>BMAU01010421.1:0-107638 GCA_019973935.1 Trichonephila clavipes | reverse complement strand
TAACTCTGTAGCTGCGTAGTTATTTCATCAAAGTAGGTTAAAAATGTGTACTTATTTTTATTACGTATTTCAAATCTACATATACAATTTACATTTTAGAAAAAAAAAAAAAAAAAAGGAAACATTTTTGAAAAAGAGTATTTATTTTAAAATATAGAATTATAACATACAAATATGAACATACAAACATAAATGAAAACATAAACAGGAACAGTATGAGTTGCACAGCTAAATAGTCGGAAAAAATGCATACCTTTTGGAAATCGTGGAATGAGAAGCGAGAAGGTTAATCATTGTGACCAAAGAACCAGAAGATCATCCATCACGTTATGCGATGAAAACAAATAAATCGGTATCAGATCTATGCTTATGACGTTGACTTAAAAAAATATGAAAAGTAAAAAATAGTGATAAATATCAACTTTCGCTTTATATAACCTCAAATGTGACTTCTTCCTTACAACACTCTCATTTTGGAAGCATTCTATACACATTTTTACATTTTCTTCTACATTGCAAATAAACACTTATATCGGGAATTGAACAGACACAAATGCTAACTTTAAATTTAAAAATGAAAACAACACATTTATAAGTGATATTACAGAAAATTTAATGCTAATAGATAATTAATTTTTGGGCATATTTCTTTGAATTCTGTGTAATGCATTTGTTTGTCAATGAAAAAAAAAGATAATTACTCTTATCATCCCATTCCAATGAATTTTGAAAATACCTCTTTGAAACTTGGATTTCAAAATATTGATTTCAATGATTTGCAATAGAATTTTACTTGTAATTCTTGTTTGAAAGATTTTTGATGCTAGCTTTTCTTTTCAAAAATAGATCCATTTAATTTAGACCACAAACATTGATGTAAATGCATGTAGAGATACTTCCAAAAGGAAAAAAAAAAGTTTAAAATAGGTAGATTCTATATATTTTTCTAAAAAGTGCAAAAATTTCGATAATTAATTCAGATTTTTAGTGCTATTATACGTTTGGTATTGGAAATTCAAAACGACAGGACAGCAGCCAGAATGTGAAGAAATCTTATTAACCCGTGATCCCTCGCGCGGGGTATTCTGTACACCTCGGCAAAAAAAAGAATCCTCCCAGGATTCCATAAAGAATGCGTATAACCACAATTTTTTCTGTGGCTACACATTTTAGGTCATTGAACCTTCAGGCCTGATTCAATCCTTCTTTCTCAGACGATTAGAATGTAATGACCTTCAAAAGTTTATCTGGAGGGTGAGAACTCCCGCGAGAAGTTCAGCATATGTATACAGTCTGCTCTGAATGTTTGGAAAATGATTAAAATATTATTTTTCTGCTTTCCACAATCATTATCTCATTAATTATAAAGTAAATTTATTATTGGAATATACGTTTTACTGGTTTATGAAAACATACAAAAAACATCTTGTACTTTATAAATATGTATCATAATGACTTAATTTTATTTTCATAATTAAATACACGTGTTAAAAGTTAGGGGTGTTCTCTACACCCCGCGAGTAACGACGGTAGCAAAAACAGGCGCGAGTGACCGTGCGCAGATGAAGACAACATCAAATGATTAGTAATGTTTTTCTTTTAAAAATTTGTATTCGTAGCAAACAAATCGTTAGGTTGTGAGACTTCATTGAATGGCAATTCTCGAAGCAATAGATATAGATTCAGATTCAAGGAGATTGTGGATGACGTCCAGTGAAATGTTCCACTACTGTTTCCATGGTTGTCCATACCGTGTCAACCATTTGCTGCGTCGCTCGTTGAACGCGGACGAGGCAGAGTGGACAAGCAGCATCTAATCAAGTCCAATGCATTTTTATCATTGAATGAGAAAGAGAAAATCAGATATTCAACTTTTACTTTAAATATGCAAAAATGTTTTTTTCTTAGTTTTAATAAATCGAAACTGAAATGAATAAGTGTATGAGATTCAATTAATTTTTGTGAGAAATAAGGTATTTTCATTTTTAGTTCGAATTTGTGGGTCGTGTGAGCATGATGTTGTAACGTATTTTGTTACCATACGGATATTTCAACTTTTATTTTTTATATATTTTCCTTAAGGATATGCGTGTATTTTTTTTTTATTTTTCATATATAATGTGTTACTTAAAAGAGAAAATTTGTTCATTATGCTCGTATATTGGATTTTTAGCTCCACACACACTTCCCCATTGATTCAAATTATCTAATTTTAATTTTAAATAATACATTTTCTTTTTTTCAGTTAATTTCATATAATAGAAGATTATACATATTTTATGAAAGTCATGCACTAATCTATAAAAAAAATGTTTGTTAGAGAAAAGTTATATTTTAAGAAAAAGTGAGAGAAATTTCTTGTGTGAAAATCGAAGAAAAAACAGCTTCTTTTTTCCTACAGAAGGGAAAATCTTTTTACTTACCCGTCGCTACTGTTTCTTAAATTATTAAATTCGGTTTATGTTCTATCATAAAAGTAAAAAAAAAAAGACTTGATTTTTTTCTCGCTTTAAATTTTCTTCTTTATTATAAAGACGAAAAAAAAGCATTCAAATTTTAAGAAAAATATGTTTATATTCATCTTAAATATATATATATATATTAGTTGTCCATTTAAAGGATAAAACTCTATTAACTGTTGCACCTGACTCATATTCTATTTAAAGATGGGGATGTAACGTATCAAACCATATATGAAAAAAAAATTGAATTTTTTAAAACTACGTTATAGATGTTTATTCACCACTCTAAAATTAGTTCTGTGTATACTCAATTAACATTGATTTATTTCTTCAAAGCAGCTGTCACACTCAAAATATTGCTCAGAAATTTGGAAGTAGTTCTCTTTTCAATATATTCGAATAGTACGTTCCTTGTCAAAAAAGTTGGACTAGCTAGTAGAAAAAACTATAGTCAGATAACTTTTAAATTCGACTTCTCTAAAGGAAATAAAACATTTGAATAACATTGAAGGGATCAGATGAGGCGTTTTTTGTACTACGAAACCACTACTCTTTTTGACCTTTCTTGTTCAATAGTATACTGTGTCTTCAAATAATGGAAAGTTAGCCAGAAATGTTCAATAGGAAAGCGGAAAAGTAAAAGGAAATAGCTTGAGAATGAAATAGGGGCAAGACTATTGGCATCTATTTTTACAGCAACAATAGAACTACAACTCAACAAATAAATTGACTGGTACTTTAGTTTTTCATTTTATAGCACAAAAACTGGTAAAAACTTGTACATGTTGTTAATTTTTTTAGTTGTAAATTATTTCTTAATTTTATGCATAATCCTTTTTCTTCTAGATGAACATGAATGTATTTAATGTAAGAACATAGTGCATTAATTTTGTTCAAACATCCTGGTATTCAAATAAGCAATTATTTCTGATTATATTAAGCCGATATTTAAATGAATTAATCGCAAAATACTGTGACTAACATTGTTCAAGTAACTTAATTTTAACCAACAGGGAAGATAAAAGTGAAACGGTGTAATGGAATATTACTAGTAAGAATTTAGTGTTTTAAAGATTATTTTTACTAGTGCATATTTCTTTAAAATCTAGCCTGCACGTTCATGCTGGAATGTTTCAGAGGATCTGCAATTATTATTATTATTATTTGTTTACACTGTGATTGGAGTCAGTAGAGTGTTAATAGCCAGATGAATTTAATACTTAAAGATAAAATTATTTCATTTCTTCAAGGGATACTGATATCTAAACCGCACAAACCGAACCATCGTGCAGACTTAAAGGAAAAAAATATCCTTCAGGATGCATCAACAGTTTTTTTCCTAATTATAACCTTAACACTATACTTTGAAGTAGTTGCTTTTTGCCTAGTAAATTGAAAAAAGGGTGTAAAATCAGTGGGAGAAAATATCATCAGCTTAAGTAAAGTACTTAGTTTCAAAAATGGAAAATGTTCAGAATTTTTTTTTAAATGTGCTTTCTATTATTTAACTTATCAATATCATTATTCTAAATTTGAAGTTAAATATATACAACGAAGAGAAACAAATGAAATCTATAGATTCAAATTATTTATTGCTTGAGCTCGAAAGAAAACATTTAAAAAATAGCAATATATTGTGATTCTATTCAACTTAGACTTGCCATTTTTAATAAAGAAATCTTAATATAATAGAGTAACATATTTTTATAACTCCATTTTTTATTAATAAATGTTATTTGCGATTTTATGGAGAAAATTGAGATATTGACGAACAATCATATGATTAACACAAGTAACTTAACTAATTCCTACCATGATTCCGTTTTACGCTATTAGCTTTTGGTATGTGGCATATACAAATTTCTAAGATATTTCGGCAATCATTTGCAAATTTTTCAAGTTATTTAGTTTATCTGTCAATCACAAAGAAATGTTAATATGGCTATGAGTTTATTGAAGATGTTTTACAAAAGTTCTTAGCATACGTTATGAATGTTGAATGCTAAGGGTGTATTAAAACGGCTAAAATTTAAAAAAAATTGTTATAAAGTATTTTGAGAGGTAATTCGAGTGAATGATTGCTAAATATACTTCCTATTTACGGGAACTTCTTATTGTTCTAATGCCAAGGACTCTATTTGAGATGCCCCGAAGATCCGAAACAAATAAGAAAATTCCATTTTCGCGATATAGGTAAAACGTCCTTTATAAGGTGATTTTCTTTAAAAAATAATCTCCTTCACTTTTTGATATGGCAATATCTAAGTATATTATATTTTTAAGCTATAAAATAGTTTCTCATCATATATATTGACATTCATAAGTTTCCTAGCTATAATTTTTAGATTGAACATCTGCAATCAATTATAATCATTATGTTGATATGCTAAAATGAACCAAAATATTTTTAACATAATATATAGTATAAAACCATATAGTATAAAAAACAATCAGACAAATAGTGGAAAATATTACTATGCTTTGAGTATAAACAAACATTTAACTTTTCAGCCAAATAAGACAATCAAATAAATGGAAGATGAAAATGATCCACTTTGAAGAGTTACAGAGAAAAAGATTGTGACAAAAGATAATGACACCATTGTGATTATTTTCTTTTATTTCATAGATCTGATTTAAACAGGATTTTACTGCAAGAGCTCACATTTAATGATGCATTATGACTTAAGATTTTGTGTCTATCCAAAGAAAATAAATATGAGTGGAAATGAAATTATGCGGAAAACAGTTATAATTTTATTCTGTATTAGATTATAATTTGTTTTTGAGAATAATTTTTTTTTACGAGGGATCTTATTAAAATTCACTTTTGAATCTTTGGCGACTAAAATAAAATTAAATTTCTCCTTCTCAGTATAAAATAAATGCATTTAGCTTTGTAATCAAGGTAGAAAAAACACAGGTCATTTACGATATCCAACAACCTTAAAATCGTGGCATTAGTCAACAAATTGGCAAAAATAATATTTTCTCTTTACAATTCCCTCACATTTTCAAGATATTTTTTTAACAAAAATAAGGTATTTTTCAATATTTTTTTAAATGTAATAAAGGAGCTCCTTTATCATTTTTCATAAAACATATCATCCAATCTCATCTATTGATTTCAGGATATATTTTTATTTGTTTAGTTTCATCGTTTTACTTCAGTACCAACTTTTGCTTTGCAGTTTTTACTGAAATGTTTTTATTTTTGTTTATCTTGTTTGCAGCAGTTGTTTTTAACAGTTATCTATATTTATGCAATGATACACACACTGATAAAATCCCCAGAAAAAGTGAAAAATTACGGGAAATTTCTGCACTGCTCGAGAGAAATTTGATAAAGATAGTATTTTTCTCAGAAATTGGGAAAAGGATTTATTGATACGTTGTTTAATACTAATTTAGGAACTAATTATTAAAAAAATTGATGCTAATATTCAAATAAATTTTCCCAGTTTGTTTCATTCAAGAACTGTTCCTAATTTAATATTCAGGACTTGATGTGCAGTCAAATATCACAAAGGTGAATCACTTAAACTCTATAAATTTTTGCTCGTCTTTGGAGCTAGAATTATTAGTACATAATGTTCAACCTTAAATAATTTATTCAGTATACTGAATATTCCTTAGTCGTCAATGTCTACAAAAAAAACCACCAAAAAAGAAGTTGTTGCATGCCGTGTCAGAATCTGCGAACAATTTTATGTTAGTGTCTGCTAAACCAATTTCAGCGAGTTCAGTTGAGGGTAGCAGTGTAAGTGCAAGTGGAGCAAAGGGAAAACATATTTATTATTCATTGAATGGATGAATTGTTTAAGTTTATGCGCTTCAGGGGAAACATTCGCATTGATACACACTCATTATTGCCGAATGTGTACAAAAACTGAAAAAGCATCGGAACTCTTCAAACATTTGTAGAATCTCATTTCTGTGAGAATCATCAGGATTAACATCAAGTATGGAAACTGCAAGTAACAATAGGATTTTGAAAAAAGTGCAAAGCTGACCGTCATCTTCAATATACATCTTATTATGAGGATGGGGGCTGGAAAATAAAGAATAATAATAAAAAACTGGGGAATTGTTATTTCAAAAAATTTTGACAGTCGAAAATTTGTCTGACATGCGGAATGCAACTATTGGTGAATTTCCACTGTTTTTTCACAAATAAAAACCAAATTTTAAGCAATGAAATTCTGGATTTTTTACTTCGTGTTTGCACCAAAAAGCCAAGCAAGAAAGAAAGACGTACAAACATGGATTTTATTAAACACTATGAAAATCGCATGCGAGTACTAGGATTTATGTGACCGGAAAAAAATCCAAAAAATGTTTTAATTTAAAGACTGAAAGTACGAAAGGAAAATATATGGTATTGTGTGGGGTCAATTTTTGTTTAACGTTTGACGCAGCAGTTTGGTGCATATTGCTCAAACTACAGTTCATTTATCAGATGAAATAAATTAGTTGAAAGTTGCTTTTTGTATATCTGCAGTATTAAATTTGTTAGATTGCTAAAATACATAAATAAAAAGTCTTCCAAGGCAATGTTTCTGAAGAAATCACGGAGCCTTCCTGGTATTAAAGTTTTGAATAAAACGAAGTTAAAAAGATTTTAATTAAATTTTTTACCATTGCCGTCCGTTGGAGTTTTATTGATGAAATTTTAAAATGAAATCACTCTTTCTTATCAACTATATGTTTATCCAAATACCGAAAAGTTTCAAGAAAAAACAACTAATTCTAAAGCAATGGAATTCTAGAAAGTCATGTGTTGAGACCATGGGACATCAGATGAGACCTAAGAAAAGAATGGTTAAGATAATAGTAGCAGTTGTTTTAAAATTACCTAATTGGTTACGAAGACCGTAACTAACTAAATAATAATGAAGTTAGTTTCTAAAACTAACTAAATAGTAATTTTGTATTAATCAGAGTTTTGTCCTTTTTATTAATAACCTTGAATATCAAATTACGCTCCTAGACACACTTAAAACCCACCATTTCAAATGATAAACACCTCTGCATTTATGTTGCAGTTTTAAATATATTCTATCAATCGTTAGCTCAGAAATTAATAGGACTATCCACTATAATATGCCTATCACAAATCATTAAATAATTTTGATCAAAACGAAGGGCCTTCTTGCAAGTTTGAAAAGTTCCGATGCAACAGGAGCAAATGTGTTGATCGACGGATCCTTCGATAAGTGGCCTTCCAGGCCATTTCTGCCACCCCATTGCTGCAAAACTCATATACATATGTATATAACGATACCCAGTGGTGGTTTATTTGAATTGTTAAAATATTTTTTCAGGAAAATCTTCAGAGTTAATGTTCAACTTTTTTTATTCACACACATATAAACATAAATGGAAAACAACATTTGTGTTTCATACATATCAGGGACGAATACGCAAACAGACCCAATCGAAATTGCGAAAGCAAGAGATGATATTTACACGGTGAAGACTAGCAGGAAAAGAGAGCGAAACAAAGTAATCTCGCTATTTATACTAGACGGTGAAGGTCGCGTGATTTTTTTTAAACAGAAGCTGTGAGTGGTCAGAAAATACCACCCGACAGTTTCTAACGCAATCTTACATTTCGATTACAATTTAAATCCCTATTATGTGGGTATGCCAGAAGTTTGTATGCTTGTAGAAAGTTTTACATTCCTCAAAATGCTAAGTATTTTACATCATTTTAAAGGGAATTTAATATTAAATTCAATGCCAAAACAAAAACCAAATATTTATAAATCTAAAAAGTTCTGCGGTATAATAACTGTTGATATACATTAAATACTGATGATAGCAGCAAGTTATCAGAACTTAGGGAGGTTGCCTTTATTCTTCATTAAAACTCCGCATCGATGTTCCATTGAGCTGAAAACAGTATTAAGCTCCTCTAGTTATTACATGATGCCAGGAAACAATTATATATTTTCTTGCTTCATTTTTATTTCATAGGTACCTCATTTGGACAAGAGTTTGTGACGAATCTGTACGGAACCTTTCCACTAATATTCATAGGCGTCTTTTTGGGGATTATAAATTCGAGTATATTTCCAATCAACTCCAAAAAGTGAACGGGATATGCAAAGTAGATAGGGCATTTAAGTAGAGCGTGTAAGCTAGCAAGTATGAAGGCTATTGAGCCAGCAACAATAGTCTCAAATTTAGAGGATTCCAATGGATTACGTTAGTGAAGCCTTATTGCTGTTATTCTATGAAAGAACTAGAAAGCTGATATACCAGGTGGTAACTATAATTTATTTACTCTTAAAATAAGCGTTAGTTTAATAAAATTAGTTAAAGTTAACGAAAGCTAATAATTCGAGTCACGTGTATTTCTCGGACCTCCTATTTCGGTATACATTATTTGATCTTGCGCGTAATTATTGATTAATTTCATAATTCGTCATTTAATTTAATATTAAAGGTAAATCCCTTTTGTTTGATGTAACATAGAAATATTATATGTTATTAGAGTTTCTGAGACTTGAATTGATATAATAAATACAAGTTATTATTATACAAAATGGCTCTTAGTGATTCTTTGCCTCAAATTACTCTTGGTGTCCAGGGTGGAACCCAAGGGGGTCCACACAAGTTTTCAAGCATCGCCACAAGTTTTCAATAGGTTTGAGGTCAGGACTGTTTCCTGGCCTTGACAACAACTCAATAATCTTAGAACGTTAACAGTCTTTCAATTACTTTACTGTGTGACAAGGAACCGAATCTTGCTGAAAAGTAAAAGAAGCATTGTTGGTAAAAAAATTACTGATGGAAAGTAGAAGTTTAGGTTCTAGAATGGTGCCAATCTATTTTATGACATTCAGTGTCACATTGATGATATGAAGGCGACCGATAGCATCTGCTGTTATCCATGACTAAGTGGTAAAATAATGTGAGTACCTCACAGTTGCCTAGATGCAATCAGGATGTAGAATTTCTGATATTTTACGTCTTACATATTTTGGGCTATCGCTACCTAATAACGATATTTTAGTTTCCTTTATCTATATAACTTGTGACCAATAATCATTAGTCCAGTTAATGTGTTCCATTGCACACTGCAGTCCCTTTTCGTGATGTCGTAAGTTGATATAAAGCTTTTATCGTGGACCTTTTAATCTAACATATTCTAATTTATCCCTGATTGTTTTTGAACTGGCAGAAACACCAGTATCACTCAGATCCTTTCTGATGGATGTCCATGAAATTCTTTTATCTCTGAAACATAGTGTTTTTGTTCTTCTGTCATTAACATAAGTGGTGCACTTTTTCCACCATTTTAACCCTCTAAGTGTATACCTTCCTCCTGAAAAGTTATTCCGAAAGCGTTTTACTCTTATTTTGCTATTCCCTTCAAAAATGCAACAAACTTCAATTCTTCCCCCTTTTAAAACTTGGGGGGTCGAAATGGGATAATTTTATGACTTAGTTCGGCGTCTTTGTTCAGTGAGAACCAGGATAGCAATCAATTACAGCTAGCTGTTAAGTTGCCTTGGACAATCTTGTATGAAAACCGTAGTTCTACTCTGTCGTTTTCCCCATAGATTCAGTCACAGTAAAATTAAAACAAAATGCAGGGTAAAAAAAACATGAAATAAATGGCGTGTTAAAAGTTGAAAAATAGTTATATTTTCTTCAAACAAAATTTATCTTTCTGTCATTTTTTAAAAATTAAAAAAAATATTTTGGTATTGCGATTTGAACCAGAAAAAAGCATCCTGTATTCATTTTTGAATATGAGAGTAAAAAACGCGCTCACTTTCCTGTTTTTCAAAAAAGTTATGAGGTAAAAAGAGTAAATGCCCTATCTTTTTTTTTAAACAATAAGACAATAAATGCTGCATATTTATGAAATAAAACATATCCTTCTCTATTCAATTAAATTTTTAATTTAGAATAACATAAAAAATGATTTCAATATACTTTTAATTTATTTAAATTTAAATCATATAAATGATATTTTTATGTTAACTGAATATTTTTCGGAAAAATCTAAATTTTCATTCCTAGTGCTCTCCTTTTCGAACTCCTTGTATTAAATAAAAATATCTTTTCTACATCGGCATTTGTGATGGACATAACACACATTCAGTCAATAACTTTCAATTTTAATGGGGGATATACTTCTTCAAATGCGTGATGATAGTACTTCTAACCATTTTCTACGCAAGTTAAATTTCTTATCTTTCTGTTTCTTTTATTACAAGGAAAAATGTCACACATCGATAACTACATTTTCACACAATTCAGTCATTACAAATTCTATTGTGAGAAAAATTCTCTCTAATTAATTTTGTCTTTCAAAACAGTACACTTAAAACAATTTTGTTCAGTGAAGTTAACCGACAGTTCCACAATGTATTCATACCAAATTTTATAAACAAATTTAACACTTGAAAATGTATCCTGTATTAAATTTTTCAGTATACACAAATATTTCCTGCTGTAGGGAAGATATAGTATGAGATGTGGTGTGCGGTTGTGAAAGAATGTTTTCGTACGTGTAGACTATTTTTAAAAATTTAAATATCACTGAAGCTGATCACTTAACTGCAAATGAGCCTTATTTTAATGTTTGCTGGTATCAAAGTAAAACACTTTACAATATTAAATAGCCAATGGGTTTATGCTCAATATCAAACTATTCGCAAAAAGTCTTACAACTTCTATTCAAATTGTAAAGAAACTGAATTATAAATATATCTTACTGCAGTCAAAAACATTCATAATATGTGAGTATCCTATTTCTCCACTTATTTTTGTACATTTTAAAAACTGTAGCAGAATGCAATTTTTATATTTATCAACGAGGCATAACATCTCACACAGTCGTAAAAATGTCTTTATCATTTTTAAATATACTACTTTAAAACGTATATGGATTGTAAGATCAGTTGTAAAATCCTAAAAGCTTTTAGAGGAGCTAAAAACATGTAATTTAGGATTGATCAAATTTTTAATATAATACACACACAAATATACATGTTATTAAGCAAATACATTTGAAAAATCAAACTTCCTTCTGAAATAAACGTAATTGAAAGAAAAATGTTTAATTGCAAATGAGTGAAAAAAACATGTTTATCTAAGGGGGTATCCCCCAAAGTGAGGGTATCCTCAAACTCAGGAGCACAACAATCCATGAGGGCCAGGAACTACTGTGACCATCATAATACGTGACCATTGGACGCTGAGGTGCATGAACAGATGTCCCGATTTGGTGGTCTGTCTGAAGAGACCTTCAGTGTTTAAGACCCGAAGCAAGCTTGGTACTTGTTATCGACCCAATGTAGCGGGGATGAAAGGCAGAGTCGACCTTGCGCACCCCGTTAATAGAACCCCAGACCTGTGGTGTGGAAGTACGATACACTTCGACTCACTCTATTCGGTGAAAAATAAAATTTAATGTTAGAATCTTATATAAATCCCTAATGAATGAGGGAGTCAAACTTTTTTATGTTAACTGTTTAGACGGAAATGGTTAATTATAAACATTTCACAAGTTGCATAAATTAAAATTAACCGTTATAGTTTACATAAATTTTTAAGGGTGCAAAGGTGTATTTCGGCTACACGAATTAATTTTAAAGGGAATACGGTTACGAAAAGTAGTACAAATCTATCTAAAGTAGGGTTGGTTACCTTACATATTGTCAAACAAAACGATGTATTGGAAGCCAATTCCACAATTCGTTGTTATAAAAATGTATGGAAAATTACAAGATTTATTTTTTGCATTTGTAATTTATATATATATATATATAATTTTTTCCTCGGAACTTTAAAAGCTAGAGCGGCATCCATCAAAACCGCGGTTCTCTCTCTGTTTTCAGATCGCCCTGACTAAGCCGGCTCTGCCATAGTAAGTGAAAATGCCGGATTTTTGTTTGTTAAGATCATTTTATAGCAGACTGCATTTTCATGTATTTTTAGATGGTCGTTTTATATTTTCTACATCAATATCTTAATGTCTGAATTTAAAATTACATAAAACTCTTGACATTCGCATCAATGACCATGATAATTTTTATTAGTATATGAATGTATGTTATCAAAAAACGATTACATGACTAATGTTAACATATTATTTTTAACCATTTAATTAATATAAGTATAACATAACACACAAATTTTCTGAACTTTAAAATAAATATTTCGAAAACTACTTCAGATATACTCACAATTTTTTCATTCCTACGCTTTAGCTTCTCAGTTTTGCTTCTATGTAAGAATTTATTGTAATTGTACATTCATTAATTTTTTAGTATATTTTTTTGCTCTTAGCATGCAGTTTTCAACTGAATTGTATAAAATCTTCAATGTTTTAAAAAAAGAAATATACCAAAGAAGCTATATAATAAAATTTGAAATTTTTATTATACTCAAACAATTGCTAAAACTTATGGTAAATAATTTTTAACTGCGCGATGCATTTTTTTTTCGAAATTTCAAATGGAATTTCTAACATAAAATTTCTAGCTTTATACGGGTCGAGATTTCAAAAAATATCAGATTTTAATTACTTATTCAGTTAGCCTTCAAAAGATAAATGTTGAGGTATTTTGTATAAATAGATATTTTTTGAAGAATAATTCGAATGTTTTTGAATAGCTCGAATTTAAAATTGATTTTTATGTTTATTTATAAGCATAAATGTCTACTGTAAATGTTTCCGTAGATTTTTGATTACCATTTATTCAAACATTCCAGTTATAAAAATGTGGGAAAATCTTCATTCATGTTGTCTTTGATGTAAACGGAAGTTCAAGCACTTAAAATTCAAATATAATTCGGTGTATTTTAACAATATATAACTAGGCACTGTACTTAAACTTCCCTGGACACTTGGGATTTTAAATCTAAAGAAAAAAAAACTAATAAATCTTAATTAGTTTTTTTTTTTTTTCGTTATTAGTTTTATCAAAGTGTAAGAAAATGTTTCAAATGATTTGATGAAGTTTAAATTTATTCATTTTTAGTGGTTGAAAAATTGAAAAGGTTTTCAAATTTTTAAAAGAGTTTGGTGTTTTTATTAATTTTTTTCGGTATCTTATAATAAAAAATAATCATGTTTCAAAAACTGAAAGCTTTGGTTAAAATAAGAAAAATGAAGCGAAAAAGAATATACTTAAAAGATATTTTGTCTAACTATATAAAATAGCATATTGCACTGTAACGCCCCCAACTTGTTACAGTTTCAAATTAATATGAAACCAAAAGGGAATTGTAACATATTTTACTTATGCGTTGGGACTTTTCAAAACTTTTAAAATACGAGGTAACAAATAAGCTCTTCCTGGGGTCTAAAAAAATTCCCCTCCGAATTTTTACGATTGCCCCAGGGTCAAAAAACGGGGTTTCCTGCGAGCCATAAAACTTCCTATCAGTGTCCTGCTGTGTTGCTTCCACCGTCCCCAATTATCTTTCAAGATGTTAAACCTTTTAAAGGGGGAAATGATTTCAGAAAAGTGTGGCTAATCCGCTTTTGAAAACTTTACTTGAAGACAGAAAAATCCGTGCACTGACGGAAATTTCTGTGCTATCCGCTTAGAGGGTTAATTAAATTTATCTCCTAACATCTTAAACAAAACTCTCAGTCTACAGTTGTAGTCCCTAAACTTCCCAACTGTTATGTAACTTTAACAAAGAAAATACCATTTCTCGTCACACATGTGTCCAATCTACTCTTTTATTTGATGACATTACTATTTTTCTTAATATCAGTGTTATCTTGGCAAGAAAGCAGTCCTGACATCAATTCTATCGAAACTGTTGACTCCGTCTTAAAATTATTGTCCAAATAAGGTATCCATGAAATATAAAGGAAGTAATTGATGATATAATTGTTTCATGTCATCATGTAGTAAGCTCAAAACTATATTTCCATCCCAATGAAACATTGGTGTGTGAAGCTGTAATAAAGATTAAAGCCAACATCCCTAAAGATCTGATATTTAACTGCAATCATCAGTATTTAATGTATATCGACATTTATCACAGAATAACTTTTTATGCGTTGTAAATATTTAAATTTTCTTTTTAGTATTGCATTTAGTATTAAATTCCCTTTAAAATGAAATAAATAGCATTTTGCGCAACGTAAAATTGTAAATAAGCATACAAACTTAAAAAGCCTAACAATTTAAAAAAAGTCCACAATTTTTTTACCACTGTATATATATAATATTTGTAAAAGTCATTCTAGTTTGGCACCGTTGAAAATGAAGTATTTGGTTTTGTGGTGTGAGTCGTTCAGAAAACAACCACTGACACCACAAAACCGAATACTTCATTTTCAAGAGTATTATAACTAAGTGACTTAGCTACAAATGAATAGAACTAAGACCGTGTTCTAAGAAGAAGTCACGCTTCTATATTGACAACGTTAGTTATTGAGCACGAATGTGGCACTGATGTAGTTATTAGTACAGTAATACCTCTGGTGTGTAAAGCAGTGAAACATTTCTACATCATGATTTCGCGTGTCATCATGTATAACAGTATGGCACTTCTGGTATTTAGGGCAATATGAGGTAAAACAATGTGGAAATAATGTACTACCGCAGGTAGCACTCCTTTTAATTATGGATCAAGTATTGTTTATTACAAAGAATTTAAAGCCCACACTCACACTGCACACTATACTTCGAGCTTACTCTACAAGATATGAGGCCAGATCTTAGACCACCATTTACCTCGGACTTCTCATCAACCGACGTGATTGGACAACACGTACTTGCCTACCTTTCCGTTCAAAGGAGGAATTGTAGAAAATGGTTGACTTTGAACACAGAAAGCATTCCCTGGGATACTATTATTACCCTCATGAATCTTAGAGTTGCCTCATCTATCGTCGTAATGCGTGTCTGATCATCCATTGAGTTGACTCAGTTCTCCCTCTTCATCATACGTATCATTCCAAAATAATCATGGATCATCATTATTTTCTGTTTCTTTCTGTGTTTGGGAAAATTCATCACTTTCTGACCACTTTTTCTTTTGGTGTTGTTTAACCCTGGATGAGGCGAATACTAGATGGAAACGTTAATAGTCTCAAGAGAGGAATGCGAGTTAACCTAATCTTTTTATATAATTATTTTTATTATACACCAGCGCTTCTTAAAGTTGCAATACTCGCGACCCCATATTCAATCATTATTTTCATCGTGCCCCTCCCTATACAATAACATTATACTGAATTCAATAATACTATAATTTGAGACTAAAACTAAGATACGACTTTAACATCTTAAGCCCCCTGTGTATATGAACGTCTCGCTAAGCCAAAGACTTTATTTCTCCAGACGTATATATACGTCTTTCTGAAGTATGATTTTTTCAGTGCACTGCTATCCGTAAAATTATTCAAAGACTTTGGAATGTAATAAGGACCTTGAAATTTTTTTATGAAGGATTTACTCATTCCAGATTATTTTTGCTCCTTTATTCCTCCCCTCCCCCTCCCCCAATACATCAAATACACGAGCCTAAGTGGAAAACGGTTGGCATTGGGAAGCGAATCGCGAAACTTATGATCGTCAGTCAAGGTTTAATAATAAACCGTACAAAATTATCAAGATAAGTGAAAATTTTTGTTATAAATTTTATATATGACAAACCCATGGGGTCACTGGTAATTAATAAACTTGTTTTTAACTAAGAATTGCTAAATGAATTATAAAATACATTATGTAGCACTGACATACTTATAAGTGTAATACACTGCTGGACAATTGCTAAGGACGGATAACACTATCATCCATAGCAACCACAAAATGAAAGGAAGCAAAATGTGGAAATTTAGAATAAGTGCGGGATATTAGTAAGAAGTATGAGAATGCACATTTTTTTCCACGTCTGTCCATCACGTGATAGCGTTCATAAGAGCTTTAAAGGTTTATGACGCGTGTGGACAGTTGTTGTTTCAAGTCAAAGTTTTACAGGAAAGATTTAATAGACAAACTTAAAATTTTTGGCATGTCTTCCCGACATCACATAGATGATTTTATGCGTGGCCGAATTATTGGAAAGATCGAAGAACGGCGAAAAATAACAGATGTTGCCAGGGAGTTCGACATCGCTCACAGCGTTGTTTCACGGCAGTGGAAGTCATTTAAAACTACTGGAATGAGTAGTAGACGGTACGGGGGAGGTCGCGTTAGAAGTACGAAGCCTGCAGAAGACAGATATATCTTCTTATCAGCAAAAAGGAACAGGCGCACCACAGCTCAGCAGGTGGCAAATCAGTTTCTTGCTGCCTCAGGAAAGCAGATCTCCCAAAAAACTTGCCAGACGTTTGAGGCGACGAGGACTAAACGCACACAGACCTGTTGTATGTGTCCCATTGACCAGACAGCACCGTACTGCCCGTTTGCAATGGTGTCGGGAGCATCACAATTGGACTGAACAAGACTGGGCATGCATACTATTCTCAGATGAGAGTAGGTTCAGTCTGTCATAGGATTGTAGACGCCAACTGATCTGACGCGAGAGTGGTACTGCTTATCGTCCAGAAAATATCCAGGAAAATGACCGATATCCGACATGCAGTATCATGGTGTGGGCCGGCATCATGATCAATAGCCGCACGCGCCTACATGTGGTTGCGAATAAGATTATGACGGGCCAACGATACATTGATGAAGTTCTTCTTCCTCATGTTCGTCTTTTCCGTGGTGCTGTCGGTGATAAATTTGTTCTTATGAACGACAACGCAACATGTCATCGAACACTCGCTGTACAGGATTGTCTAGACAGCGAGGGTATTCAACGTCTCGTATGGCCAGCGCGTTCTCCAGATCTAAACCCCATTGAAAATATGTGGGATGCTTTGAGGAGGCAAGTTGCTGGTCGAAACTATTCTCCGACAAACAAGAACACCCTCACCTGTGTACTCACAGAGGAATGGGATAAATTGCCTCAACAGCTGCTGGATAATGTTGTGCAAAGTATGGTACGACGTGTGGAATGTTGCATCACACTCCACGGTGGACATATCCCGTACTGATACCTTTCTTTAAGGTGCCTGCTGACTTTTAGATGCATTGTTCCATTTCTCCGTACGCAGATCAAATGAACATTTTTTTTCCTTTCAGATGTTTCACAGCTTTTGTACTTTCCAGAACAATAAATATTCTTTATTCTAATGTCTTAACAGTGTGGCAACTATATTTTATCCTACTAGGCCTCATGTCTCGCTTAATGTTATGCTACATAGCAATTTGTGATCCGTCCTTAGCAATTGTCCAGCAGTGTATATCAGTATAAATGTGTATTTTATTTTTTATTATGTCTGAATGTATTTTGTTTCTTTACTTTCAGTAAATTAATAATTTTTTTTAAATAACCTTTTGTTCTCGACTTTTCAAAATAGGCTTGCGTCCCCTTGTAGTGTTGCCACGCCCCCCAAGGGTGCACGCCCCACAGTTTGTGAAACACTGTTGTACACAATAAAAATTGTAATTTCAGTAAATAATTTAATCAAGATAAAGTATACTTACCTACTTTTCAGGACATTTCATTGTTTCTTTGATAGTTCGAGATAAAATACGATCAAACTGAACAAAATATTTCAAATGTGCCTGATCTTTATAACGGACAAATATGACAGGCACTTTTCGTTAACATTAAATACATTTTACATTTATAACCAAATCTGTCTTATTTTGTTCATATTATTGTATTTTTCTTGTGATTTGATGATCGACAAATATCATGTAGAGCTTTTCTCTCGCTCTTGTGTATTTTTGACAGGACGCAGTGTGTTTTGTTTACACGTGTGGCTTTAAGTGTGTAGTATTTTTAAGTGTATATTACATAATATAAGAACATTATTTTTTCTTAAACCAGTGAAATTAAAATTTATATTAGTGAAATTTTAAATTTATATTAAATTTTAACAGTGTAATAAAACATATACATTACGAAAGTTATACGTTAGAATTATTTAGACTTTCTTTTATATATATATATATATATATATATATATATATATATATATATATATATATATATATATATATATATATATATATATATATATATATATATATATATATATATATATATATATATAGATCATTTATTTTCAATATACTCTTGTTAGCAGATTAGTTTTTTTTGTAGCTCGAAATATTTCAATTTTAAATAATATATAAATATCTTTGAGTAAAGCTGAACATAATCATTTTCCACTAGGATAATTATTTTGAGTATTTGGCAAAGAAGATAAAGCTAATATCATTTAACCTTGCAAAAAGTTAATTTTTATCGTAAAACACCCCATTAGATCTCTTGACCCATTTTAGGGCAATTAGAAGAATTAATCCTCCCAAAGTTTGTCGTAGACAAATGCCCTAGATTTAATTCAGACTTTCTCTAATTAAGGCTAGACGAAAATTACTATTCAAATGAAGTTTATATACAGAATACCTCCTAGTATAGGAAGTACATTTTCTTTTTTCATTGCAATTAGAGTAAAGAAAAATAGCTTAAAATGTAGCAACTGTGTTCAGAAGGCTACAATACGTGCAATCGCAAATCCAAAAATAATGAAGAGAACATTTGCCTACTTTAGAAAGTGTTTCAAGAATGTTTGTTACTTATTCAACCCCAGTTTTCTGAGTGATTTTAATTTCATTTGAAGCGCACTTTGGGGGTTTCAATATGCTTTGAAATGAGCTTAATTTGTGTGTCGTGAATACTTATGTTAGCATACAATTTTAATACATGATTCAATACATTCCTTTTTTTCTATAAAGGGTGTCCCTGAATAATATTAGATATTGATATAAGCTTTTAAGTATTTTGTTTCTTAGGGAGTTTTCTATCAGAAAAGATTGTTTTAATGTCAAATTCGGAATTAGTTATCTTTTTTTTATATCTTAAGTTAAACAAACTTAAATGGATATACATTTTAATTAAAACACCAAAGTCATATTTCATGTTATATTTATAACTGTTAAAAATACGATATATTTCGATTTTGTTTTCATTTCTGCAACATAAGTTTTGAAAGCTTAGGAAAGAAGAGTTTTCAGTAAGTTATTTACCTTGCAAGAAATTATTTACAACATACGCCTAAATTTAAACCTCTATTCAGTATAGTGGATAAGGATGCTGATTGCTGAGTCGAAGAACATGGGTTCCAATCCCGGAGAAGCCATGGATGTATGCAAACAAAAAGTGCCATCGTAACATGTGGATACTCTAATTAGCCGTCGAGCTCGAAGTCCTCTCATGAAGTCAGGGGAAGGGGAAAAACAGTGGGAGCCCCTGAACATCTCCAGGGTGTCTTTTCTCAAACTTTGGTTGGGAACAATCCAAAATGTACTGTCACTTGCATGGTACTCAAGGCTACGGATAACGACTGGTGTATAATCTAGCACTTTGCCGTGATGAATTATGTCGGCATCGATCTGGGACATGCTGATCAGGTGGCATTAATAACAACACAATATAAAGTTTTGTTAAAAATAACTTTTAGTCCAGCAAAACTTACCACAATTAATTCGGTTTTTAAGTGAAAAAACATCTTTTTCTCTCTTGTATTTGCTTCATATATATATATATATATATTGCTTTTAGCTTTTGTTATTTTCACTGAATCATTATTGTGTAAAACTGAATATTGATATCTTTCACTTTGCCTATACGTATATAAGTGTTATTTTTACTAAATATTAAAATATTAGAATTATATTTATGGAGCGAATACAAAAGAAAAAGATGTTTTTTACTGAATATATATATATATGTGTATATACTAGCGATCTATCGATCCTGATAGACGCTGTACACACGTCTTAAATCCGAAAATTACTAACTTTTTTAATTCATTCGTAACAATCTGGACCATTTTGATGATTTTTTTATAAAGAAATTTATTACAACATCTGACATCATCACATGTACAGTTACCACAATTCGATTTATCTATAGCGTGTGAGTATGTATTTACTACGAACTAAGTTGAATATGAAAGCTATTCTGAATAGAAACTTATATAAAATTGTTTTTATTAAAGGGTAAAAGAAGATAAACTCGAGCTATTTTCATAACAGGTATATTTTTAATGAACAAAAAATACATTTATCGTAATGCCATTGAATGTACAACGTTTTTTGTTAATTCTGGAGGGGATGTTTGCCAAACCTCGGACAAGTAGCATATAATTGGCCGTGCGAAAAGCAAGGGTTTTCTAAATCTAAACCACAAATTGTCATTGTTTGACCTTGTGATATATTAATGGTCATAGCTATTGCCAAGCGAATTGGAAATTATAAACATTTGAATAGGTAGGTGAGTCTGAAAGAATCATTGGGATCTGTGGTAGAAATACAAATTCACATTGAAGTTTGATGCTCAGAATAGTGGCCTCAAGAATATAGCCCATGATCTTTTAATGAACAACCCGTGCCCTTACATAATTTTGGCGCATTTTTAACTAATTGCGATATCAGACTGAAATGTGAATCTAAATCATTCTCTCGAATCCACTTGAAACCACACAAAAAATATTCAAATCGGACCATCCGCTTAAGATTAGTTCAGTCACTTACACACCACAGAAGAATTACATATATAAAGATTAATTGAAAAGATATTAATTAAAAACGCTAAGAAACATGATTTGTCTAAATGTGTGTGTGTGTGTGTGTAACAATGAACACCCGGTATGGCCAGAGTAGCTGAAAATCGATTTTCGACGCCAATTTACGTCATTTTTATAACAATAACGTTGTTACAACAAAGCAGGTGAATATTGAGTTGAATGCTTTTAATTAATTTTTTTAACTAATTGCGATGTCGGACCAAATTGTAAATCTAAACTATTCTCGATCCTGGGACCTACACAAAAATCAGAACCATAATGAGACTGAATCAATAAAGCCTACAGATATATACAGATAAGGGATGTGCACACGTGTTATCTCAAAGATAAAAAAAAGCCTTCAAAATATTTTTTTTTGAAAATTTATTCATATTACTTGAAACCTAAGAAATTAATATGATTAATGAAAAATAGAGATTCTCTTAAATGTCTAACATCAATCATCAAAACCAATCATTGAAAATCCTCTAACCATGCCACATGAGTGAAAAGAAATTTCTATGGACATATACATATACATCTACTTCTAACATTGTTTTCAGACACGGCTTGCGAAGAAATGGAAATACTTTCCATGCCGTACCTTCTGAACTCGGTTGTAATATTTTTTTTTCTCCACAAAGCTTCTTTTTTGCCTGCATTGTGTGTCTGTGCTTCAAATTTTCTTCACAATACTGGAACATCTTTCTTCCGTGAAAAAGAACTCAATATCAGAATAAGCACAGGACCAGAAGCTTTTTTTTAAGTTAGACAAAACGCACTTTTTTTATGGAAATGAGCAGAAATTCCTTTTAAACTTTATATATTGAACATCCATTCTTTACATCAGAAATGGAAGAAAGAAAATATGTTTTCAGTCCCTTATTTGTTAAAAGTGTTTTGAATAAGATTCGAAATAGTGGTTCAACAAAAACCGTTTTTTGACATTCTATTGTTATTCAATGTTTTGATATCTTTCAGAAGATGGTTATTTATATGTATCTTATGTGCAGATGTTTAAACGGTATTCGACAGATTTCATGGTACCTCGAATTTCAAGTAAATTGAATATAATGTATCTGAATGCAATCTCCTAAAAAAAGAAAGGTTTTCGAGATTTTCCTATGTCTTTCGAGTAAAGGCTTTAAATTATTAGGTATTTACATCTTAAAATAATTCTTCAAAAATAATTATATATGAGGAAATTTAGCTAACTAAATGCTGGGATAGTGAAGAAGTATTGTTTTGGAAGTATATTACTTCGGAAATAATTAAAGTATTTTTTTTAAGTATTAAAAGTATTCTTTTGAATGTGTAAGATGTATTTAAGATTGAAATTATTTGTTATATAAATAAAATGTTAGGGTAGTAAATATGAAATTAAACGATAGAAGAATTAAGTAAAGAATAAAATTGCTAAAATGTACAATTTCTGTAAATCTCATGCAACACAACTCCTTAACTAAATGCACATAAGCATTTATAACAAAAACTGAATTGCTACTCAATTACTTTTCCACTTACAACCCGCAATTAAAAATTCACTTTTAACAAACCTATCCACAAGATGTCAAGTACTTCACAGCATTTCTCAGTACTATTATGGGACGAAATAGTAACGTTATATAGTGATAAGAGTTGTTAAACTTTTTATGCTTTAAGGCCTATGCAAGTGCTATGAGCTTGCTAAGCTTGAAAAGCTATGAGCCAGAATGGCAAATAATTTCAACAACTGTCATTTGAGATCATGCGTTTAGGATTAACCAAATTAAATTTAGTTCTACGAAAATTTCCTGGCAAATATCGATGTAGGGAGTTGCATAGGTTATAATGAGGTTAAGTCTGGACCGCACGTGCGCACTCGCAGAAACAACAGATCATGTGCTCGATGCTACTGTGTACAATAAAATAATGCACCGGATTGTGTCCAAGAAGTTCTTATGGCCGTTACGCCAGTGCTACAGAAGATCCACAGAATTTATAACCAAAACCATAGAAAAGTTTAACAAAACGTTAATTGTTTGAAGATGTTGTATCTGATGCTTTATGAAATAAAAATATTTCAATATAATACTTCACAGTTTTAACACTGATTAAACGTGATTTACGTAAATAGTGTGTCTTTGAGTAATGTTTTTTGATTTATAAATAGTATTATTCAATTTATTTTATTTATTCCACTTTGAGCATGAAAATATTTAACATGCATTACAAATTGTACATTCAGTTGCGCTAAGACTCGAACCGGTAATTCAACACACATAATGTGAGTCAAGAGTTTTCAGTCATGACAACTTGGTTTCTGTGGTCTCATTTATACTTGTTAAAACAATAATTTGATTAAATACTTTGAATACATTTTTTGGTTAGCATTTGTTTGCTTTTTATTTCTTTACACATATTACAGTAATATTTTTTTTCACCCAGGGATACTTCTAAATAACAATTTAGTGAGTTTTACCAATTTTATCAACTAATATCGATTTTTCAACGAAATATATTCACACAAGTTTAATGCCTATTATAATTAGTTTCTGTACCTATCTATCTACCTCCATCTTTCCTGAAATAAAAAAAAACAGTTTTCTATATAAGTTTTAAATGATTATCTCAAACTCTCCCATCCTGGTTATTAGTCAGTGTCAGACTCTGGCATTCTTGAAGCTGATTGGATGATGCAGAGAGTTCTTAAAGCACAACCTTCTCATTTGAAACTAGCAATAATCGCCTAATGCTTCTCATGGGACTTTTATACGATAAGATCTGTATTATACTTTATAATCCTATGACATGGCACACCCTAATAAGAAATCAGTTTGTCATCTTGTTAATACTTTGGAGGAACTGTGTTGCTCCTAGAAATTGTTAGGATAGGAATACTTCTATTGGCAAATGTATTCATATATGCCTTTGAAGATGTAAATGGTAAATAATGGGTGTTTTAAGAATATTAATGCATGAAAAATTATTAAAACTTTAAAAACCAACAAGATTTAATATAAGACTTCAAGGTTTTCATTTAAATACATTTTTTTTTATTTTTTCAGTTAAAAAAAAGTATCATGTTATTTAAATTATAATTTACATAGAAATATTTTAAGAGAGAGAGAAATAATGTTTATATATCGAAATGAGAAGGTTAAGAAAAATATCAGGGAAGTTAAACTATAATAATTTCAATGAAAACAATTGTTTTAAAGATTATTTTACGGATTATATATTTAATGTTGTTTTTCGAGGTTTATCTTTAGGGGATTAACATGTATGCCTTTGAATTTGTTTATTCGTATGTTTATAATGAATTCTCTATAACCGTAGCTATCCATATTAGTTTTTAGAGATCTAAAAATACAATTAAATGATATTTATTTCCTTTTTAAACAAACAGATTCTCCATTGTGTTCAAATTGTTAAGTACCAGAAACAAGGGAACATTTTTTTAACTTGTAACAAGTACAAATCGCAACGTAAAATTATGAAAAAATTTATCTCCACCCACGGAGAATGGTCTTATTTCTCAAAAGCAAATTGTAAAACAATAGAACATGTTCAATCTCTCAACCATTAGATTATAAAATTCCAGCTAATAGATTCTCAATACTCTATTTCCATCAATTTCTGTTGAAGCACTAGGCAATAATTAAGAATTATGATATACAATGCAATCATTGGCTTTATGCTGCAACCTAATTTAAGAAAACAATCCAAATTCTATCGGAACATAAGGCGTTGGCAAAGTCTCCAGATTTACAGTGTTATCACTGTACTGAACTGAACTAAAACTACATAGCTTTTCATTTGATTTCATAACACATCAACAGGACTATTTCCATCGAATTAAATTTCCTAAAACATTCACCCTGTTCCTTGATAATGTAGAGTTTTTTTTTTCTTTTCTTTAATTCTCAGTTACCTTTTTCAATCTGAGAATTTTGGCCAAATACCCTGTACTTCATTAAAGTTATTATCGTGTTCACTATATGAAACGACTTCTTAATTGCATCTTTTTTAGGAACAATAATATATTAAAATACTTTTTTTTCTTTACTATGGAATTGAAAGCCTTAGAATTAAATTTCAAAAAAAATATATCCTCAATGTAAACAAAATTATCTTTTTTTCACTAGATTCTGTAGATAAAGAAATAGCTTAAAAACATCATTAATATTTGCAACATTAGTGTTCTCGAGCTCACATAGGAGTTTTATGAATACATTATGAGGTATTTTGAGTTGTAAGGCTGTTTTCTTTCTTTAAAAGTTGTTTTTCCGGATTTATCCTCCATCAGTGTTATTTTTCTTATTAAAGAAGGAAATATTCTTTCTGCCTTTGACAAGCGAAAAAAGAAGAGACAATTTATGACATCAATTGTTTATCTGCGTAGTGTTGGTCCAAACAAAGTCTTAAGATTTTAAGAATAAAAAAAAAGGCAAGATGAAAAATGTTTTTTATGTATTTCTTGACTTTAAAGTTGCCTCGCATCTTTCACGACAGAACATTTCATGTCCTCGTGTTTTATTTTTTAAAAGAAGTCATATTTTTCAATATATGTTACACAGAATATTTTTCAGGATATATAAAAGTAAATTATTGTAAAATAAATTATTCGAAATAGATAAATGCATGTGTGCATGTTTTGCTGTTCATCAACTGCAAACGATGAAAAATGATAACGAATTCAGATTACATTGCATAAACCTTGATTTAGAAATCTCTCAATCGACTATGCATGTGTAATGTAGATAAATTTATTTATAATTAAGTAATCTATTAAAATAGTGAACAATGAACACTTTTCTTATGAATACCAATGCTTTTCAAAGAATGCTGTAAAACTAAAAAATTCAATTGGTTAGTTGTTTTAATAGGCATGGGTTAATAAAGCTGTCAGTCTTCCTTTTATTTGACAAAAACACCTAAAACAAAAACATCATTAAAGTACATCATGCATTATAGTACTGTGTGTTCTAGCGTATAACGCAAATTGGCTTGTAACTCCCATCAGGTTCATAGCTACCACCATATTAGCAATACGGGATCCCAAAGCTTTGGGGGCCCCAAAACGTGTTAACAAAAAAAATCACCAAATATTAGGGAGCTCCTTGGTAGGGCCTTACAAGGAACTTTGATTAAGGACCCACTCAGGACTAACCATGTCAGTGACCCTTATTAATATTTTTCGGCCACATTTTTTAATTTTAGGTGTTTTCACCATATATCGCGCAGTCCATTTTTTATGTAGATGATGGTGCATCTTTAGACATAAACATTGCTCAGATAAAACATCAATACCCGAAATAACTCATTCCACCCTGGTGCTCTTCTGCTTAAAATACAATACAACATTCAAAATCATAGTTATTTTAAAAAGAAAACCGCTGTAAAAATGTTATTTCCAGAAAGGAGTTTTTTTTTCGTGTGCAAAAAAGAGGAATGGGCTAAAATTGTGGAAAAGAGCTGTTTGGCGAAAGCATTCATGTGTTTTAATAAATCTAGAACGTATTTTAGATTGGAACATGTTTAGATCCCATTTTACGGGTAGTATTAAGAAATTGCAGATATAGTGTAACACACACAGACATGTCAGTTGTTCCAGGCAAGTTAACGCCATTAGTTCAAGTTTTAAATGAGTGCATAAATAGATCATTCAAAGCAAAACTAACACGACTATAGATGTAATTGTTAGAAGATAAAAAAAAACATATTTACAATAAAGGATCAAATGAAATTTTAGAAATCAGATCTTTATATGGTTATTTTTATATCCGGTGTATAATATGCTACGGTTAATTTCGAGGATATTTTATGTATTAAAAAAATGCTCGTTATAAACCAGATTATGTATAGGTGTATTACATTACGTGTATTTAAAGGTTAACATTTCATTCCTTTATCAACTAGTATACCATGATATTCTTATACTAAACTAGTTTCCCAATTTCACGAATTAATATGTGTAAAAATGTAATATAATTGTTTAATAAAATAAAATTATGTGATTTAAATAAATTATTAAATAAATTATATCGACATTTCATAAGAAAACAATAATTGTTCTACTATTCACATACACACAAGAAAATTTCTTGCATAATAAATCCGTTTAATTTAAATGCTGTAATATACACTTATGGACAAAAAAATTAGCGCAACAAGAAATAATTGCGGGATCGTAAGGAAACTTGTGGTGTGAAGGAACATGTTGGAGAGATATGCAAATGATTAGAAATGCAGCGTGATTGCGCATAACGTACAGCTGGTAGAGGGCGTTTAACGTCATTCTCTGTGGAGTATAAAACGGGTCACACCAAAGCTTGTTTCAGTGAGCTGAATCATTTACAAAGTAAGAACTGAGGTAAACATGCCATTACGCCGTTTTCGAAGACAAGATGAGCAGCTGTCGCAGTTTGAGAGGCGGAAACTCATCAGCATGATGGAAGCTAGGTGAATAGCTCGTCAATTAGGCTGTTATGATTGTGTTGTGGGGAGGTGTTAGGACTTGCAGATACGAGTTATGCCATTTATATGAAGACCAAGCTCACGACGTCCTCAACAGACCAGTCGTCAATAAGACCGACAAATCGTAACAAATACACGCGTACAGCCAACTGCTTCATCGGCCGCTATCTAGGCATATGTAGTATTTTCACTAGGGAACTCTTTGTCTTCTCGAACCATATGAAGGTGCCTGGGTGAAGGAGATTTGGGATTGCGGCGCCCATTACGTGTCTGCCCTCGAAGACCACCAATCGACGCCTCCGTTTGGGTGGTACCGCGCACGAAGAAAGTGGACTGCAGAGAAATGGAACAGATCGTCTTTAGTGACGAATCCAAATTCAATCTCAGCTGTGATTACAATCGTGTTCGTGTGTAGAGACTCCGTGCTGAACGCCTCAATCCTGCCTTTGCTTAACAGTGACAAACCGCTTCCTCAGTTGGTGGGGATGGTATGGGGTGTCATTGCTAGCAATAAACGGTCACGCATAGTATTGATCTGTGACACTATGACAGCCCAGTGGTATGTCCATGACATCCTACAACCACATGTGTTGCCACTCATGCAATGACTCCCAGGTGTCATTTTTCATCAAAACAATGATCGGCCTCACACGGCAAGTGTGTGTCACAAACTGTCTCAGCACTTCCCTGGCCTGCCCGATCCCCAAGTTTATCTCCAACCAAGCATATCTGGGATCATTTGGAACGGTGAATTGGGCATTTCACGATTTTGATCGAACTAGAGGAAAGGTTACAGAAAATATGGAACGAAATGTTTCAAGACATCATAAAGAACTTGTATGTATCAATGCCCGAATGTATCGCATCGTGCGTTCACGCTAGAGGGTTCAACAGAGTATTAAATCATCTGTTATTTTTGTCTTTTCTCTGAGAGAGACAATTTAATTATTCTTATCCTTTTGATTTTTTAATCTTTTATTCATATTAAAGTAATCATTACATATGCAAAATTTCATTTCATTCTGATGAATCCTTCTTGGTGCACTTATTTTTTTGTCCATGTGTATATATTTTATTTATTTTCGAGGACTTTAAAGAAAGTTTAAATCTGAGTTAATAGAAATATGCAAAATTATATCACCCACATTTTCTACATAAAAACTCTCAAAAATGTTCTAAAATAAGTAAATAGTTGCATTAAAATGAAATAGCATCAGCTTTTAGAGAAACACGAAAAGTGATCATTTTATACATTGCCAAGAATTCCATCAAATGTGTAGTGCTGTGAAAATTGTTCAGTGAGAAAGGATCAATATTATTATTTTATTTTTTTTAATTTTAGATCAGATACAGAGATTATATTTTGGTTCAGATAAATCTAAGGAAATCGTTGTGTTGGCTTTGTCAGCTAAATCACACGCAAAAAGTTTAACTTTAAGCAAATTGGTGTTTTTGATCGTTGAAAAATTTTGTGAAGTTGGCTCGGTACATAAGAAGACAGAAAGGTACCAACTAAAGGAAATGACTGGTGTGCCCTCAAAATCTAAAAGTCTTTAAAGTAAGCTTTCGGATGATTAAAAAAATGACAAGAGATGCCAGAAAAGGAACCGTCTATCAAACGAAACTACCTAAAACCAGAAAGCCTTGCTGTGATCCAGTCAGGCGTCCGATAATCAGAACAGGATCCCCCCGCTTCCCTGGACATCTGAGGTTGCCATCAGGACACAGATGGAAACAGGACTTGCCTCTAAATATTATACGTCTCCAGTCAGAGAGTTCTACGTTGATTGACTCAGTAACCATTGCTATTGAACTTGAGGGTGTATGGGCGTGAAAGGTAAGCGATGCAATGGTCGAGAGGAGTGTAGAATCTGCTCTCTCAGTGGTCTGTGGAGGACCATGTTGGACAAATGCTTGCGGGCCACCCGGTGGATTGTTGATGACAAGGAATCCTGTGTTGTGACAGCTGTTCTGCCAATCACTCTTCCGTTCCAATCCATTGTTGCCCTCACTTGACGGCTGTTACTCTGATGCTTATTTTTTCCCTTCTTAATCTAATGTATCAAGCATCGCTTCGACCTAGATGCGAGTTATCTGATTCATTCCACATCATTCTTTCAATCCTATTGTACGACCTCTCAAAATTTGACATCTGCTCAGAATGTAGGTAAGTCCTACGGCAAAAGATTATTACAACCCACGTAAGAAATCGTAATCAAAATGTAACATAAATATTGAACATAAGATTGAGAACTATTCCTTATACCCCAGGGCTTCTCAAACCTTCAATATTTGCGACCCAATATTCAATCATAATTTTCATCGCCCCACACCATACAATAACACAATGTATTGCATTCAATAATACGATACGTTGGTGCAGAAGCTGAAATACACTTTAATCTCTTGGGTGTCATATGCATATATAAACGTCTCAATCAGTCATAGCGTTAAATGCCTCTTGAAACCAAATGCAACAACGTAGCTCCTCAACAGAAATCGAAGTGGAAGGGTTTTTCCTTCAGCTCATACAGCATTCGCTTCTTATTGAGACTCTCGTTGTGGAACTTGGCCCTCACGTAGCGCAACTTTTTAGCCTCCAGGTAAGCGTAGAGGTCCCTCACGGTGGTGATCTCGATGCAGGATTGTGGAGGGGGCAATAATATTTCGTCATTTTTTCTGTTTAGTAGGAGACAGAACTTCTTAACATATGCAAAGACGAACTTCTGTACAATCGATCGAGTTACGTTCAATAAAATACCTATAAAAATACTTTAATTTTGTACTATTTATAGAAGTGTACTGTTATTTATGTACTAAAGGTACTGCATTTAGTATAGTTATTGCTTGAACTATAAATACTGTACATAGCAGTTACTTGTGTACTATTGTTACTGTATGTAGTACTATTAATTTAGTAATGTCAGTACTGCGTTTTTTAAGTTCTGCATTGTTTACTCCTTTCAGTACTGCATTTGCCACAGTTAATTTAGTAAGGTATTGTCCTTGTGTATCTTAAAATTTTGTTTTCTTATGCAATACATTTTACTTAGGGAACCTTACTTACAACTCAAAGCTTTTTTGGCTTTGAGAAATATAGTAAAAACTACTTTTATTTTACTATTTAAAATCCAAATTTACATCGAGATTCGTTTATTGTGTGCTATTGAGAAGAACAATTGTGAAAAAAAACGCTTTCCTATATTTGAAAATGTCTCAATATAAAAGCATTTAAATGTCTTATAGATTTCAAGAAATTTATTTTTCTCTAAAATTAATTTTAACCTTCATACACAATTAAATAATAGTAATAAAAAAATAAAGTTAGACAAATAAGAGCAGTAATCTAATATCATTACTCCGTTTTACTTCATTTTCAGCTTTTTTTTAAGTAATTCTGAAAAATTGCAAACATTGTTTTTTTCATTCACTTGATATTATATACGACTTTAGTTATAAATTCCTCGTGTGCTTACAAAATTCAACTATAGTTGTTTTACTTTCAGGAAATTGACACATCCATCTAATTTTCGAAAATAAATTATAATTAGTTAGCTGTCTTCTGGTCCAGAAAAGTTCTAAAATCCTTTTAGTGAATCCCTAAGTTTTCACAATATTTATAAACGAGGTCATACATTCGTACTTTAAACAAAGAATCAAAATATCTATCACATCCAAATGGATATAATGAACTGTAATATTGTTGAAAAATGTCATTGTGCATTACTTACATGCTGTAAATCAGCCTCTTCAGAAATCTGCAACCCATCTTCTCAATCCACAAATGTAATCAATATAAATTTCAAATTAAAAATAGTATATTAATCGCAGTTTCACAAAGATTCTTAGTCCTCAGAAACAATAATTCAAATGGTCAAATACAAAAAATATTTCTCAGTGTTGGGATGCTTATATTGTTAAACTAACAATGTTATTTTTTGACAGAATAATTGCCATTTTATTAATTGGTACATTATGTACAACAATACTAATCATAAAAAAATGATTACAATTACCGTACAAATTACCCAGATAAGTGTTAGTTTTTGTATATAATTTTTAAATGAAAAACCCATGGGGTCACTGGTAATTATTAAACTTGTGCTTAACTTTGTATAGTTAAATTAATTATAAAATACATTGTGCAGTACTAATACATTTATGAAGGGAGTGCAAATGTGTGTTTTATGTGTTTTATTGTGTTAGAATATATATTTTATTTGTTTACTTTGAGTAAAATAATAATTTTTGTTTAAAGAATCTTATGTTTTTGACTTTTCGATGTACTCGTACCCCCCTGGTAGGGTTATCCCATCCCGCTAGGGGACGTGCTCCACAGTTTGAGAAACGCTGTTATATTCCGTTACTGAATGCGCAGTCCCGATATGCACTAGAGTTCACCCTTTTCATTCTTTGGACACATCCATTTAATTATACGCATTATCATTTGCAAAGACATGTTCGGCTCAGATATCTTTGATATGAAATTCCATTAAAATCAGACAGTTCTTTTTATTGCTTATCTCTTTGGTTTTTAGTGTATTATGTCTGTGTAGTCTTAATATTATAAATTTCATGTATCCCAATTAATTTTTACTTATTATAATTATTCTTTACAGAATTACAGTAATGTAAGAGAAGTTTTCTAAGGGCACATACTATTTAATTGCTATTTTGCATTCATTTTATATTTGGAACCTAAAATATTATTTAATCATTGTTTATAGAAATCAACTTAACCAGACTCTTCTTGACCTTTTAATATATTATTTTTTAAATTCTATCTACTGTCAAACAGTTTGATTCTGAATTAATATTTTTTGCCTGGGTTCATTTTATATTTGCCAAACATTCCGCTTTGAAAATAAATTTATAACTTTTGATGAGAACAACTCTCTTGGGTTGAAAAAACGGACAAACAATTTTTTTTGGCCAAAACCAAAAAAAGGAATTCAATCTCAGCTTGCTTCAGGGCAGTGAAGTTGATTTAATTTTCGTATTTGAATTGTTTGCTGAGGAATTCAGCATAGAATATCTTTTTCCCTTACTTGAAAGTTAGAATTTTTTTTTCTTTCTTTTCAGGTATGTTATTTTATTTAAAATAAAATTGTATAATTTGATTTATCATATATTTTAAAGAAAACTAAACACTTTTTCAGGCGATTTTCATTATTTATTTTTTTAAAAAATTATCATGCACATATTTTTTCTATGAATGAATAAATATTTTGGTCAAAAATCCTTTAAACGCCTTTTTACCATAACGTTATATGTATGTGTATATACATGTTTACATTATATATTCATACATTGGTACATTAGCTAAACGTATTGTAATAGTATTCATTTTTTAATTTAAAGGGAATATAAGTATAATATTTTCTCTCACTTATCACCCTTCTCTTAAATAATAATTTTTTATGTTTTTCGATAAAACTTAACTCTTTGAGAAGGATGCGGGATATATGCAAATGAGATTTACTTTATAATCTTAAGTGTATTCAAATCAAGATAATTCTTTTGTCCTTAGGTTTGATGTTATGAAAAGAATTCATTCTGTAGTCATGAGATAAATAAACGGAAAGAATACAAATGAGAACAATGATAATGACATAAATTAACGGCCATTTGTTTGTTTGGCCCTCCACATGAAATAATCTGCGACACACAAACTTAAACATATATAATTAATTTTAACCATTTATAGACTAGCACTAATTTTCATACACATTTTAACCCCAATCCGTCACTCATTATCGTTTCCTAGCCTCTTCTTCTGGTAAATTTATCTATGCTTTCATATTAAGATGACAATGTCACTTATACTTCCAGCGTATGATACACACTTTTAACACAAAAATAAGTTCGAAATTTATGGGAGCGCTCCATGCACCGGGTATAAAAATAATAGTTTTATACAATTTTTTTTAAAACAGGTAAGAACATAAAATAATTAAGACTTCTACATACATCGGAATACTATCTGTTTAAAAATAATGGAATACCTTTTGAACTTTAGGGGCTCAGTTCTGGAAATATACTATTTTTTCAATAGGATAATACTTCGAATAACAAACAGCATTAAATTTGCATCATAACAGCATTTCCGACGAACGTTTAAGGTTCCTTCGTAAGCAAGTAATTTTAAAATATTTTTTAAGTCAATTCCTACTTAGATCAACAAAGAAAAATTTTATTTTTGCAGCGTTTTATTAAATAGTTACAATTAATATAAATATGTATGTACATATGACATAATCAAAACATTAAGTTGTTATTAATTTTTATTAATTATGATAAAAGCATCGTATTTTCATCCAAAACAATCGTGTATATAAGATTTCAGATCAACTGAATGCTTTAAAATGTGAGAAAAAACCTTTTCAACTTATGACAAATGTCACCAAAATAGTCGCTTAGATAACGTGGCTGTATTTGTAATTGTTTAAATAATTTGTTATAATCAATTAATTTTTATTAATTAAAATTAAATTATTGTATTGTCATCCAAAATAATCATGCATTTTAAATTTCAGCTCAATTGAGCGCTTTAAAAAGTATTTTATTTACGATTGAAAATTCCACCAAGATATTTTAACAAATATTAAATAAATATGTAGAGAGTTTGAGTTAATAGTAGGAATTGAATTATTATAAAGTGATTAAGGATTTTAAAGACTAGAAAGCTACTCATTATAACACAGTAAATAAAACTAAAATAATTTAATGTTGTCCGGACCATCCGTCTGGTATCATTTGATTCTTTGATACATATCTACAACCCGGGGATTCAAGACCATTGTACTTACTCATTCATTTCAAAAACTTTTTATTTTTATCTACATCGATTAAACTTATTAACGCTAAAAGTTGAAAATATTCTTCCTCATGTGGTTTATCTAGTTGCTAAAGTTTAAATCATAAATAACGTAATAAAAAGAAAACCATAAGTTATACCAAATAAAACGCATTTTCTCTCCTTATAACAGTTTCATCAAATTTGCAAGAAAGTAAATCACTACATTGTTTAAAGACTGGAATTTTGATGTAAGTAAACCTTATATGTTATAAGGGAAATCATCCAATAGGTTTTAAAAGTAAGTATTGGTATATTCAAATATCGTTCAAATGGTGAAGTTTTCCTTTCCCATATTCTAATAAACCAATTTTATTATTAAATTTATTAAATTAAATAACACAGCTACATAAAATTCTCAGAACTAATCATATTAAAATCAGTTTGTCTCTTTTAATTATATTTACATTTATGATATCAGAATATGGGGTTTTCAAACTATTTTCCAGTTACATTTATAACATCTCTAAGGCCTAACATCGGATCAAAAATATTTCTTAGTAATTATTAATACCTGTTTCCAGTTTCTATTGAAACTTGTTTCTGAGTAACGTTACTTATTACACGTTTCCATTGAAATTTGCCGCTGATTTATTTTATTTGTTACAGAATATAATAGGGTTTTATCTATTCATTGCATCATTTCGGGTTATAGAAAAAAAGAAATCTGGAGAAAGTGACTTAAATATTTAACGCCTTTTATTTTTCTTGTCCTATTAAAATGGCATTTATTTCATGAGTATATATTTATTCCAAGAAATGAATGAGTTGCACACAGAATTATACACTGCTGAACAATTGCTAAGGACGGATCACAAATTGCTATGTAGCATAACATTAAGCGAGACATGAGGCCTAGTAGGATAAAATATAGTTGCCACACTGTTCAGACATTAGCATAAAGAATATTTATTGTTCTGGAAAGTACAAAAACTGTGAAACATCTGAAAGAAAAAAATGTTCATTTGATCTGCGTACGGAGAAATGGAACAATGCATCTAAAAGTCAACATGCACCTTAAAGAAAGGTATCAGTACGGAATATGTCCAACGTGGAGTGTGATGCAACATTCAACACATCGTACCATACTTTGCACAACATTATCCAGCAGCTGTTGAGGCAATTTATCCCATTCCTCTGTGAGTGCACGGATGAGAGTGTTCTTGTTTGTCGGAGGATAGTTTCGACCAGCCACTTGCCTCCTCAAAGCATCCACACATTTTCAATGGGGTTTAGATCTGGAGAACACGCTGGCCATACGAGACGTTGAATACCCTCGCTGTCTAGACAATCCTGAACAACGAGTGTTCGATGACATGTTGCGTTACCGTCCATAAAAACAAATTTATCACCAACAGCACCACGGAAAAAGACGAACATGAGGGAAGTAGAACTTCATCAATGTATAGTTGGCCCGTCATAGTCCCATTCGCAACCACATGTAGGCGCGTACGGCCATTGATCATGATGCCCGCCCACACCATGATACTACATGTTGGATATCGGTCTTTTCCTGGATATTTTCTGGACGATAAGCAGTACCACTCTCGCGCCAGATCAGTTGGCGTCTACAATCCGATGACAGACTGAACCTACTCTCATCTGAGAATAGTACGCATGCCCAGTCCTGTTCAGTCAATTGTGATGCTCATGACACCATTGCAAACAGGCAGTACGGTGCTGTCTGGTCAATGGTATACACACCAACAGGTCTGCGTGCGTATAGTCCTCCTCCCCTCAAACATCTGGCAACAGTTTTTCGGGAGATCTGCTTTCCTGAGGCAGCAAGAAACTTATTTGCCACCTGCTGAGCTGTGGTGTGCCTGTTCCTTTTGCTGATAGGACGATATATCTGTCTTCTGCAGGCATCGTACTTCTAACACGACCTCCCCCGTGCCGTCTACTACACATTCCAGTAGTTTTTAAATGACTTCCACAGCCGTGAAACAACGCTGTGAGCGATGTCGAACTCCTGGCAACATCTGTTATTTTTCGCCCTTCTTCGATCTTTCCAATAATTCAGCCACGCATAAAATCATCCATTTGATGTCGGGAAGACATGCCAAACATTTTAAGTTCGTCTATTAAATCTTTCCTGTAAAACATTGACTTGAAACCACAACTGTCCACACGCGTCAAAACCTTTAAAGCTCTTATGAACGCTATCACGCGATGAACAGACATGGAAAAAAATTTGCATACTCATATTTCTTCTTACTAATATTCCGCACTTATTCTAATTTTCCAAATTTTTGCTTCCTTTCATTTTGTTGTTGCTATGGATGATAGTGTTATCCGTCCTTAGCAATTGTCCAGCAGTGTATTAGGATCTGTATCCATAGGTGAAATTTTCTCCTTTCAACCCTTTATCTACTCGCCCTCCCTGCTAAATACTCATCATAGGGCCTTGCCCCAACATATATCTTGGAAGAGGGAATTCAAAAGAATATTCGTAAAACTGGTTTGTTCTATGTAATTTTAAAGTGGGTGGTTCTTATAAGTACCATCGGTAGATAAAGGGTTAAAATCATTCAAAGAAAAGGAACTAGCTCATCATTTTCTACTATTGCAGATCTTACGTTTGGTTTAAAGTTAGTTTCTTGGCGATTTACTGATTTTTTTTGTTCCAATGCACACATCAGAAGGTATTTCATCAATACTTTGAATGCGGTTAAAACTTCAGTAAAAAGTACAAAATTTATTTCAAATTTACATGAATAATATCATTGTTAAGTTTAGATGTTTTCACAAATTGTAAGGATTGATTTCATTCTTTATAAACGTCGTTCCCATAAGAGAAAGCGAGGTTTTTTTATTACCTTATTATATTGAGTTTCAGTGAAGCAACTTGAATTACATATAAGTTGGTAACATACTAAAAATTTTGACACCATGTTTACCAGAGGACTTTGATCCATGGCAGTTTTAACATGCATTAGTCCCTCTACTTGGTAGGCTTTCGTTTGATTGATTTGATTTTTAATTTACATCGCACTGTGAAACAATGCGAGAGCTATTTTTGATGGACCTGTAGTTTTGAGCCTAGATCAAATGACAATGATAACGCTGACATGGCTAAATAGGACATCATGCTAATGAGAGGGCAATTGACCATGAAAAACTTATTCTACAAGAGTCCTTCTACACCCCTGGTCTTCAATTGTCCAATTTTCCGAGAGGCTTCGACTCTACAATCCTCGCCAATGTTAACGACCGTGACTACCACACTACCGCGAACACTATAAATCGTATAATGCTTGCCTTGAAATTTATTTGGCTTTGAATTCGAATGTATTCAATTGCACATGCATGACTTTACATTTATAAATTTAAACTACAAAATAAAGCAATTTATTAGTTGTGCAATGCTAAACAATTTGAAAAAAAAAAGGTTTTTGAAAAAAAGTTTCAATGCTCTTCAATCTTACAGATCACTGCAAAAAGTTTTACAGAATCATTCTTAAATTTGAAATTTATTGATTAAAAATAAATGTTTATTAATAGGTACACAATGCTTTGTTAAGTGCATTGTAAAGCTATTTTCATGGTCAGTTGACTGATACTCTTGTTAAACATTTGAGAGTTTCTCTACATTAAAAACAGAATTATGGTAGAATTCTACAAAATCTTAATAAATTGCCCAAAATTTTAAAAAAGGAAAATTAATTCCATGAAAAAAATCTTTTTTTTTTTTTTACATTTTTATACATTTTATTTGACTCTGTTAGATCTGCTAATTATCTGATTTATTAAAAGTATGAGTTATTTCCCTGCAAATGTATAAAAATTATATCAAACTTGCTTCGATTTAAAAGAAATTTGAAAAAAAAAATAAGAATGTTTATTTTTGAAGCTGCACATATTCCCTTCTGATCGTTAACCATCTGGTACGTTTTATTATAGTTTAAACCCTTTCATTTACTTGATAGGCAACATTAAGCAATTATGTACCTTATATACAATGCATGTTTTATCTGTCTCGATATTTTTTGTAAGGGTCGAATATTCTTCATCAACTTAAAAACGTTTTCAAATAAAAAAAACCTAGAAAAAAAATTATAATATTATACATTTTCTAAGAAATTTAAATACTAAATTTAAGCAATATTTTCATTTATTTCTTTAACTGAAATTAGAGAAGGAAAGTGCTCTTTCGAATGCAACGAGCGTTCAAATAAATCGCACGTGATGTGAAAGGAAAATGCAATACTAATGAAGGAGACATTTACTGTTTTAAAGAGCCCGAATTCGTCTTTTTTTCTGTGCTATTTACTTTTTACTCCGTCTCCATTTATCTATTTTATATGAGCTAAATTGCTCGTACCTTCTTCAAGAGTTTTAGTCATGGTTTTCCCTAAAGAGGACATTGTATACATTGTTCTCTTTAATGTAGAATTCTAAGAGTGTGATAAAAAATGAACTCACCTAGCACAAAACTTCTTTTCGCTTTAAAGGTTTCAGCAAAATATTCGCAAGATTTTTGAAATATCAATTTTAATATTGAAAATAAATTAGTGCGTTTAATATGGGACATCTTAAAATAGGTTAATTTAAAAGCCAGAAAAATCGTAGAGTAGTAAATATATAAAAAAATTTAGATAAAGTATTTCTTTTGAATCAAACATTATTTTTTTGAGAACTATGCATGTAACTAAAGGTTCATAGTATTTCTCAAATTTTTTTCACGTTTATATAATCAAACGATGGTTTTTCAGAAGCAAAGCCATACAGGAAAAATATTCTCAATTATTCCATTAAGAAAACAGTGAAACTTTTCCATTTTACGCGGAAATGTTAATATGGAAAATAGACTTATGTTATTTTATTACATCGAAACACACAGAAACGTTTTTTGTTACATTTTGATTAAGCTATAACTGGCATTTTAAGAGTTTCAATCAATTTATTTTAAATATAAACTTATATTGAATTATATGATTAAATAAACATAGTGGTCTAATGACTTGTAACCTAACTCTGTTTTTTATTTTTATTTATCCTTAAAATATAACTAGAAAAATATCCATTAATATCGGAGAAAAATTATTGCTGAAAATTATCGACTCTGTTATTTAAAGTTCAGATTATTTTAATTTTATAAAATGTTTCTTTTTTGTTTTATGAAACCCTCATTAGAAGCTATTAGTGAGTTAAAAAGAGGGTCATTAGTTTATATGCCACAAAATAGCGTGAAAGTATTTGGAATTCCAAAACAACACCGAATGTCAAACATAATCGTAATAAAATTATGTAAAGCATATTTAATTAAAAGTAGCACAAACGCTTCATATTTAGGGGGCATACACCCAAGAAAATGACAAAATGTGATGAAAGGAAATTAAAGCAGATTGTGAAGAAAATCAAGGAAAACACACAGGCGAATGACAATTCTACAAATTACAAATGAGTCCAATTTAAATTCGGAAATAAAGATATCTCACAGAAAAATGCAAATAGAACTTCCTGGTCTTGAAAGTCGATGACCAACACGAAAACCCTGTTTGTCATTTTTAAATCAAACATATCGTTATTCTTGAACAAAAGAATACAAAATCTGGACGTAGAAATGTAGAAAAGGTTTTATGGACCACCAACAGAGCCCTTTTACACAATTTTTCAAATAATTGCAGTCAAAGAATTCGTTGGGAACAAAATGAAGCTATTTCTCCAGATTGCACACAACCAATAGTGCAGGCTAAATGTAAACTATTAAAGGACTGGGGATTACTTGGTTGGAACTGGTTTGGTTCCCTTATCTCTATAAATGATAACAGAACTGGAAATGAGTTCTTATCTAATCTAGAAATCGTAGTTAAACCATTAATGGAAGATACATTTCCAGATGGTCAAGGAATATATCAGGACGACAATACTCCTCTTCATGCCAAAACTGTGCAATCCTAGTTCAACCATAATCATGGTGTATTTCATTATCTGAGAAAGGGCCATAAAAAGTCCAAATATTGGTGTAATCGAAATCTGAGAGATGAACTAGAAAAGCATTTAAGAGAGCTGAATAACATTCTAACACATTTTACAGAACAAGAAATATCACATCATGGAGCATGTTCTGAAATCACTGTAGATACATCTCAGAAGCTTATTGCATACCACAAAGAGTTAATACTGTATACCAGTAATTCTCAACCACTGGACCGTGGGAATTTTGTCCACCACTGTTTTTTTTTTCAATTTTGAATTACACCATGAGGAAACAAATATATTCCAGAACCCACTTTTTTACCGATTGATTCAAAAATAATGTGACCAATTTAATAGCGTCATGAATCTTTATTATATTGTGTTTTTACACGAAGTTTTCAAAGTGGTTTCATTTTACATAGTGCACTTTACCTATACGCTTACGTCAAGCAAAAAAAGCTTTTTTGACCACTACGTGGGATATTTATCCAAATTCCTCTTTGACTGCTTTTTGAAGCCCTTGATGAGCTTGTACTTTATGTCAATTTAATTTTTTTTAAAAATATCCCATAAAAAATAATCGCAAGTAGCACAACCAGGGGGAAATGGTAGGCATTCCTCATTAGGAAGCAAATTTATATCTTTATATTTTAACCGATTTATAAATGATTTTACAGTATCACTTGGTGCCGAATCTATCTTATTGAAAAACATTATTTCTTTGATGATAAAGACGTTTACATTCTTCAAACATGAGCTTCATAACTATATTCTGATAGTAATTAGGATTAATTTTCGCCTGTGTTTGTACAAAAAACGGGTTTGTTAAGTTTTAAATCCCAATCATATCGTAACACCTGACGGCCAACTTGCCTTTTGTAATACATCTGTGTCTTTGTGACGCTTTTCGAGTGAAATATATTGCATCTTTATTTTGTGTGGATGACATATAAAACTGCTTCATCAGAAACTATCAATGTTTTGCATCTGCCTATGTAGAACATTGAATACGGAGGCCAATAATGTTTTTTTGGTTTTTCGATAGTTTTAGCAGACATTTGATGATAGATTGGTTTATTAAATTTTTTATTGCCAATTTTCTTTATCTGAAGACAATTTGTCTATTGCAATACATGTAGTTTATTTGTTAACGCTCTTTGAGACAGTAGATTTTCTATAGTGATAAATCTTTTCAGATTAATTTTTTTCTTTCAACAAAGACTTCCTTTCGTCCACGTTTTTTTTACTGGAATTTTTTATTACCAGCCAAATATTATTTCTTTAAGAGGTTTAGATAAAATTCCTTTATAAATCGTGTTTCATGATTTCAAAATGAATTATTCATAACAGAATTTGAGTAACCATTTTTTTCAAAAGATTTAAAGTTAAGATTTAAAGATTATACGATTTAAAGCTAAAACTTTTATACAGGATATTTATTACTTCCTGTCACCTATACACAATAAACTCTTATTTACTTTACCCAATAAGAAACCATCGCTTAGTATTTTCCGGTATCGATTTCTATTGTTAATATTCTCTATGTTCCATTTTTTAAAGACTATTAACAGAAAATTTAAGTAAATATACAAAAACAGCTGTGATATCCTCTCCTTAGCTAACTCCTTTTACTTGATTCTTTCCAAAATATCTTCCAATAAAAGCTTTATAATAACTTTTTCAGCTTTGCAATCAATCAATGTCACTTGATTGCATGAAGCTCATTTCAACTAGTAATTTCATCACAATCGATAAGCCGTCTGAAATTAGCAACTGTCAGTCAGCTCTAGTCTTCATCACTTTATCAGTAATTCTCCACAAAACTTTAATACGAAAGCTCAATTATTCTTTATAAACTGTTTATTTCGCTGGAAATAATTAGGAAGGAATCTACCATCCTATTTTTATCTGAAAAGAGCAAAGTTTTATATGTCAGAAAATTTTTCGTGAACCAGAATTTTATTGCATAGTAAAAATTATTATAATTTAGTTTAATAGAAAAGTGTACTCTGCAACATGATCAAAATAAGCTATTTATATCTGAATAGTTTCCATCATCATCATGTGAGGTAAAAATATTCATTTTGTTTGAACTGGCGTGATGTAATATAAAAATAAGATTTTTTAAATAAGTGTTGTTAAATAGTCTTGATAAAACTTCAAAACGAACTCCTAAGTTGAATTTAATAACGAAATATTTTCACATATTAAAGACGTTTATATAAATACTTCAATAAATGCATCTAATTATCTTCATCAAAAAATAAAGAACGTTATGGTTCACATTCTCCAAAATAATTTTCAATGTTTCCTTTCAGTTTAATTTTTATAATAAATTTATAAAATCTAAACCTTTTTTTTTCTTTCTGCATTACATTTTTTAAAATAATTATATTTTCGTTCGATTGTAAAAAATAAATAACATAAACTTACTTTTAATGGGGAAAAACAGCTACTTGTGTGTGTGTGAACTATGATAACATACACGTATTTAATTTTTATTAATGAAGTTTAATTTAAAAAATTTTTAAGATGAAGAAAATTATTGGTTTTTGAAATAACATTTGTAACAAAAGTAAAACAAAAAATTCATTAAAAAACTTGTGAGCTTGAATATTAAAAAAAACCTTTTTTTTAAATACATTTTCATAATATTTGGCTTTATTATATTACTAGTTTAAATTAATGCAGAAAGGGATTTAGTTTCTAATGAACAATTTTTAATGGATTTTAATATTTGAGTTAAATTAAATAAACGTGTTACATTTTTTGTTGCAAGTGGGTGAGTGAATATTAATGTCGCATTATTCAGCGATTCGATTGCTTCGTTCGATGCACATCGTAATTTTGAACCATGATTAATAGACGAGGACGACCTCTGAGCTCTGGAACTAAAATCTTTTAATGTGCACAAATTTTTCATTTTTCTTCTGGTTTGAAAATAATAATTCAACCTAAGCAATTGTGATTTTTATTAATGGCATAAAATTATTCGTGAACTTCAACTTTCCGGAAAATTAACTATTTAAAACAATCTATTAAATCTTTCAGGTACAATTTTACGGAATATATACTGCAAAATCCGATGTATAACGCAGATCCATACTTTAGAGCTAAAATTTTAAATTTTAAGATACATTCGCCGTATAATGCGCAACCCCTTTTTGAAAGAAGAAACTTGAAACGCGCGAGCGCGCACATCAGCAATTAAACATTTTCAACATTTGGCATCTCAATCTTGTCAGATTTAAACCCTAATCTCCTCAGGTAGCAGTATCTAGTATTTCTTTATTTTTTCTGTTTTGGTTTTCAGCAACCCCACTGAAACTACTTCTAACTAGCAAAAACAATTAAAAAAATTTCCCAAGATAACCATAACTCAAGAAAAACAGCTGGAGTATTTTTAAAGCCAAATTGCTGACAACCGATTCTAAACATTACTTCAAGGTCTTCGTTATTGCCTATTCTATCTCAATTCCTTTCGTAATCTAAATTTATTTTTTCGATGGGACAATATGTGTCCTTTACCTACTATGGTATCACCATAGTCAAAGCATTCTGAAGTCTAACTGAAAAAAGTCTATCTGAATAAAGGGCTTTAAATGTTGAAAGTAGTTAAAAACATCGTCTTCCAGGCATATAGGCTGTCACAAATAAAAAAAGCTGGGAAAACTCATGACATCGAATATTTTACTCATTTAGATTAATTATGTTCAAGAAACACTGAAATGGTAGTCCTTGTTTTTATAAATTTTATGCTGTCACCTTGTTATTGCAAACTAATCTCCTTAAATTTAGTAAACAAATTTGTTAAATAAGTAAATCTGTGACTTCCACTTGATTAAATTTTCTTTTAAATTTAAAGTCATGATCTGGTTTAATGAGAGTCACTTTCGTAGATCCCCAGTTGCATCTCATAAGCCCCCAAATTATCTTTCTGTTGATCTAGGCACCTTGCTGGTCATCATAGACCCCTTTGGGAATCACTAATGTAGAAGAACGCTTCTCACTCAATATAAAGGAACGTCCTCTTATTTTTTTAAATTTTATAATCCATGAGAAATTATTGATTTGCCTTACAATTTGTAATATTCCCCAAGAAGAACTTTTTTTTCATTGGAAAATAATATATTTTGTAATTATTTATGTACCGTAAAATCTGGTGTATAAAGCGCACTTTTACAAAAAAAATGAGATGGAAATTGTACGCCTGCGCGTTATACGCCGGGTATAAAAATGAGAGCTTGAAAAATAAAAGATAAGACTAGAAAACAAAATTTTGATCTTTACATGTATCAAAATACTGGTTATTTTTAAAGAAATGACATTTCTTATTAACTTAAAAAGGGTTGTATTTCTAGAAGTATATTATCTTTTCAAAAGCCTCCAATAATACCTCGAATCATTGACTTCAATACGTAGGAGCATTGATTCATCTATTCCATTAAAAACAATTGTTTGTTGCTGAGTTATTTTATGTATTAATTAAATTTTAATTTAATTAACTTAATTTTGTTTTTTTAAGTTTCAAAACTATTTTTAACATAATATAAATTTAAATCTTTTAAAGTAAGCAGCTCCATACCTGCTGTGAAAAAGACATTTAAGTTGATAAATTGGCAAAAATTTAATTTTAAGTAAGTAGAGGTTTACCTAAAATCGAGAAAAATGCCTAGATATCTATGAAACAAAAAAAGTATTGAAAAACTGTTCTATATGTTGTACAGTTAATTGATCGTAAATTGAATATAGAGGAATTCTATTAAATATCTGAGTTATTTTTGCACTTTCAAGGGGAGTATATTCAATAAGTAGTTCTACACCGGAATGTGGTGTCAGTTTAAAATTAACTTTCAAGTAATCAAAAACAGCTTTTTTTGTGGTTGTGTTGCTAATAATATGAACTTATTATATACATTTTTACAAACATACGATTAAAACAACTCAGATAGAAAAGAACTACATTTTGTGCTAGCTATTACGTGATTTTATTCCTGCCCTGGAAAAATTTGATTTAGAAAGAAAGGTTCAGTACATATACTAAAAGTAAGAACATAAGTTTTTATCCAACATATTTTTCGGAAAGCGAGGAAGGATTTCCACAGTATGCACGCTATACAACAGCAATTGTGTGATAAATTCAGAATAAGTGAAACAAAAAAATATCTGCGAAAGATAAACACATAATCATTACAAAAACCTCTAAAAGTAATCATAATTCGTTTGAAAAAATTTAAACCAAAAAAGTTCGTAATGCGTTATCCGTAAAATAAAATTCTAATTTAATGCGTCCAAAAATCAAAATCTTCATTTTGTATTCCAAAAATATCTTCACTACAGTTTGATTGTTATTTTCATAGAAAACACTTTTTTCAATTCCTCTTTTCAGTTTTATAATCAGTCTAAAATAAGAAAAGTTTATATCCATCAAATTAAAAAGTTCATCTCATTCTCTCTCTCTATATATACACTGTGGTCACTAAAATTAAATGTTAGTGAGAAAAGCTAATTATCTTTAAGATAATGTACCAATACAAAATGGTGCAAATATTAATAATAATTGAAGACAATGAAACAAGAAATTATATACTTACATTAGTGTCAGAGATATGTAAATTAAATAGTTATCAATGCGGTACGCAATGAATGCCTATTGGAATTCTACTCTGTACTGTTGTTTAAAGGGAATATGACTTTTGAGAATTAGCGATATATATTCATTAGTTATGGCTGAAAGATAACATTAAGTGAAAGTGGTGAATAATTTGCACAGTTCAGGAAAGTAAAACACAAATGATGATTGCATAAAATTGGAATACATTTCAATGTGTCATATTGAAAATTTGGAGACGCTTTTTAAGCTCTAGGATCCTTTGTATACAACATGGTCAAAAGCGACAAAGAACAATTATTGCATCCAACGAAAATTTCCTATCATTCTAGGCTCGAAGAAACACCAAAACGAATACAACAGATTTGGTAACGGACCATCAAACTGACACAAGAAATTTAATCAGTCGTTGTACTGCTAGACTAAGGTTTCACGAGGTTGAATTGAAAGCGAGAAATTCAAAGGTTATATCCTATCCATACCTGCTAATTGAGAGGATCCTTTAAAAGGGTGGCATAGTATTGTTCAATGAAGTCAAGAAAATTTTACCCGAGTGTTGCTTATTCATAAGTTCATATAATTTCTGAACACTGTGATTTTAGATGTATTTAGGTCTTGAAAGAAAAAAGGACACACATCTTACCTTCATTCATTCCTGAAATACACTGTTTCTGAAACTCTGTTTTAATGGTTTGGGGCGGAATCTTGACAATTGCCCCCGCCGAGTTGAATGTATTTCAAAGAGGCTCATTAACCGCTCGGAGGTATCTGGACGTGGTACAGGAACGGCAGGTCAGACTGCTTAGAAGTACTGTTGGTATGGAATTTTCGTTATCGGATAACACTGCTCGACCACATCGATCATCTGTGATGTCAGAATACTTTCTAACATAAAATATCATTCAAATGAAATGTTCACCTCACTTGACTTGAGCCGATTGATCATGTGGGGAATATCTTAGGTCAATTTTAATTCCGTTCTGATTTCAGAGCACTTCTTTCCTAACCCATGGATCCTGTAATAACCGAAAAGGGCTTTTTCAGAAGAGTGGTATAAAATTCCACAAGACTTAGTCAAAACTTTGGTACGGACTATGAAATAAAGATTTGAAGAATGCATATCTGATCATGTTGACCATACATTATATTAAAGAAAACCTTTTTCTCACGACTTATCTTAAATTTTCCACAAATTTAGTTTGAATTTCAATATTTTGGTATTAATTAACTTCCAAAAATTATAGTTTATATTAACTAATGCTTTGGGGCAAGTTTTATTTATAATATTTTATTAAGCATAAGTTTAATTTCTATCCTTATCCTGTAATTTTTATGGCAAGTGTAGATTTGTGTTGCAAACTAAATTCATTACCAATTTAAATAATTTTAATAAGATGTTGACTGTTAAATTTTGTTCTGTTTTAATTTGTTCTTCCAAAAAAATACCAGTACGAAGACATGATGTCCGCTTGGCTCGACTTCGTATCGGACACACCCGTCTGACGCATAGACATTTGTTTCTAGGAGAGAGTCCCCCAGTATGCAGCTTTGGTCAATGTGACTTTTCTATTTTACACATTTTAATAGAATGTACAAAATATTCATCTAAAAGAAACACCTTTTTTAAAACCAATCTTTTAACTTTGACTGATTTGGTTGGGGAAACTCCCCATCTAAACATTTTTGCATTTTTGCACTCAATTGATGTTTTACATGAAATATAATTTTCTTATGTAAGGTCTTTATTGTACTATTAGATTTTTGTTCTAAAAAAAGATATATCTATAAAATTTTACATTTATGCACTTTTAAATACTTTGCTCAATTTTATATTTTTCTTCTGACATTTTAAAATACATTTATATATATATATATATATATATATATATATATATATATATATATATATATATATATATATATATATATATATATATATATGTATATATATTTTTTTAAATTTTAATACACTAACGAATGTGTGGCGCAGTATAGCCAAACGTGTCTCTTGCGCCAAAAAAACCAACCATCAATCAATCAATTAACCAAAAAACATTTACACAAATGACCATTACAAAATTCCAAGATAAGAAACTAGCCACAATATTTGAAATATACGGTTAAATGTATTTATTGCAAACACAAAAGATTTTAATGAAACCAATTTTAATTACTCACTGAAAAATTTAACTTACTTTCAGAGTATACTTCGAGAAAAATTACCTTTTAAATATAATATAGATAATCATTATGTTAATTTAGAATTTTTTAAAAAATATATTTTAATAATAATTATGGTTGGAAAACTTACATTAAGAATTCAGTTTCTATTTTCATAAACAGAAAGTAGTGAAAGTCTTTATTAAATTGAATCGGCTCCCTGGACTATATATTTTTACCATCACCTGGCCTTTTAATGAACACTTTCTAGTGTACTAAAAAATGTTACGTAAAAAAGTAAAAAAAATAGGATAAATATCTTATTAAAACCTGCACAGTGTTTTTCTTGAATAGTTCAAAAATGAATCCAAAAATTTGTAACCATTTAGTCCATTAGTTTATGCTTAGCATTTTTCAATTAAGATGTTTCAGAGGTGTTAATCTTGGATTTTTTCGAAATTTCGAAAAAAAATATATATATGTTGTTCCTCATTTTCTTTTGAACATTTTGATACCAACCACGTGATAGTACTACAAAAACTTCGAACGTTATTCGAAAAATTCCAAACAGCAATTTAGTAATAACAATGTTTAAACGCGGCCACACCCACTTATTCTTGATTTCCTCATACGTTTTATTTTTCTGTTTTTAAAAGACATCATTAAATATTTTAAACACTTGGGTGAATGAGAAGGAAGCTTGCAACTCAACACAGACTTTTTTAATGTGTTTCCATTCTGTTTTAATAATGCTAGCACGTTGTTTTAAGTAACTTATCGAAATTCAAAACAACGTTGTTTAAAACCGTTTATCAAAATTGAAAACAATACTAACTCGATTGAAATGGAAAATACACATCGTAGATCTTCAGGTGAACGTCCTAAGAAAAGAAGAGAGATTTAGAGGGAACCAATTCAAGTAGGTACGTCCTCATACAAATGTTGCAGAAAGGAGAGATACAGGTAAGTGTGCTTCCAGTAATAAAATCTCAGGAATTCAGACTTCATTAAAGTCAAATCTTGTTAAGGTAAATGAAACCTTCAAAGGCTGTCGTATTTTTTTTTTATTTTATTTCAATCTTTAGCCCTATTTTGTTGTCAGTATAATGCTGTTTAAAATGCCATAAGCCATTAACAATTAATAAAAGGTCCACTCGTGGCTTATGTTCACAATTTGAAATACATTGTAAAAGCTGTGGGAGTGCTTGTACTTTTTCCAGCTGCGAAAACACAGGGAATAAAAACATTGCTTCAGAAATAACAAAAGATCTATTTTAGCAATGAGCTGCATATGCCAAGGTTTAGTCATTGAAAACTTTTTGTGCTGTAATGAGTCTTCCTAATCACGTTGAACAAAAGTCATATGATGTTATAAAAAATAAACTATCATTTGTTATGAAGGTAGTCGCTAAAGAAAGCATGGAAAGGACAGCTGTAGAAGAAAATTCTTCGCCACCTGATAACCTTTTAACGGTAAGTGGTGATGGTACCTGGAAGACGAGAGGACATTCATCGTTGATTGGAGTATGCACTGTAATAAGGGCCGAAACTGGTAAGGTTTTGGATAGGGAAGTGTTGTCCTCATTTTGCAAAGGATGCGACAGTTATAAAAGGTAAAGTTTGGTATCAAGTACAATAAATGGTAAAGAGCGCATAAGATTTCATGTAGAAAAAATTATTCTGGCTCTGCTGGTAAGATAGAGGTTAAAGGGATGTTGAGGATTTTTAATCGATCAGAAAAGCTTCACAACCTGAAATTTTCGAAATACATAGGAGATGGCGACACAAAAACATTCAATGTCCTTTCTGAAAAGAAGTCATAGGGAGATGACCACCTTATTCAGAAAATAGAATGTGTAGGTCATGTGCAAAAGAGAACGGTTACAAGCCTTAGGAAGTATAAATTAATATATAGTAAAAAGAAATTATCTGATGGTAAATTTATAGGTGTTAAAGGTAGGTTAACTGATAGTTTAATTGCTAAACTTGCGCATTACTATGTTAATGCTATTCTATGCAATTCCACTAGTGTAAAGGAAATGCGGAAAGCCATTTGGGCTCTGTGTGGTCATTCTTGCAGCACTGATGATGAGCCGATATACTAGTTTTGTCCTACAAATCGAAATGCATGGTGTAAGTATAATGCTGCAATTAATTATAATGTACAAAATTATAAACACAAACCCTCAGATGCTAAAGCTGTTCGAGATGTAATTAAGCCTGTATTTACGGACTTATCTCATCCGGCACTCTTGAAAAAATGTTTAGGAGGTAAGAAACAAAATCCTAACGAAAGTTTAAATTTATTAATTTGGAAGTTTTATCCTAAGACAATTGGTTCTAGTCTTCAGATTGCAGAGATTGCTGAAAATCTAGCAACCAGCGTTTTTAATGATGAGAATCAATTATTTATTACTATTTAAGAGAATTTTGGCTTAGAAATTAACAGAAATGTTTATGTGTCCCCCTGGCTGAACGTGACAATCGTCGAATCTTTACGTCAAGATTGAGGCGCTTAGCATCATCTTTTCAAGCTCGCAGAGCCAAGAAAATTAAAAAGAGTAAAGAAATTTAGCTGTTTCAGGAACAGAAAGGTATTTCTTATGATCCGGGAGCATTTAGCATGCAAGTCTTAAGATTTATTTTCTCAAATTCAATTTAAAACTTTAAAGCCTTTTTTCTCAATTTGTGTTTTTTTCAATTAGGTGTATTGCGTTTCAAAAACTATCATACTTTGATGTATAAAAGTTAACACAGAATTATAAATTCTATCATAATCTTCAAATCCTGGCCATTTATAGTATTATAAATCTTTGAATTTTTGAAAATTTCAACAAAAATTGAATTTTTTTTAAAAAAAGTTTAAAAAATGTACTTTTTATTTTTAAAAATATTATTTTTTATTCTATTTATATAAAATAGGCCAGCATGTAATGAGGATATATTTGACTTTATAAATCAACTTATTGCTTGTAATTAGAATTATTGTTGCAGAAAATATCATGCGCGTCGTAAAACTTACTATTTGTTTCTTACAAAAAGTTTTCTTATATTTATGTGCATATTATTTTTAAAATTATGATTATATTTTAGATATTTTATACTTTTTGAAACTTTATTCATTTATAAGAAATGTGTAAAAGAATCAAATTATTTCATTTTAACCTCAAATAATTTTTTCTAGTCGAAATTTTTTTGTATTTTGTGCTGTCGAATTATTTTTAACACCCCTGTGACCCCTTAAGAAAAAGATTGTATTTCTCCTTTCAAATCACTTGTTTAAAGAAAAGAAGATAAATTCGTTTATTATCTGAAGCTATTTTTTGGATTTTTATTTTTTTCACACAATTGGTACTCAGTTTTTCAAATGAATTTCTCATTCAATCAAATATTTTTCCAGGACATAAAATAATATTTTATTTTTTGTTGTGCCTAAAGCAATCTTCATGCTTCTATTCAATATCTCTCAGCTCAAATTAGCAAGTTTCACAGTAAATCAATTAAGCAAATTTAATCAATTGTTGTATTTATGTTGCAAAGTGCGTTAATTAAATTTTAAAGTAAATGTAGAACATTTTTTTCCCTCTTCTCTTTTCCGTTATGTGTATAAATTCCTGCAGAACGTACAAACATTGTAATTTTGGAAAAAATATATTTTTTGAAAAATAATGTTTTGTTTTGGAGACATTTCTTCAAATATGACATGTTCAGGTCTATTTGTAATGCTTTCTTTAGCGATGATCATTATTTAGATGGTTGTTGCAATATATACGTTCTTGATGAGGCGTTCATTAATCCAGTTTATAGTACAAGTACAGACACATAAACATAAATATAGATATAAACAGCACAAATAAGACATGCGCGCACTACATTACGAGGACTAGAAGCGATTAGAGAATTTTTCATACATACGGTTTGGATTAACCCGTTTGAGGATAAGCTTGATTAACAAAAATGTCTTTTTAAAAAAGGGTTTATTAATATTTGGAAAAATTAACTCAGCTGAATTTGAAACTTTTGCTAAATTGTTATAAATTAATATATATATATATATATTAGTAATATTTCCTATCTTGAATAGTTATACTTAGATTCTGTAGCTATCTGTATTTATATCTATGGTTTATATATATAATTAGGGTTCTACAGTTAGTTTATGATAAATATGAATTACATAATTCAAAGAAAAAATTCATATTCTTGTTAACCTCGTATTACAAGAAATTGCATTGCATTTGATCAGATTTTTTACAAACAGATCAAAGGATTACCTCAGGGTGGTCCAGTTAGTAATTGTTTAGTGAACCTATATTTACATTTTTTTTAAATTGCTCATATTACTAATGATTCTTACTTGATTTATCGTTATATAGATGATCTAATAATTTTTTGTATAAATAATGAATACAAACCAAATATTACGTTTTACCCTGGCTGTCTCAACCTTCTTAAAACTAACTTTAACCCTAATATAGTAGAATTCTTGGATTTAGACTTGCATCTTAATTAAAAATAATGTAGTCAGTAACATTTTGGACAAAATATATTCTTTTAAGTTCCATTTAATTAAAATTCCTGTATGGAATAGTAATTTGCACTTATCAATTTACAGAAATAATTTTTTTGAATTTTTTATTTGGAAATGATATCTTAACTACCCCCAAAATAGATAAATTAAATAACATCAAAAAAAATTCAAGGTTGCTTAGATCATGAATACCCTTTTAACTTCTTAAGAACTTATATTCATCACAAATACATTAATCGTCTTGCTACATCTAATTACAAATTCACCACACAATGATTGGATTTCAAAGTCAGCATGTTAGTGGTCTTGCTGTGAAGATTATATCATAACACTCTTCTCACCGTTTACATCTTTTCCACACACATCTTGAACATCTTACACATGTTTGACAACCAACCAAATTAGAACCTAGCAAATTTATTTTTTTGACAATCCACCAGTTCATAGCCAACCGAATTTGATCTTCATCTTTCTTGGTATCTATCTTTGCTAGCTAGTTTAAAAGATAGTTCAAAAGATGTGTTAATGTATATTAAGGTTTTTTAACTCGGTTCCATTAATTTTAAGATTCTTGATTCTCTTGGAAAAAGCTTTCTGAGTAAAATATTTCGTAAAATTCTTTTTTGAAAAATAATTTTCTTACGTAATTGTTTTAGGATATTTCTACTTAACTTATTTAATTTTTGCAGGATTTTTTTGCTTCAAGATTTTGGGAGAATTTGTTGCAGAATGATAGTCAGTCGTTTTATCATACTTTCTGTGAGTTTTTATATACTTTGAATTTTTGTTTATTTTATTTGGTTTTTACTACCGAGTTGCAAAGGGGAAAGGTTGGTGTCTTCAAACTAGTTTAACCCCATTTATTCGGTCGTATGTCCGAAATTGCTTTCTGACTCGCTAGGTTATTTTTTGTAGTTCATTTTTTGTATTTTTCTATGAATTTGATCTTCATGTTTATCTTTTATATTTTTATTGCTTTATTTCTTGTTAAGTTCAATATCTATTATTTCTTGTTTTTGATACATTATATAAATTTCTTTATACATATTTTATGCGTTGATTTGGCTGATTTGCGCCTATCCATGTATGGATGAAATTTACTAATGATATTGTTTAGTTATGGATGTATAAAGAGCATGTTTGCTTACAGCGAATTTTGAGATCAGCATTAGATTCAAAATCTTGGCTAAGAATGTTTTTCTTTTATTAAGTTTAATTTACTTTATTCATTTTCTTTGTGTGCTTAGCTTGTTTATATAAATATATTATGTCAACTCCTGATTTTGTGCCTGTATAATAATCGTTGTTTATGAGTTGATTAGATTTTATGGAGATGTTGCTAATTGTTTCACTTTATATTATTGTAATTGGAAGTTTTTGCTTATAATATTTTATTTGGCTATTTTCAAAGTGCATTCAACTTTTAAATAACTATGAATTTGAAAAATAACAAGTTTTGTGTGACTGAAAATTTGTCATTCCAGTGTATGACATTGCTCGGTAGTACAGTATAATGCTCTCTGTACCACCGTCATCCATTTACCGTTTTGTAGAGCCCTTATATTGGTGATCTGGTATATATTTAAGTATGACTTTAGATAGTTGTGGAGATGGGCACACAAAAGTTCTGATTTGACATATAAAAAAAACTATATATTTTTTTAAAAAATACAAAAAAAATGTGTGAGATGTTTTGATAATCAGAATTTTTTTACTTACCCTTCTGATTCTAAGCTTTATGATGTTAGAATTTTTCAAACTCGATTTTTTTGGGACTCTAAATATTATAAGATTTTATCTCGTACAGCAAGAGACGTAATATTCATGTTTTGGATTGTATAAATAAAAATCAAGGAGATAAGGGTTTTAGTAATATATCGGAAACTAGGTTTTTTAGAGATATCCATGATTTAAAATCAAAATTCAGATTTTGCACTGATAAAAGATGCAAGGCTTGTGTCATAGTGAGTGAGGAATAGTAATATATTGATGCAGGATATATATTTTGTAAGACATTTAATTGTATTTACAAAATGGCATGCAATATTTGTAAATTCGGTTAAATAGCTCAGACTACAATACAAAAAAAAGCATGCTAAAATTTAGATAGGGCACTTTAATAAACATGGATTCAATAACATAACTGCCCGTATACATAAAATACTGCCTAATATTAAACAAAATTTATGGTTCGAAAAATTTTGTATAGGTTCATTTAGATCATTTTATCCTTATGGTTTGAATGTTATCTAGAATGGTGGGAATAGTTTGCCATCTTTTAAACAAAAATCCGAGGATTCATTATATATTCCAAAATTTGATAAATCTATTGGTAATCGTATTAATATTGGTATTGCAAGAATTTCAAGAGAAGTCAGCAATGTTTCAGCAGTGTTTATAATACTGCAGCATTCATTTTTTAAAATTTTGATTGCTCATGTATCCTTCATTTTGTGACTCATTACTGTCTATGTGTTTTTCGATTTTGATTGTTGGATGTTCATCTCTCGTTTGTAGAGAATTCGACTACATATATAGACTATATATACATTGCATTCTTTTCAAAAACTGCCGAAACATTGGATGTATTCGTGCATCAGAAAAAATAAGTCTAGGGGGAAAAAGTGTTTTAAAACCTGGAATAAAATCACGTTTATTATATTAATTTAAGAATGAATGGATTCACATGCCAAAATGTAAATATTGCATTGTATATGATATTTATAATATTTTTGAAATTTAAAGCATTTGCCTTTTAATTAAAAGAAATAAATTCATGCATTCAGGGGACATATTGCCAATTTGAAGTACAATTTTAAAGGTTATAACTATTTTTTTTGTGAAAATGTTACTGAATTTTTTAAGTTCAAATGTGTAAAATTTATAAACAAATTATGAATACCACGAATACTTACAGCTTAAAAGTGGACTTATTGTATGAAGAACCTTGGGCAGTTAAAGTATTAAAAACTATTATCCAAGGCTTTTTTTCTTTGACATTATTTTTGCTTAGTTTAAATTTTCTTTACATTAAAATGATAAAATACCGTAAAATCCGCGTACAGCACGCACTTATATTTTCAAGCTTCATTTAATATATATATATATATATATAGCTGTGTATAAAACGCATTTCTTTTTACAAAGCAACCTGAAATGTACGTGTGCAATATTCCTTTGTTTTGAAGTATCCTTATTAAGGGTGTTATCATAGAATTTAGAAAAAATAGTACACTTACAGAGTTACAATCTTTTAAGGTAACTTGATACGTCATTCTTTTAAATAAGCAGTTTTCCTATCTGTTGAGAAGTCTACTTTTTGCCTAGTTAATTTTTTTTATTTTTGAAGCTTTATTTTTTTGTACCCGGCGTATAATGCAAAACCTTAAACATCGATCAATATTTTTGTGTTATACGCTGGATTTTGCGGTAAATATTATATTGCATTTTTCTTCATTATGAAGACATACTACTTTTATGTGAAATCTATTGAACAGAAATTATTTAAAGCAGAATATTTTGATTTAGTAAGTATAATAATTTTCTGTAGAAAGAAGTACTTTGTTAGAACTCTATTTCCAGAGTAAAGTAGTGGAATTAGTTTTCAGTTCACACGGGGCATAAAGTTGTTTTCATTTTCGTGTTTGCACAATTTACTGAACAGTTCTGGGACGATTGTTTTTTCTGTCTAGACTGGCATTTGGAAAACAACTTAATAGTCTTTTACTTAATTTAAAATCATTCGTGTTTTCACAGATATATAGAAACGCTTTTTATTCAAGATTTATTAAGAGATTTTATTTACAAATTTATGCAAAATTTAATTATCTTGCATCTTAATCAGGTAATTGCGGTAAGCAGTATTTAACGGTTTTGGAAGGTAAATTACAATTTTTCTTAAAATGTAATACATATGTACACTGATTTAATAAATAATCTTTATTTTTCTTTTTACTCTGGCCTTATGGTCCATACATTATTGAAAATTATGCTTCGATATTTAATACTTTTAAAAAACTCAAATAGTATTTGCTATTCTTTTTCTTAACTATTAAAATACATCATTAAAATTTTAGTTCTAGCTTTTATGCCACGCTTTTAAAAAATTAATTTTTAATAGTTCTGATTTTTAGCATGTGCTCTTAAATTCCAAATAATTATTTTTAACCAGTGATTTTCCTAATGTTTTAAAATACAATGAATTATACAAATTATTATCAAACATCGAACTTAAGATTACTCTTTCCATACTTGATATTATTCTGATTTCTTACATTTAATTTAAATTATACGGAAAACTAAAATATTTTTTATTTAATTTTGTTTAATTCAGTTGGTTATTCTAACAAAAAATACTTACCGAAATCAGATACTAAACATAAGCATCTTAATTCTCGGGACTCAAGCGGAAAGCTTTTTGTAACTATAAATGCACGACAATTTACATTGTGCCCATTTTCAATTTTGGATATTTCTTATACTCGGGAGGTATTATTTGTGTTAGATAATCTTGAAAACGAGAAGCAAAGTTGATGGTGAACTAATCATTATAAAAATACAAATTTTTTCTAAAATTCAAATTAAAACTCGCCAGAAACGGGAATTTTTTAATCTAACTTTTAATATTTTTAGAAAAATATTTTCTTTGCTCGACGATAGTATTTGAACGAAACTAAATGTAGCACAAATAATTTTTCCTAATGAGTTTATACCTTAGATCAGCGTTTCTCAAACTGTGGGTGAGTGAGTGAGTGAAACTCAAACTGTGGGGCCAGCCTCACTTGGAGGGCGGGATAACTCTACGAGGGGGGCGCGAGCCTGTTGAAAAGTCAAAAACAAAAGATTATTCAAAAAATTGTTAAATTACTGAAAGTAAGCAAAGAAAATACTTTCTGATTTAAAAAAAATGAAAAATACACATGTACACGGAAATAATAAACTTATAAATGTATCAGTACTGTACAATGTATTTTATTAATAATTTAACAATACTAAATTAAGAACAAGTGTGATAATTACCAGTTACCCCATAGTCTTGTTTTAACACTTATCTTGATAATTTGGACGGTTTATAATTAATTTATTAACATCCGATTAAAAGTTACGCTAATTGCTTCCCAATGACACCGTCGTTTACCACGTAGTTGTGAGTACTTTGACATTGTTTTTTTTTGGGGGGGGAGGTGAGAAGAGGAATAAATAAGCAAATCCTCTGAAATAAGAAGATCCTTCGCTAATATTGCCAAGGTATTTTTATTGCCCTTTTAAACCTTTGGAATAAGTGTATAGATATCACTGCATAGACGTATATATACGTCTGGAAAGACGTATATATGCGTCTAGAAATTTAATGCTTTGTCTAAGAGAGACGTTTACATACGTCGGTGGCACATAAGAGATTAAATTCGTATTGTACTATCGTATATTTATTGTCAAAGTATAGTATTATTGAATTGAATACATTGTTATTGTATGTAAGGAGGAGCGATGAAAATGATGACTGAATATAGGGTCATGAATATTGAAAGTTTGAGAAGCACTGCTTTATATTAGTTCTATCTTTTTTTGAAAAATAATAAGTATTGAACATTTTAATAGGTAAAGTGAAACATATTTTTTAAACAAAATAAATAATATTTAATTGAATAGTACAAATGTATTCAAATTGTTTTGAGATTGAGGAATTTTGACAAGCATTGTCTAATTTTAAAAGAAACATATGTAAAAGCCATTATTTATTTTAAACTAATCAGAGAAAAAAAAGAAAATTTCTTCAATAAATACAACAACATCTTTTCAATTTCTTCAAAATAAGAATAAAGAAAATGTAAATTCCTTCAGAATAATTCTGGGTATCCCACATTTATTTTAGCATGGGTGTGTGGTTTCAGGTATTTTTTATTTTAAATTTTCTTTAAATTTACTTTAGCCCCAAAACCATTCGTCCTTTTGGATCAAACTTTCTTGAGAGAAACATTTTTTCCCTCTTTTTCATATTTGATGAATGTCCTGTTCTCGCAATCGCAGTGAAGCTCGGTGTGGAGAAAAGTCATTTGTGAAGAAAGGGGACAAAAACGAATTTCTTTTGTGACTACCAAGAAAGGGTCACAATCTCATCTCTTCTAAACATTGAAGTATTTCTCATTTTCCAGTGCACACTGTTTACAAAAAAAATCTATTCATATTACATTTCACCGTCAGCGGGAAATTGAGAAAAATTAATTTTACTTTCTTCTCCATGGCTTCTTTTTTTCGCAATAAAAAGAAAACAGTCTGTATATTGATCGGTTCTAGATTTTAAAGACAGTTTTCTTTCACAGAGCATAAATTTGTTTATTTAACTATTAGTTATGCAGCTGAAATTATTTTCACTCTCTCTCAGTCAAAAGGATTTTAAAATTGAAAATAAATAAAAGTTAAGAATATATTATATGAATATAGTATGCATGATATTATATATGTACACACACATACGTACACATGTACGTACATTTCATAACGATACACACACACAAATACACACACATACACACACACACACACACACATATATATATATATATATATATATATATATATATATATAAGGCTGAATAATTTGTAACCTAAACACAATTCTATTTTCCCTTTAATATTTATTTATCCACCGTACATATTTGAGTATAAAATTAAACAAGGAAAATATTTTTTTAACACGATAAAGACTAAAATTTAGTATATACCTATGTTGCCTAAAAGCAGTCAGAATGACGGCATTGGTAAAGAATGATTAATCAAAAAAGGGATTTGCTTAAAATTAACATTTAATATTTTTCTTAAATTATTTACAGTCTTAGAACAAGTTATTAGTAAATATAAAACAGTAAAAAAATTACTTAACTTGGAAAAAAATATATTCTAAGGAATTGTATATTGTATACAAAATTGTCTTTCTAAGTGAAATTAAAAAAAAAACAGTCAAAATTACTTTCTTGGGCAATCTAGTATTAAAGGATCATCCAAACATCAGATAAGGAAAAAAGATAATTTGTTCAAATTCCCTTTCTTACATAGATACTTAGCAAAACATTTCATCTTCTACTTATATTTTTGTGGAAAATCAAATAAATTTTAAATTTCTTAAATATTTGAATTAACTAGTATTTTTTAACTTTGTTTATGGACATACTGGGATATAAGGAAACGAAAGCACTGATTGCTCGACAAAAGCCGGAACCAAGTGGGGGATTGAAATTTCAGTCAATATTCCGAAATAGTTCTACAAGAAAAACAATTGAAGGAAACGTTGTCTCTCTTCGGAATACTCAATGCATGAAATCAGTTTACTCTTTTCTGACAAAGAATTTTTCCAACATTTCACAAGGACCATCTTGAAATCCCTTTATTGCAAACTGTTAAATCACGCGATTCCATATTCGTCGTGGTAATTTTAAAGTGTATCTCCATAGATTTAACCTGTGTCCTTCCAAACCTTGCGTATATAATGTTTGTGGGGAGCAAAGTGTAGAGCATTTTATACTTTTTTTTCCAAAATATATGAAAGAAAGTAAATGCCTGAAAGCCAAACCACATGCTCTTAAAATCAACTTGCCTCCAAATGTTTTTCAGCTTGTTTCAAATAAATCTTCGTTTACTTTATGTTGTATCTTCATTGATCTGATTTTGTAATTTTTTGTAAATATTTCATTTTCCAAATGTCTGTAACTTCAATGTATTGGGTTTGTTTCGTAATTGTTTTATTCTGTAATAGCTTTTTATCTTTGTATTTTTTTTATTTTGTTCTTTCATTCTTTTGTAACTTTCAATTTGTTACTTACTTTTTATTTGATTCGTTTTATTTTGGTAGGTTTACTCTGTGAGTCATGTGTTATACTTGTGATGAACGAGAATTAATTTATCGGTTTTCAGTAAAAAAAATAATAAACAAATAAATCCGAATTCCAATCCCATCTCATCAACTTTTATGGTCTTAAGATACACTTTTTCGTGCTTTACTCTGCAATTGAAACATAAGCTAAAAAAGATGATTCAGCAGTTACTGAAATAAATATACAGTTCAATTTAAAGATTGAAGAATTTAGCGTTTGACTTGCCTCGCGGTAAAGATGTGGTCAAAAGCTGTCTTAAAAAACAAATAAAAACTGTTTCCCCGAAGAGCGTCCATCCTCCACTTGAATAATATCACACACATACACTTTAACGAGAACATATATTATATGAACAGGTTTTATGTTCTGTTAATTTTTTCTAAGCTGTATAAATATGTAACACGCAGGTTGAAATTGCATTTTAAAGCCTTTTAAATTATATTAAGTATCAATTTCATATGCATTTGTCAGAACTCTAAGATATTTTCAGAAGTATTTTTAAACTGAATGAAACATAAAACTAGGTCTGACTTTAGCATTTGAGTAACATCATTTTAGTTAACTTCTGAAGTATTTTGAACAGTAAAGAATGTTTGTTTTTGTTTTTAGTCCATTTTAATTGTATTACTTGAATACATTTATAAAATGAGAAAATTGTTTCAACTGGTGTGTGTGCACTAACACCAATCCTACCTTCTCATTCTCTGTTTTTCCTGATCAGTCATGCATATAAAAATGTAACAAATTAATTAAGGAAATAAGACAACTATTTTATCTTATTGAAATATTGTCTAAACTTGCAAGTTTATTAATTTATTATAACAAAAAAATGCTTTTACGAAAAGAAAATATATTTCCTTATAAAATCAAGAAATCTAAAAACATTTGCAAAGTGCTATTTTTAGCAAATGTCTCCGTTTAATTTTTAAATATATTTTAATGTGAATTTATTTTTACTAGACAGTATATTTATACTTCCGAAATCTAAGATAATTGTTTGTTTAAAATGTTTTTCCCGAACCTTCTCTGTCTTATAAAAATAGGTTTATTCAAAGATAGAAATTTTGAGAAAACAAAAGAAATTAATTTTTTTAAAACAAATAAAACTAAATATCATAATTATGAGAATAAAAATCATAAATACATATAGATTCACTTTAATTATGATGAAAAATTTAATTATTTAAATGAGATCTGCACTCTTTCAAAATATTATTTTTAATTATTTGTTTGTTTAATTTAAAATGGTTACTGACTTTATATAAGGATTATCATATAACGCTTATCATTTCTATAGAAAGTGGGCATTTAAATGGATATATCCCTGAAACCTGGAACCAGAAGAATATAAGAATAAGAATTTTGAAAGAAAAGGGCCGATAAATTATTTAAACGAAAGTCTTTCTGTTACTTGAAAAGAAGGAAAATATTTTTTTCCCTTACTTCATAGTTATAAAAAAAATTTGAATATCTGTAGTTAATTATAAGTGCATTTTTTTAAATATTTTCTTAAACATTATTTTCGCTTTGTAGACGATTGTGTGTGTTTTTTTATATCGAAAATCTTTTTTCTTAAAAGATAAAAAGCCTCACACTATTGCCTGTGGGGAAGTTAAGACTCTTGTTGATCTTTTGAATTGTTATTCGCTTTTGAAATGAATTTTCCATGCATTCAATTGGTTCTCCCTATAATTAATGTCATTTATTGTCTATTTTTTTAAGCAGATTTTTTTCCGTCGTACACTGTTGCATTTTTGCCAGTTACATTATTAAGTTATTAGGAAAAAAAATATTGATTATATTTGAATTATGAAAGATGTTCTTATATGGAATAGTTCCTTTAATATTTATTTTATGATCTCGTTTATTTATTTAGATATCTATTTACTCTTTTACATTTTTTTTAAATTGTAGAAAGTACTTGTTAAAAATTGTATTAGGTGGTTTTCTTAGGTTTTATGTAAAATATTTTAAAGTGAGACAGTTCTTAAATATAAAAGACGATTTAAAGTATATATATTTTCCATTCTTCCATTTTTTTTGTGGAATTTCTTAAAAGCAAACAGCATTTCTAAATAGATTCAATATAATATTTGCATTCTAAGAATATTGAATATTTTTTTAAAAAAAAAAAAATGTTATAAAGTTTGTACCCACGCGTAAGTGATATGAGATTCTATCAGCTACAAAACTTTCTTTAAATTATTGAAAGTCTTACCTGATTACTTCATTAGTACTCTTCATTAAATATGAAATATTTAAAATACATCTTAAATTTTATTAGACGAGTTTAAGACATTTTATTTTACACCTAGGAATACCGAATCTTATTCTATATATAAGAATATTTCTAAAAATTCTTAATTCAAATTCTTGTTAGAATATTCATAGCAAATACGCATTTACGGCAAATGTAAAACAAATATAAAGTGGTCTTAGATTATTAACAAAAATATAAAGTTATTGATGTGTAGTATTATTAACCAGCACATATGCATGTAAATAGTTCTTGCCTAACAAATTATGCAATATCTTTCAATAATATTGAACTATAAAATGTTATATTCTTCTTAATAATTTAGTGTTGTACCTAAGATTCGAATATTTTAAATAGTTTATTTTATCACAGATAGCAAATACAGAGTCCCATTACTGTAAAAAGAACTCCGAAACTAATTAATTTTAAGGAATGGAAATAAAAAGAACTGGATATGATACAGGATATATTCAACTAGCTGGTTCTTTTGAAATAAAGTAGCCTAGTGGTTAAGATCAGGGACTCGTGGCTTGTGCGTGTCATGAATTCAAGCCTATTGCCAGTGAACGTCTTCGCTTTGGTGTTGTGGGGAAGTTAGCATAAAGGGGAGGGGTGTTCATCATCAGGTGTCGTCCCCAGTAGTTGACCTTGTTTCAAAATTACGATGTCCTTCACCAATAGCTCTAATGTAGCTTGATGGTGCAATGCTAATATAACTATCATTCCTTCTTAAATTAGAATGAAGTGTTGATTTATATAAAATACTTTAAAATATTAACGTATTTAGATTTTATGTTGTTCAAACAACCGATATATGCACAACTGGATATCATCATTCGTTTTATTGCATACACTGGTGTTTAAACATCAAATATTATGAAAATATTACATCGAAAAAAATGTATTTCAACTTCGACATTCCTTACTATTTTGCCTTCACCCATTCTTAGTCTTGAAAATAGCATTGTTTACATTAATATGCGCTAAGTTCTCAAATTTTAGCTAGCATTTCTACATAATTGTCTTTATTCAAGAATTATTGTTATTATAAGCCTTAAAATTACGGTTGCAAAAGAGAGAGCAGGAGAACTGAACATTGATAAAAACACAATATTCTATTAAACTGCCTGTCATTTTAACCCATACAACATAGTATATGTATGCTTCAAATTCTAGTATACCTCCTGAATTGCAATGCTTAAAGTTATTAATCAATACACAATTGAGTGAGCCTAATACTGTAAATATTAGGACTCCAATTTAGGACTAACAATGAAGATTAACCAACTCTATACATTTCTGTCACACGGATGAGATTTGTTCCATCAATTTCTTCGTCAAATAACATAATTAAACCCCAAATGATGTTTCCTCAGGTTTTCTATGGCAATTGTATCTCAAAATTATATGTCTAATATTCATTTGAGAGTGAACTACCATTCATACTAAACATTTATTTAAGCAAAATCAATAAGTTTGAATTTCTGTTAATACTTTTAGGTTTTTAAGCTCATTTTGTCATTGATTTGGCTTATTAATTAATGTAGTGAACTTTTTTTTATTTTTTTTTTCCTCATAGTTATAAATATTAAAATAATTATAAGAATATAAAAGGATTATAAAAGGATATTTGACATTTTTTTTGGTCCTTCTTATTTAGAGCATCGAGTTATAATTACATAACCACATTTAATGTGTATGCAGAAAATCTGTTGAGTGTTCACGTAATATGTTTTACAAAGTTGGATTCATTTGGAAACGTATTTTAGAATTATTAGAAATTTCTTAAAAACGTCCTAACAACCTAAATTTATTGGCAGCCTATATATTACTTTACCTATCAAACTCTCCATAAAAAAATGTTATACCGGTTTTATATACAGAACGGAGAGACAAAAAGTGACCCTATGTGATATTATGAGGTTTATATACCCTAAAGAGATGAGATATTATGAGGATATGTTTCAGTAATTATACTTTTTTGGAAAATGTTTTCTCATATGTAAGTATTTATGCGCCATGCATACATTTAAAATTAAATAAATTTTAAGTTTACGTATTCATTTCTTAACATTAAAATTGATACACCAAGATAGAAGTAATACGAATGAGATGAATATAGACACATGAGTTGCACGTAAACGCATAAAAGAAGAAACGCTAACAGAGGTTAGCAACTGACATGGGTGCCTCATTCAGAGTTTTCTGCTAAACTTTATGGTACTAAGAATTTTTCTATCCTGAAACAATACTTTAATTTGACTTTTAGAGTAAGAATTGTTTATGTATTACTTGTCAAGTATTTATGTAAACATGTAAACATGTGTACAGCGAAGCAAACTATTCTTTAATTCTATCATTTTTCAATAGGCAGCAATTGTTGTACTGAGAAATATCGTACATAAAAAAAATATTTCTATCATTGTTTTCTTTACAATGACGAATTTTGCCATTTAAAAATTATGTGCAGTTAAATTAAAACTTTAAAGGAATATTTCCCCTAATCAAATTAAATGCTCTAGTTCAATCTTTAAAATTGTCCTATATTGTTTTCACTAAAACAGCATTTTAAGGCTACTTATAGTATTGGAATCATAAAAATATTTGTTTTTCACATTTTTTTTATAATATTACCTGCGTCAGATAATCAAGATAGTATTAATTATCATAGAGTAAAATAGTCATCTTTTTTATCAGACAGAAGTTCAAATGCTAAACAATAGTTATTAATACTACTTTAAGCTTCCGATTAAGGTATCCAACGACGTTCGGATTCGGGGTTTAAAAAAAACGCATAAATGGTCGATTTTCATGATATTTAGTGTCAGATTATAATACATGTATAAAATTGTTTTAATGACATTTTTGACAGAAAAAATATTTAAATACAATATTTTGGCAAAAAATTAACTTGAAATAATGTCTTATTCAAAATGTTCTTCTTTTGTTAAAAATACTTCTATTATAATAATATTTTGCCTGTATATAGCTCTGACCTTTGTACATGGGCTCAACTATGATTTTTGAAAAATTCACATTATTTTAAGAGTTACAACCAATTAAAATAATTATCGGAGTGTTTTCCTTAAATTTGCTCCCCTCTGTTGTCGTAAAATATGGATGAACCCACTTCTAAGTGATATGTTTCAAAAGTTCTAGTTGAGCTTCTGTAGAGAGGTCTGAGCTATATATAGGCAAAATATCATTATAGTAGGAGCATTTTTCATAAAAGGAGAACATTTTGAAAAAAAAAATTATTCTAAGTTAATTTTTTGCCAAAATATTGCATTTAAATTTTGTTTTTGCCAAAATGTCCTTAAAATAATTTTATGCATGTATTCTAATTAAATGATACTAAATATCATGAAAATTATCCATTTATGCATTTTTTAAAATTATGGTTCCGAAAGTAGTCGGATACCTTAAAGCATATTATTCTTAAAGTGAAAAAAAATATTTAAGAAAAATCAGCTTAAACTAGTGATTTTGTTTCAGGGATAAATTTATAATGCATTAAAAGAAAAATAAAAGATAGAAAAAGAAATCAAAGTAAAATACATTTTGAAAAAAATAAATATGGATATTAATTGAAATTGTGATTAAAAATATGCATGTCATTTTTTTTGCTTAAAAATTCACTGATATTGTACCATTTTTGTCAAAATGTCCTTAAAACAATTGTATACATGTTTTATATTCTAAGTGACACTAAATATCATGGAAATTATCCATTTATGCACTTTTGCAAAATCACGGTTCCGAAAGTAGTCGGGTAATTTAAAGTATTTTTAGATTTAGCGGGTATTTTGTGTGTTGTCCAAATGGGACATATATCTTTTATTAATGCACCAACTGGTTTCTATATTTCGTTTTCGGACCAATTTCTTTACCCACCAAAAAATGTTCTCAATAACTTAGAATAATAAAACCATGTCCCAAAAGAAATTTTAAAAGTCTGATTTTCATGTTAACGTTTTGTCATATTTCTCTTCCTGCACAATCACATATCTCTCCAATGTTCCCCCGTAACTCTTCTCTGGAGAGAAGAGAGATTCTGACGGCTACGAAGCAACTGTGACAATTTCCACATTCCTGGTGATCAGTCAACGTCATTTATATTCCTAAGCTAATTGGAATGTGTTGAGTATTATAGATGGATGGAAAATAGCATATAGAATCGCTTATGTTTCAGTGCCGTTAAATTAATAAAGCTCATCACACTTTATAGTATAATGTCCTACACAATCTAATTAGAGAGAAAATCACCTTCTGACTGTCATTTTAAAACCTTCTGACGTATATTAATTTCACCTAGATGGAAAATTGGAAATTAATTCGTCAGAAAGTATTATTTGTCAAAATATAGGAGGTCGATGAAATTTATTTCGGATTAAATATATTTATTCATTATCTGATATATATCTGTTATTACTTTCAAACTTTGGTATGTAGTAATACAAAATGTAGGAAATGCTTAATAATAATTAAACTATATACTATGATATACAGAAAGGGTTTACTAAAACTCAACATGAAGCACTTACAAAATGAAATGGGGGAGGGGAATCATAATATCTTTTTTAAAAAAATTTCACTTGGTTATGTGATGATTTAAATATTTTTTTTTAAAAAAAAATATGGAAAATTGACAACCACCATCAATTTATTAGGTACCAAGACCACAAATTTCTCAGTGTTACAATAGTTGTTTTTACTAACTCGATCTTGCATAGCCGTTATATTAAACACAATCACAAATGGAGCAAAACACTTTGATTGTTAAGTTGAAATTAAAGTAGTTGGTTTGAGTCGGATTGTGAGAAAATCTTGTTACATAATATTGACTCTCTACAAAAGGAAAAACCTAATATGATGCACTCGTAAAATTATTTAAAAAGATCATCCTTTAAGTCAATATTTGAAAACAGTACAACACTTGCTACATTTATTTTTGGTATTACCAATATTACCATTATTTTCTTTTATTTCTTATACTTATTAATTTTACAAAGAAAAATCCAAAGCAATACTTGTGTTAAACTAAAGATTCTGTGAAATAGAGCAATGAGATCGTGAGTGCTAACCAATAAAAATTTATAAATATAATGATAGAGCGTGGTAGATACTGATGCTATTACAACAAAGACAATGTAATAGCACATAATTGTAACAACCAATAGACATTGAAGTTTCTATACTTCTCACTAACTCATATCGTGTAGCATCTTTATCTATCAAACTGTGTCGGTCTGTTTCATTTTTGTTCTACACCGCATGTGTTCTTATTGTTCCAATTCTAAGAATCTCAGGTATTGGTTTCGTATTTGGTTCTTAAAATTTAGTTGTTTTGCAAATAAAAAGAAAACATTGGAAAGAGTTGTTAAGACAACAGCATTATTATACCTTTTTGGAATCTTAACACATTTACTGCCAACTACGTAATATTCGTAGTTGGTAAATTAGGTTTTCTGTCCAGCTAAGAGATGACTTATCGAATCCCTTATCCAAATCATCGATTACAAGCATTGACCCGGGGAACAAAAATAGTATTTCATATGCCTACTACCAGTATACTCTTGTGCACTTGTTATTTTGCTAAAAGTAATATGTTATACTTTGCTAAAAGTTATGTGTTATACTTTGCTAAATGTAATGTGTTATATTTTGCTAAAAGTATTATGTTATACATACATGTTAATAAAACAACAGAATACAATTTAAGGTCTCCGACTACGTTAGGAAGCGTGATTTTAAAAAAAAGCGTATAAATGGATAATTGGATAATGGAAAATACACATTATTTTCACAGTTACCACCAATTGAAATAATTATTGGCGTTTTTTTCTTAAAATTGCTCTTCTCTGTTGTCGTAAAATAGGAATAAACCCGATTCTAAGTTATATACTTCAAAAATTCTAGTTGAGCCTCTGTAGAATATATAATTCTCTTTTATAATAGAGCCATTTTTCCCAAAAGGAGAACATTTGGAAAAAAGATTATTCTAAGTTAATTTTTTGCCAAAATATTATGTTTAAATAAATGTTTTTTTGTCAAAATGTCCTTAAAACACTTTTATGCATATATTCTAATCTAAGTGACACTAGATATCATGAAAATTATTTATTTATGCGCTTTGCAAAATCACGGTTCCGAGCGTAGTCGGATACCTTAAAAGCATAATATCGGAGTTGTGACTTTGGCAACTGTGAACGGATGCAATATCTCTGCTTGGGCAGTGAACGTGTTAACTAAATCGGTCATTTTTGGAAATAATTTGCAGCAGGAAATATATGGTGTTCTTCTTTTAATGGAGAATGAAAGTTAGGTGACATTATTTTATCCAACTTCGAATGAAACAAGCAGTGACGGGGCTTTATCAAAACTTCTAATAAAATACTTCATGGGAAAACTTTGGGGCCAGAATGGTAATTTTCCAACCAACTCAAGAAGAGAACACGATTATGTAGATTAGGAATGTGTATGCATTGGAGCTTCAGTATTCGCGTACAGTTCAAAGAGGGGAAGCGCTAGGAAGCGCTAAATAAGTTTTTCGATGTTCTAAGAGTTTGATGAGGAGATCTAATAGTGCCATTGAAGTTCTAGGAGAGTTCTATGTGAAGTTTGAAGCTAGAAGATTATCCATTTTCCTGATGAAGGGGGATCAATGATTATATTGATGATATAAGGAATGTCACTGTTCGCCTTGGAACAGTGGTGATATAATTTAAATTTAAGGTATCCGACTAACCTAAAATCGGGGATTTGGTCAAAAATTGACAAAAATCTTTTATGATTCTATTTTGTAGACCAACTTATTAGCTTTATAAAATTACCAAGTTTTTTTTTTTTTATTTTTCGTTCACTAGAACAAAAGTTACAACTGTTTTAGTAAAAGCAGATGACACTTCCGGTTGGTAACTGCCGACCGGAAGCGGCATTCTGAAAGCAAAACTGAAGGTTTTTTTCAGTTTCTTTCCACTTTTTGAAAAAATATATTTTGAACTAAAATATATGTTAATATTTTGTTTAAACGCTAGTAAAAAGTATCACTTAATTTTCTTTATAAAATAAGTTTTCATATCTGTCACTTCAGGATATGTGTTTATTTACTTCTTAACGCTCGATATTACTGCTAACTTTTTTTCATTTTTGTTTTTACTGAAATAAGATCATTTTGATTTTCGTATTTTATAAAATTACTTATTAAGTATTCATTAAGTTCCTGCCATGATACATGAACAGAAGAGACGACAGAAGAAGCGAAAGTTTTATGGGAATTTCAGCACTGCTAAAAAGAAAGTTAGTGAAGATAAGTATTAGTTCTAAAAAATTGGGAAGAGGATTAAGTAACACTTTATTTAATGTTGATTCCGAAACTCTTTCTGGTAAAAGGATTTTTGACATCGAAATACTAATGTCAATATTCTCTATTCTTTCTTCTCCTGTTTGTTATAATCAAGTCTGTACTTGATTGAAGACTCAAGACTTGGTTTGCAGTCAAATTTATGTCTCAAGTGTAAGAAATGTTCATTCACAAAAGGATTCACTTCCACATCAAATGTGAATAATTTAAATATTATAAACCTTCTTTTTGTCTTTGGAATGAGAATTATTGGCAAAGGATTTTCAGCTGGAGAGAAACTGTTCAGTATGCTGAATATTCCTTATTCGTCGAAATGTACATACAGACAACATGAAATTAAGTTGCTGCATGCTGCGTCACAAGCTGCAAACAATTCTATGTTGGAGTCAGCAAAATCCATTGTGGAATGTTCAAATGAGTGTGGCGTTAGTGTAGATGGTACATGGAAAAAACGTAGCTACTCTTCATTGAATGGATGTGTTTCGACAATTTCTGTGGACTCTGGAAAAATATTACACATTGAAGTGCTCAGTCAATATTGCCGAGTGTGTACGAAAACCGAAAAAACATCGGGAATCTCCAAAAAATGCGTAGTGTCACATTTTTGTAAAAATCACAAAGGATCATCGTCTAAAATGGAAACGGTCGGTGCTTATAGGATTTTTGAAAGTTCTGAAGCAAACCGTAGTCTTCGATATACGTCTTACTACGGGGATGAGGATTCAAAGGCGTTCAATATATATAATGTGAAAGACCTTTGTGGTTATGATAGCGAAGTTAAATATGAGTGCATAGGACATGTGCAGAAGACAGTTGGCTCTCGCTTACGAATGCTGAAAAAATCTACAAAAGGCTTAGGCGGAAAAGGTAAATTGAACGACAAATTCATCGACACATTTCAAAATTATTTTGGAATTGCAATTCGGAGTAATATCGGAAATTTGACTAACATGCAGACTGCAGTCGTTACTGCATTTTTTCATTGTTACTGCACCGACAAAAACCCATGCATGGGCAATGCCCTTCTGGATCCGATACATGGTGTAAATACCAAAAGGCCAAGCAAGAAGGAAAACTGTATAAACATAGAACAGCTGGTTTAACAAATGCTGTATTGAACACAGTGAAAACCACCTATATGGATTTATGTGACCAATCACTTCTTGAAAAAAGTTTACACGGAAAGACCCAAAATGCCAATGCAAGTTTTAATGGTGTTTTGTGGAGCACAATCCCAAAAGAAACTTTTGTTGAACTTCTAACATTACAATTTGGTGCATTCTTGGCTGTATTACAGTTCAATGATGGATCTAAAGGGATTCTTTCCGTGTTGGAATATTTACACATCCCAATGGGTTATTTCATTCTGCAGGTATTTTCAAAGGTTGATGACGAAAGAATTGTCGACTTGGAGGGACATTCATTGTCAACTACAAAAAACAAGAGAAAAAAAAACTCAGATGACTTAATAAAAGGAACTGTGCATTATCTGAGGAAAAGGAATGTGTCACGTATAAATCTGGAGAATTTTAAACCTGTATGTAAGTATCACTATTTAGAAAAAAGTATTTCAAACTTTAAAATGTGTTTTACTCAAAATGTGTTTTTTCAGAAAATGTTCAAACGGGGACAAGGATTGCTGAAAAAGTTTTGAAAATAATTTACTGAAATGTCTTGTGTATGTCCTGTATAATAGTAGAATTGTTTTGATCTTCAGATTTTTAAATCACTGCATTATTACAAAATTTACAATCCCTTATGCGAATATAATCACTTTTTTAAAGCAATTTCGTATAATAACTAAGATAAATTGCTTTATTTTTTGTAAAAATTAAAATATCTCTTATCCTGAAGATCATTTTAAACATGAATAGCAAAACAACATATTAAAATTGAAAAATTGAGGATTTATTCATAAAATGTTTTACAGAGCGGGCCCCGTTTATGTAATTTTTTGTAAATTTTCACCAGTTTTTCCCAATTTTCATAATAATAAAAAAAATTTCTTTTTTTAATTTTAGGATTTCTTTCTTAAAATATGCCAAATAAATCTAAAAATCACAAACAAGTCCCCATATCTTCATTTTTTCAAAGAAAAGTTGTCGCAAATAGTCGGATACCTTACGACAAGATCTGATTCTAGTATGTTAGGAAATCATCTATAAATATAGATTCGGTGTTTTATTGAGCTATTTGTTAGAATTACTGTTTATGTATCATGACTCCTGATCATAAGCCTCATAGACTAGTGTTGTTTTGTTGAATATAAATTAAGATCATGATAAACTAATTTTATTATGGAAGAGTGTTTGGTGGCGTCTTCTATTCCCTCAAACTATGGAAAGATGATACCCCCTGCGCACGGGGGATCATAAAGCTACGAAATTAAACAAGTAATTTTTTATTTGCTTCATTTGCTACAGTGTTAAATGCCATGGTTGTGTATTAAGAGACAATAACTGCAAAATTGTGAAACTTGTGGTCACAGTACTTAGTGACGAGAAGAAATGTGTCAATTTTCCACATTTTCAAAAATGAGCTATTCACCATTTTTATACGTTAAGTATTTTTTTTTACTTTTTTTCATAATCTGCATGCCCTTCTTTATCACTTAATATCTGCTTGTTGTTGAGTTTTTGGACGTACTATATATATATATACTGATTAATTCTATTTTATTAAATTGTTCTCTAGATTTTTAAATAATTTGCTTCATTTAATATTAAATGTGTGTGTTCATAAAATATCATGAAATTACATATACATATTTGCTTTTTTTTCTTTGAGCGAGGGTACTTATCAACTATTATGGACAATGGTTAAGCTAAATAATTGGAATGACATAGATACTAAAAAGAATATTCATGTATGTGTAGTTGTACTTTAAGCAATATATTGGTGAATTAACAATGGTAACATAACAAAGCATTAAATAATGACCTTTTATCCCTCTTAAATAATTGTCATTCACTAAAATAAAACAAAATATAATTTATCATATTTCTTCAATGTTAGTTCCCCCCTTTTTGTGTGGATTTAAATAATAAAAACCGAATCACATTTACATATATTTTCCGTCAAATATTTTTTTTAAAATTCTTTTAAAGAAAAATAAATATTTTAAGACAAATAGACTTTTTAATCCATGGAAAATGCTCTACAAACTTAGATTTATATACAGTCGACTTTCGCTAATTCAAACCTCTCACTAATTCGAAGTATTTGCTCAGCCTCTATAAAAACTTTTGATATTTCGAACTAAATCAGTGTGTTTTTGTTCACTCAATACTTCGAAGTAAAACCTGAGTCTGGACAGATTACTATACGCTATAATTCAAAGCGATCTTACAAAACACTAGACAATTCAAACTCTCACTATCATGTAGAGTCCTGTAGCAATTAGTGAAATGAATAAATGTAGAATTTTTCCCTCCAAACCCAACATTAAAACTTCAGCCACTTGACGAAGACGTTATACAAGTACATAGCTTTTAAACTTTTTTATCGGCATGAGGTTATTAAAAGCGTTTTGGAAAACTCAAAAATCAGCAGAATGTAACTATTTCTATTTTAACGGTTTTGATCAATATTGGCAGGACTTGGTGAGCTGTCAATACTTTGCCAATACACAGCTATTTTAAAAAGTCGGGCTTCAAGACGCCGGATTTGGTTGATGTATGTGCATGATATTCTCATAGAATGCAATGCTGAACCATCCTTTTGGAAAACTCTCTCATTACAAAAGTGCACGTTTGCTGACAAGTACAGGGTGACACGGACATCGCTGCACGAGGAACCCTATATGACTCTGAAATTGTGGTTTTGGACCACAATAACACAGAAAGTGATGAAGACGAGTCACAGAGGTTTACTCCAAAACCTGACAGAAGCTAAATAAACTATGTAATTTTTTCCTCTTCAAAATCAATTTCATGAGCACCTTTTAGCAAACTTCACTTATTCTAGAAAAATCTATTGACAATGTTAGATTGAATGCCATAAAACAAAACAAAAATATAAGATAGATTTTTTTCGTCAAAAATATTAATTATGTACAACATGCAGTAGCGCACATAGAGATTTTTCAGGGGGAGGGGGGTTTCCAGGGTCGCAAGTCCACCATTCTTGTATCATGCTCCTTTTGATTTTGTAGATTTTTGTAAACAAAAACAGTAAAAAACTAATTATTGAATAAATAATTAGCATTAATTATTGAAATAAATCATTAATAACAAATACTTCATTAAATTTTACGTACTATATACTTAGAATTATAATCAAGCGGAAAAAAAATCAAGGGCTTTGGGAGAGGTCCAGACCCCAGGAGACACCCTTGTGTACGCCACTGGCAGCTTGTTTTCTTTTAATAGTTGTTTTTAATACACACATATATTATTCTAATACTGGACTCTTAATTTCTGTATAATATGTATTTTTTAAAAATACTTTAAAATATGTTTATACATGTGTACAATTGTTTTTTTTTATTATATGGTTTCAAATTTTAATGTGCTAAAAAAATGTTTCTCCTCGCGTATTTTGGGAGTTTTCCTTATCCTCTTAATAATTAAATAGACAAAATATTTTTTATAATAGAAGCATTTTTTCCTAAAAGGAGAGCATTTTGAGACCAGATTATTCTAAATTAATTTTTTGCCAAAATAATGTATTTAAATATTTTTTGTCAAAATGTCCTTAAAACCATTTTTTACATGTATTATAATCTAAGTGACACTGAATATCATGAAAGTTATTCATTTATGCGCTTTTGCCAAATCACTGTTCCGAACGTAGTCATACCTTAATGAAATATCAGACTAAGTGGGATTGAAAAAAATCATGCTAATTTTGATTTTCTATAAAAATGAACTTTAATTGATATTGTATTCGAAGAGGTTGGTCAAAATATATTTAATCTCCTCTTTGTGTTAAAATTGTAGACGTAAAGCCGGAGGGTCTGTCTGGGTCAAATTTTTCTATCAACAGCAGACACTGTAACGAATGATTTCTGAGAAAAAAGAAAAAAATAATCATTCCAATAAAAAAACATTAAATGGGAATGTGGAAAAAAATTAATTGATCATTCTGTACTTAATCATCATAAACGAAGAATAAAGAAGTCTTCTTGCATACTTCACAAATAAGTCCGAATAATACCAGTTAATCAGTCTTGTAGATTATTCCATTTCAAATGGAAATGACTACATTTTTGTTCCTTGATTCCTTAAAGGAAGGTAATAAGTTTCTTTCATCCTTAAGACTTTTTGTGATTCTCTTTTTTATTCTCTATTGGTAACAGTTTTTTAAATGAATTTTTCTTTCAATTGAATATTTTTCAAGGAATGATAAGCTTTAGTTATTCTCCAAATGATTTTTTGTAAAAACTAATTATTCTGTTCATCGCCTTCATTCGAAATCCTTACCTAGTTTCAACTCAAATTAATTATGAAAACTAAAATTGGGCGATAGTACTTGGAAGCAAAACGTCATATACAGTAATATTTATTTCAATTTAGGTATATATTATTATCTGGTATATATTTTCAGGAATATTATATAATATTTAATTTCCGGAGAATATGTTCTATTTTTAGATATAATATAAAAATGCTCCACAACTATTATCAGTATATTGGTAATTAAAATTGGAGTGTTTTATACTGTGATTAAATAATATCATAAATATCGTGTGTCTTTGCAAGTTTTTAAAAAAATGCATGTGATTATGATATTTAGCTCATTTTCTTAATTCTTATAATATAAAATTACTGTTCGAAAAGTTTTATGTAACAATTAAAACGCATTAAATTGAAAAAAAAGATAAAATATTGTGTGACTTACATAACAAAATATATACAAAAAATAAATTACATACATACATAAATTAAAAGAAATACATTTGTAGTTTTTTTAAAAAAAAAACAGGTTTTGCGTATACCAGTGCTTCTCAAACTTTCAATACTGGCGACCCACTTTTCAATCATAATTTTTATCACCCCCCATATACAAAAATAATGTATTGAGGGCAATAATAATGCACTTTGACACTAAAGCTACAATATGATCTTAATTATAAACCGTACAAATTAATAAGATAAGTCTATTTAATTTTATACATTTTACTTTTAAGTAATATATATTTTATTTTTCCTTCTCGAATTTTTAAATTGGAGCATTTGCAAAATGCGGTGGCTGCTTTGAAGACAAAATATAGATCTCAACCAAATATAGAAAAACTACTCAGATTATCAAATTCGAATCGTAAAACTTCCATTGAAAAACTTTCCTCTTCAAAACACGCACATAGAAGTCGCTAAAACTTATTAAACTTGCTCTCTGTTAAGTATTAATAAATCAATTATAAAATACCTTGTGTAGCATTAATACATTAAAAGTATACTGTCTGAAGTACCCGCTCTTCGCATGAGCTCATTTTTTTTTAAAAAAACTAAACCATTCTTGATATAATAGCTGAAATGGCAGGAGAATAAACCCAACTGCGCGACAATGTTTACGGAAATGTAAAATGATATTTTAAAATGAATGCTCATATTATAATTAATTTTAAGTGAAATGTAATTTTAAGCCTCACAGAATGAGCATTTAGAATTAATGTTAAATAATGAAAACTAATTTAAAATTCCGATGAAGAATAATTGTGCTATCTCTAATATTTAAAGCGAGATGACTTCAAAATGTTTTATTCCGGGAGCAGGCATACACTCGATACTAAAGATAATGGTCTCGCGGGGTGACTGAGTCACCCCAATCCCTTCTTTTTGTATATTTATTTTTATTATACACGATACAAATAGTGATTTCAGTGAAAGATTTAATTAAGAGAAAGTAAATTTGCCTACTTTCAAGGACTTTTCAATTTTTCTTTGGTTACAAATAAACAGTTTTGCCAGAATTAACGATTTCATGATCTGTGGGCCCCACGCAACCACTTCCAGGTTAAAAGTGTATTAAATATAATTTGTGGATGTTGCTGTTGAAAAATTGTGTAAAACCCTTTTCATTATGATTTATATGTTTGAGAGCACTCATAAAGACAAGTCTTGGCCATGTAATCCTTCCAAGTGCTCTCTCTCTGTGGTTTTCCAAATATCATAACACTCTTTTACATGGAACCCTCCTCCCTTCACACAGAAATACATTATTTTATACTTCTCTAAATGAAAAACAAACACATAAGAGAGGGGTCATAACTAACTGTACCAATAACTTAGAAGGTTAAGCAGATGTTGAGCAAATATTCTGCTGCGTACAGCTAGTTTTTCAAAAGAATACCAGGGATTAATTTTTTATCTTACTAATTTTTTCTCGATTCTGGGTCTGAAAGTTTTCTTCTATGAAAGAGTAGTATTTTAAGTTTAAAAAGAAACCTTAACAAAAAATATCTCATCATAAGATTACTGCAAATCAAATGAAACTTTTTATGTGGTTATAGGATCAAAGATAGCTAATTAGTTATGGAAGAAGTTTTTATTTTTGATGACCCTAGATGAGGGATATTGTAAATTATATCAGAGTAAAAGTGCATTTTAATTGTGTCTGAAAGTATTTTATTTAATTCATTCTAGAAAATTAATTATTTTTTAAATCTTTTGTTTTCGATATGCTCGCCCCCCCCTGGGGGAGCGCCATATGGTTTGAGAAACGCCGGCTTATACGACTGGGACAAAAATACAGTCTTTCTAAAGACACAGCAAATACAGTCTTTATTTACAAATATTAAGTTATAAATCAAATAGTTAAAATTATGCACATTATTAGTATATGTGTCCCCCCCCTTTCTTTCTTTTCTTTCTGCCTGTTCTAACTTTTCCTACTTTCCTACTCAGTTTAATGACAACAAAAATGTTTCCCCAAGACCGATAGGATTGACCAAGTAGCTATACCATTTAGTGTATAGTGGCTTTGAATCATACCCTATTGATTCAATATTTTATCACATCAGATAAACTATCATTAAATAACATAGCAGCTTTGGAAAATCCTAAGGAAAAAAAATTGCTATTCAGTATCGTATATAAAAATCACGTTTATTAACATTAAAGAAATTGTACAATATTATTTTGAATTATTAAGACCACACAGTACCCTTTTATAAATAATAATTTGGTGATAGCAACAGTACACGTATATATACGTCCAGAAAATTAATGATTTGGCTGGCGAGAAGTTTTTACATGTCGGGGGTACATAAAAGGTTAAAGTCGTATTATAGCTGTAGTGTCAAAGTATAGTATTATTGAACTCCATACAATATTATTGAACGAAGGGGAACGCGATGAAAATTGTGATTGAATATTGGGTCGCAAATATTGAAAGTTTGAGAAGCACTGGTATACTGCTTTCGGTTTATTGCTTAACTCTGTCTAAATCCTTAAGATAAACTAAATATACACACATATACTGTAAGTACCAAACGATAAGATAAATCTATTGATACTTACCCATAAATGTAGTTTCTTTTTGTTTATGAATTAGACAAAATTTTTGCAAACTTTAAGAATAATTTTATATTTAATACGCTATTATTGATTGCATTTCTTTTCTTCATCTGTTCAAGTAGTTTTATCGTTCGTAACATATCAATCAATATTAAATTAATGCAGTTATAATTTTTTACTAAATAAATTACATTTTCTGAAAGTAGTACATTTATATTTGGCATGTTTCTTGTTTATGCTTCTATTTTTTTAGGTAATTCATTATAAGAATAGAATTTTAATACTTTGTTTGAAACTTTCTTGTCTTCTATCAATATTATTTATTTTTTCTTGGCATCTGCCATCCTTGAAACTCTTTCCTCCTACAAGAGCAACCATATTGACATCTTGGGGGAAAGTCTACCCCTAGAGCTCCTTTTAGATCGATTTCCAGTATAAACATTGTCCATTTTCCGTTGCTTCGATTAATATCAACATGAGACTCAGACATACATGAAATATGTTCTACTATTTCACTTTCTCCTATTCCTTCTAGAGAGCTTACAGATACATCTGATATAGTTCTTCCAATTCTCTCAATGCTGATAATCATTACAGGTACTCTTGAAACTAATTTGGAAAATGTCGAGCTTTCCTATCAAACTAAAATCTTTCAAATAAAATCGATTTTTCTATTCTCCTCAATTGTATTTTTATATATTTAACACATTACTTAAAAAAAATCCATACAATCTGCTAAGAAACAAATTTTCTGAAAGAAAGTTATTACCCGAAAGTTGTAATTTTTATTTAGTTGCAAAAAAGGAAAATTATTTTCTTGTGTAAATACAAATTTGCCTTCTAACTTAGAGAAAAATATTAATGTTCATTGATTGAAAGTAACACATTAAAAGGATTATCTTGGATTTAAGAGGAGAAAAATATTTGTTCAGTTCTGTGTAAAATTATCATCATATACAGTTAAATTTAAGGTGTTTCATGTCTGTAATTAGGCTCTTAGTTTTATACTTGAAACTGCATTTGTAAATCTTTTCCAAATTCTGATTTTAAATGTATCACATACTAAAATTTTATATATCACATTTAATATAATGAATGTATCTTAATCTTCAGAAACAGAGAGAAAGAGAGAAAAAGACTGATGAGATAAAGAAGATATAATGAGCAAAAGAAAGTATTTTGATAGCAGATAAATGTGATTAAGAAGACAATGGAGCCAATAAATGTAGGATTGTCTATTAATTTTTTTTAAAAAAATATTGTTTATTTTTTAAAAAGTTATATATATATATATTTCCTTACAAATAAATCTAAAACATGAAATCAGGAATTTGTCTTTTTTCTTTCTTTTCTAATTTATTTTTTCTAAAATCTGAGTTTATTACGTACAACGCATATATATTATTCTAAATTTAAAGGTGTATTATAAATAATATTCAATTTCAAATTCATCAGTTAATATGAAAAGAAATTTATTCTAAGAGTTTCAGTAAACATGTTTACTTTAAAGAACTAAAATATTTTTTTTGTTTTTTTCATAAAAAATTCCATTTTAGAGTATATTATGTAACTGAAATACTATACAAAAGAAGAATTAGTCAAATAAATTAGGTTGGATTTAAAAAATTATAAAACATTCAAACATTTTAGTTATTAATTATTTAAGAGTTTTTGTCCATTCCAAATTTGAAAAAAAACATCAAAAAGAACAGTATCACAAGAACTATTTATGTATTATAATTCACAACGAACGGGATGAATGTTTACTAAGACATTGGTTGAATATTTGATTGTTTCTTTAAATTGGAATCAGATTTCGATACATTAAAAAAGTTTTGCTCAAATATTATCGTAACTCGCAATATTTCCTAAAAATTTACAGCAGAATCAAAGTACAATATCGATTTATTGTTACGTAAACTACAAATAAATATTGTACATTAATAATAAAAAATGTGAGGAACTTGCTTTACCAAAAAATAAATTTCACTCTGAAATGATAAGAAAATTTCAGTATATGAAGGCTTTAAAAAGAAAAGCAAATTGCAAACAAACTACATATAATGAAAAAATCTTTTTTGTTATGCCATTTAATAGAATATTCCATAGAAAGACTTTATCTTTAAAGCATTCACAGAAAAAATTATTTTTCGCAATGTAAATTACAACTTTAAATTTATAAGGTAAAAGTTTTCAAACGTGAAGCATAAACAAGTTGAAATTGAAAATAAAAACATCATAACACAAAAACATAAAACACACATACACACACACACACACACACACACATATATATATATATATATATATATATATATATATATATATATATATATATATATATATATATATATATATATGCATATATATATTATATATAATATATATATATATATATAATATATATATATATATATGCATATATATATTATATATATAATATATATATATATATATATATATATATATATATATATCAAATTCAGTGGCGTGACAGACCATAAGAAACTGGACGTACTGTGCCTATCCCAGTATAGGTGACCATTAGGCGCTAAGGTTTATGAGCATATGTCTGAATCAGGTGTTAGGTATGAGTGAATATATATATATACATTATTTTTCTTAAATAATATTCAAAAATTTTTTTAATGTTTGATTTTCGAACCATTTACTTTCCTAATATAGGCAAAATCAACTCTACTATGTGTATTCATTTATTTTTTCTTATATAATCCATTTTGTTCCATTTATTGCAATGAAAAAAATTATACCTTATTTACTATTATATTTTTTTGAAAACAATTTTGGAAAAGATATAATGCGGCTAACCAGCAATATACATTTTATGGGTAAAATATCTGATTCTCTCAATGAAAAAGATTTTTCTCAAATGTAATTTAAACAAGTCAAATGCGTATATAAATTGTTTAATAAATAAATATCGAAAATAATTTTAAAATTCTACTTTTGAAAATCATAAACATTTTAATGCAGTGTAAATCGTAGTAAATGTTTCTCTCCAGACCTTTTATTTTAGAAATATGATTAAAATAAAGTGAAGAATGGTACTTCTCTTTGAAAGAGTAAAAGGTACTTTGAAGGATGAAACTTTTACAGTTTAACCTTCTTCCCCCGAAATGTCGTGAACTTTAAAAGTTTCAGCATTTATTCTATAGTTCTAAGTGCATTTAAGCTTTCGATGAATAGGGAACTCCATTATTATGTCTCCGGGTCCTTCAGAATCTTTTTCTTACCCTTTCTCCACTTCCGATATGAATTTATTATTTAAAAGGAAATGGAGAATGCTTCTAAACTTGAAACAGTTTGCGCTTAGGTGAAAAGTGTTACAACATTCTGTGTTCGCTGTAAGGTTCATTAGAACTTATACATCAGCTTGAAGATATATCACGAATTTTAATAGCAGTTAACTGTGCAATTTTTAACTATGTAATATATATATATATGTAAGGATAATTAAATTAAATTTAAAATTAAGTTCCCTATATAGCACTTAACTTTTATTTTTTATTACATCTATCTCTTCAAGTATTAAATTAATCACCCGATTATTTCTTTGAAACTGGCCTAGCCACTAAACATTTATGATCCCAGATTATTATATTTAATAGTCTTATATGTCAGCAATAACTTTCAAGTACATTTATAAAATCAGAGGTACTTCTCACATCTGGGTTTAAGTGTTAAAACACTTAGATTTCACTTTGGAGTTACTTTTTCTCTCTTCTTAGCGTCAGATGTTGACACGAGAATTCTTTGAATAAAGCTCCTTTTTTGAAATTAAGTCGGATTCTGACTCGAAACATGTTATATATATATATATATATATATATATATATATACGAGGGTTAGTCTGAAATATTTGAGATTCACCTAGGTTTTTAAAGTTATACCTACAAAATTGTTTTCCAAGGTAATCTCTTCTAACATCAATACACTTTTGTAGACGAGTTTTTCACAGATTGAAAGCCTCAAACGATTCAGTTATTTGGAATTGATGAAAAATTGCATTTATATATACATCAATCTCTTCTTCTGAAGTAAAATGACGTCTGCATAAGTTCATTTTCAGATTAAAAAATAACCAAAAGTCACACATAATTAGATCAGGAGAATAATGATGTTATTTGGCTTTTCTTTGTTTTTGCTTAAGAAACTCAACTGTTAGTCCAGCTGTATGGGAAGATGAATGCATTGCATTAGTCCCCTAATATTCCTTTCTTGGAGAATTTCTGGAAGACAGTTAGTGGCATATCAGTTTGCTGTTACTGTCTTCTATATTTCCTACTTAATGGTTTTGACTAATTCCATTTTTCCGAAGAAAACAGCATTCATTACTATTTGTATTGTTCCTTGTCTTTTCTGCATTGTCAGTGTGGGATCATCTTGAAACACTCATACTTTGCTTACTGAACGTGTTAGAACGTAAAAATACATGATGCTCATTTTATCACCGTTAATTTTTTTGAAAAGATGCGGCAGCCTTCTCATATAGCAATTTATGGTTATATTAACTGATTATAACATTTTCCTCTTTTTGGTGCTCAGTTAGATTATGGTGAACCCAATGGCAAACTACTTTTTTCATGCGTAACTCTTCATGAATAATTTTGAGTATGATGCGGATCTTTTAAACCATTTGTTAGATACAGCAGTTATCAAACATAAACATCTCGTAAAGGATTTATCCGCGTTTCCATTACTCCTCTTGGGTAAGATAATCATTTTACTGTGATTTCAGTTGAAAACACCGCATTCTGTAAAGAAGACTCGTTTTATGTAAATTAGAACTTCGATTGAAGTGTTAGTCGTAGAGTAGTTTTGAGGACTGCTGAAAGTGGATATAGAAGAAAACATAGCGTTTCGTCAATTGGAAGATTATTCAAGTATTAAAGAAAAGAGCACTCAGGATAATAGATAAGTGATCTCAGTTCTATTGTATTCAATTGATTAAAATTGATAGAATTTAGGGTTTAGTTATTTAAGTGCATTTTCCATTTAGTTGTTTAAAACTATTAAGTGAAATTGTAAATGAAAGTGTGTTGGTTCTTTAAATGGTCAAGCATCTACATTGACGCGACAGTATTTCGTATGGCAGACACATTCTCCGGGATTGCTGCCGACATCGGTCCTGTAGTGTGTTCTTCATCCTGAAGAGAATTGTGATTTCTGCAAAATTTTTTGAACCATTCGAATACAGTAGCACGACATGGAGATTTTTCACTAAATAGTGTTTACAGCAATTGAACGGATTCGTCTTGATTTAAGTCCGCTTACAGGGAACTTGGTACGATTTACATAAAACTTTTTAATTTAAACTTTTTCATTATTTTTTGGTTATTTCCTATGTGTATGTTGATGTAGAACATACTTTGTGCTCACGATTTGATAAAAAACTAACCATTTAATTGTTAACGGAAAACACATGAAACTTATGATTTTATAATGCTACTCTTTCTTCAAAAATCGACGTACATGTATGAAATTTGATTTACAAGTACGTCAAACAATGTATAACAAAACAATGTAAACAATGTATAACATAAAGTTGGTATGTGTTTTGTAATAACATAATTTGTATTTGTACAATACTTCTTTTTTATGAATGTGTATTGAAATTTTCTTTTAAAAAATGTGTAAATGCTAAGATTAACTATTTTTTAAAGAACAAGTATCGTTTTAATTGAAAAATACATATCAAATTGTGTTTCAAGTAATCTTAGCAACAAGTAAAAAACATTTATAAGTATTAGGAGCAATAAAAAAAACCTTGGCATTTTAAATGAAGTCAAACTAGTTATTTTATCTTTCTCAAATAAGTAAGTTTAAAATTTTGATTTGCCATTGGGATGTGAATAAAAATGTACGTAAAAGTTTTCAGAACTCTGCTCTTTTTAAACTTAGAGCATTTAAATTTTGTGAGAGTATAGAAAAGCATAAAAAAATAATTTAAGCAAAAAAAATATATTTGATTTTTTGACCGATTTCTGTCAGTTGAATCGTACTAAGCCCCATTAATATCATAGAAAATCGTACTACGATATTGTCCGCAAGCAAATCCATTTTCTCTTCTGTCTAAAAGTTATTCTACGCTAAACAGCTGGTAGTAAGTCATTAAAAAATCCTCTATTTTGCTAAAATACTTGTATTATTGTATTTATATTTTTGTGTGTGTAAAATACATATGTGCATGTTCAAAAGTATCAGTACCTCTCGGAATAATAGATTTTGTCATCGTTGTGGTAATAGCTCTCTATCGAGTACAAAAGAGTTTAGGCAAACTAAAATTAATTATTTCTCTGCTAGAGAAGTACATTAAGAGAAAAATATCCCTTAAACATTTTTCACGCTTGGCAAATTGAGCGTTTTTCACCACTGTGAAAGTTCTGCTGTAGTTGGAATGTCTCGTTCTCATGTACAGGATATTATCTTAAATTGGAAATATGTAGTAATTATATATAAGTAATCATATATTTCATAGACCTTGTAGTCTAAAAGACAAAAAACACCGAACACTGAAGCTTGTTATCAAACCAATCGCATGGATTTATTCTAAAATTTCTATTCGGTGTCCAATAAAAATATGGTTGCAATATCAACACAATGGCTGCACGACCTTAGTAATTTATAAAATATATGAATATTGAGGCGGTTTAAGAGAATAAATTAAATTTTTGAGCCCTGTACCCTTAATTTTATAAACAAGCCCTGAAAAGTTCTAGTTAATAAGCTAAGTTTCTCTCTTCTGCTTTTAATATTTATTCGAAAGCGCACCGGAGCGATATCTGACATTTATATAGCTTTCATCGTTTATCATCAGAAAAACTGAAGATATATTATATATTTTTTTCTTTGAGAATTATACATAGATTGTAATCAAATAAAACTTTGATGTTCTTGTTCAAAATGAGTATTAAGATTTTCCTACAATAAATGCAAATGAACTGACAATATTTAGTAGATTTTACTATGTTGTCATACGAATGTGTTTAATATTAGTATAATAGGTATTGTTAATAAGAGCTTTTAAATTTCGTAGAAGTTAGTTATTCCCGAAAATTCTGCATTTGTATCATGTATCGCTATTAAATTATTTAAGCAACATATGTAAAAATATTGCTTTTTAAGAGAATAATAAAAAAACCATTTCAAGCTCAGTTTCTTAAATTCAAAGTAATATTAAGCAATATTTCATACAGAATATTTTAAAAAGTAAATCAAATTCAATTCAAGAGCTACTTCGCTTTAAAAACAACAATTGTGGTAATATTTAGATTATATATAAGGGAAATAAATATGATAAGCTTATCGTATATTTTCTTGATTAAAAATTTAAAATAACATTTCATAAATATTTTAGACTTCAATTTCAAGAAATATTTAAAATAATCTATTTTGTGCAAAATGTACTCAATGCTTTAAAATCATGCTTTAATAACATATAAAAATTACAACATGATTGAAGTTGTCAATTGTTTACTCTGTTTATAGTGTTTTCCCAATAAATAGTTCTTATTTAAAGATTGTGAAGTTGTGCATACCATATGCCTTTCTGGAGATATCTTGATTTGATAATATATGCACTACCTTCTTGTTATTTGAAATGCTTAAAAGAAAAAAAATGTTTTATTTAATTATAAGTACTGCTACAGCTGATTAGACAAATGTTTTCGTTAATATGTGATTACATGTACTCAAAGGTGCAATAAATAGAAACCAATACACAACCTTCATCGAAAGAAATATTTTTGAGCATCTTATAATATTTTGACAAACTCTAATCGCTTCACTATCATTAAATAGAAATAAAACCTCTTTCTTAAACTTCCTTGCCACAAAAATAAAACAAAATAAGATTTATTTTTCGAGAACCTTGAAAGGTAAAAGAAATCGCGTAGATTCATTCGCTCTTAACGTATCGCATCTCTATTTTTGCAGAAATGGTTAAATCATATGCGTGTTTTGGGGAGTTTCACCCAAAAAAAGGAAAACATATCAAAATCCCCCGCATACATTCCAAATTTGTTTCTGCCGCCACTTCTGAAAAATTACGCTTTTTTCTCCTTTTTTCTTTCTCACATTTTTCATCAAATGATGAAGTAAAATACACGCAAAAGTTGAAGAGGTAAAAGAAAGAAATGAAATCCACAACTTGCAGCAAAAGTATAAATTACAAGCCTTGTTTCTACGTGTTATTTTTTTCTGAGGATGGAAAAACATTTACCATGTAAATAAATGTAAATATTATGGAATAATCTCACTTATGTTGGGTTCGTTTTCTTCTCTTTTATTACTTGTTTTCGTTTCGTAAAGACTTGTCTTATTGTTGAAACATACTTATATGCAGTTATTTCATTTTATTTCACATATTCTGACATATCTAGATTAATACTTTTGAGTAATGTTAGAACAAATCATACTGAATTATAAAAAAAAAATCAATTTCAAATATCTTTCTTCTTAATTGCCAAGTTCTGTTACCGAATCAAACAGATGTTATTGACAGGTCAACTACAATCATAAAAATATATATGTACATCATTCTGAATTCGATGATTGAAATCGTTTTCAATGTAAAAATATCGGAATGATGTAATCAAGGTTTTTTACTTCGAAAGATATCTTTGGGTCTTAAAAAAAAGCGGACAAAGTTATGAAACTTTTGTTTCATTGTCTTTTTTTAGTTTATGCATTTTTAGCAAATGAATTGTCTTAAAGAATTTTAACATTGTTAAGAAAATCAATGTTTCAGTGATTTATATCAGTCTTTACTAACATTACATATGTTAAGTATGAGAAGAAAACAAGAAGAGAGAAAAAAATCAAGCGGAAAAATTTGACAAATATTCAATATCTTGAAGAACATTTTACTTAATTTACTTTAACATTTCTAAGAAAAAATCTACTTTCCTTTAACTGGAAGCAATTCGATTTATAAAATTGAGAAAATGTTTTACTTTTCATATAATATATTACTTTTCATATATTTTATTATCAATGATAAAAATGATTCAACAATGTGCGTAATAAAAAATATGTATTTTTTGGTTCTACTTCTTTTTGACCTCTCTCTCTCTCTCTCTCTTACACTCTCTCTCTCTATATATATATTAATTTCTAAACCCTTACCATAATTCTAAATTATAGTCAAATGTCAGCTTCAATCTAAATGTGCGATATAATTAACTGTAAAACAAAATTGTAATTTACTAATACAAATACTATTTAAGAAGCTTATGTTTCATATGCGGATGGTTTTCAGTAAATTTCCTAGTTGAATGAAAAATGACAGATTACAAAAAATGTGTTATTATAATGACGAGGAATTGAAATACATACAGTCAATTATTAGATGAAAAAATAGTTATAAATGAATACTTGGGCAATCAACTTATGAACTAAATTATACTTGAATAACAAGAATATAAATAAAACTTAAACGAATTAAAAAGATAAACTTAAATTTTACTTCTTTGCGCGCATTTAACATAAAATATTTCTTGTTTTAATTAATGTTAGATTCCAATGTTTGCTAGTTCATTTATTTTTTGAAGTATAATGTAATTTTTTACCAATTTACTTTTTGTGAAAGTCACTTATTTTGTTAAAATAATGATATATGTAACTAACTTCTAAATGTTTTGAGATGCAAAAAAGAAGCTCAGTAAATATTTTTGAGATTTAAGTTTAATAAAATATGTTTATATGTGCGCATAGCATAAGCAACTTTAAAATCTTCAATGCACTGGTTTTAAAAATTAAACCAAAGGAATTAAATCTTACTAAATGTATTGCAAAATTTTTGAAATTTGGATATGTTATTAATAAAATAATGCTACACCGATTAGGAATATGTAAAAAAAACTAAAAATAACATTACTTCAAGTGAATATGGTACTGTGTGGGAACATAATTTTAGTATATAACCGCTATTCAAGAAAAGGAGGTACATGAAAACATTTTCAAGATAAACAAAATGTAAAAATAAGTTAGAGATGACATTTACCAGAAGAATACAAATAAGATATTAGTTCTTCAAATTTCCAGAAAATTATATAAATCAAATTTGTCTTAATTATTTAAGTTTACTTTATTTTAGAATCAATAACATTTCAAGAAATTTGTATTTGGAGAATACATATTACATACAAATACACTTACATATATATCTTTCTTACATACAAATTTGGAGACAAATTTGAATGTAAGAAAAAAGCTCTTATCTTGGATGAAACCATTTTTACGATTAGAGACCTGTGGACCTGTTCCCATTCTCTATTCTATTATCCTTACATTTGGTTAATACTTTTCATAATGTTTCATTAGCACAGTATTTAATTACATAAAATGTGTTAAATATTCTTTAAATGTCCGAAGAGTAACTTTTGAATAAGGTTTGTTCAAGCATTTCAGAAAAACATATATTTTACCAAATTTCGTACTTATACTTCTGAATATTTTTAAATAAATTCCCGGATCTAGTAACTATATCAGTGAATTTAAATGACTGTATATTATGAAAAAATATGTAACAGCATGTTTTTAATAAATTATAAGAAGAGCAGCCATAAATGTAACTGACTATTTATAAAAATATTTTCAAAAGTTTTTCTCATTCAAACTATACAAATTTCAGGTCTTATTAAAAATTATAATGTAAGTAACTTTTTAATTTTTCGATACTTAGAAATAGTAATTTTGTAGTTGAATTTGTTTATTCTAATACAGTTGATTTGGAGTGTGAAAACATTTAATTTTGAAAATTACTAATTGGTACACATTGTACTCCTTAATAATTTTAAAAAATGGAAACATGTTTTTAATAGAGAGTAGGAATAGATATTTCTTATATGAATATAATTAAACTTACTTCAATTTTATAAATACTTTCTTGTTAACATATCCTATATACTTTTATTCCTATTCTCATAATAATTAAAATAAGGATATTTGAGCGTATTTTAAGTAGGGAATAATAAGATACATTGAACCAAGTGTTAAATGCACATATATTTTGATGAAAATATCGGTTCTATCTGTAAAAAAACAATACCATAACTCAAAATATTTTGATAATAATTTGTATTGTTTAAAATACAAGTATATTTTGTAAGCTAATTACTAAATATCCTCAAAGATAAAATATAGAAGACAATAATTTTATAAATATCTTATACATGTTTACATATTGCTAACAATGTCATATACTCATTATGTTTTATTTAAATCTCATTTAAAATAATATTTTGATAAAAATCGTACATTTTTTCGGAAAGTTTTTCGAAGAATTCATAGATATATTTTATGCCGATATATTTTATGCCGAAATATTTTATAACTGTATATATATATATATAGAAATGGCATTATTCCTCTATTAAATCCTTTCTCAATAATATAAGGCTCAAACATAAGTATTCAATCTTCAAGGATATCTTTAGATCGGTATTGAAACAGGATTCATAAAACATTACTTCTTCAACTAGAAATTAGACACTATCATATGCAATGACTCTATTTGCTCTACATTACTATTAATTCCAATATGACAGAATAATTTTGATATCTCTAAAACAGCTTTGCTAATTCCCTCAACTACGGTGATCACTCAACTGCTTCGATATCTTTATAGCTCATTGGAATGATTCTGGCTTACTCCAAAGTTTGGGAATCTGAAACTGGTATTAATTCCCTAATGCTTTGAGTGCACTAATACGATAAGCACTATGTTTTACTTTATAATTCAATCATCTGCTTGAATTAACTAGAAACCAACCTACGCTGTGATTGATATCCTGTGATAGTTGAATTCTACCTTAAAATGGTTAGAATGGGAAGTTTACGCTTGATAAAACTGAATTTCGTCTTCTGAATTAAGGGCAGGTGGTAGAGAGTGTTGATTTAATGTTAATTCATTAGATTACGATTATAAAAGTTTCAGTGGTTAAATTAATTTATTTAAGTGCTGGTATAATTCATGATTTTCCAGTGAATGTTACAAATAAAACTTACGAGTATATAATTGTAAGAGGTTTTTATTATTATGATTTGTCTTATTACTATAAAACTTCTCAAAACATAAAATGTTTTTCAATACCATAGAGGAATACTTAAATATTATACACTAACGCATTATATGTTACGTAACGTAATGTCAACGTAACGTATCGTGGGTGCATGTTAATTAAAATCGTATGCATCAATGATTACAATTAACTTATATATTTTTAATTTATTCTCGAGATTAAAAATGCGCTTTGTAATACCAAACTTTTAAAATAGTTAAATAAGAAAACTTTCTTAGCTTTAATTCTTAACTCATGCAAAGTAATGAAGTATTTCTTTCAGAGATGTCACACGAATGCTTTAAGGTGTCTAAGGGGTGTTAATCTCGGATTTTTTCGAATTTTTTAAAACAAATATATGTTGTTCCTCATTTTCTTTTTAAAATTTGATACCAACCACGTGATAGTACTACAAAAAAACTTCGAACGTTATTCGAAAAATTCCAACCAGCAATTTAGTAATAACAGTGTTTAATTGGAACACATGTCACACCCACTTATTCTTGAAATCCGTATACGTTTCATTTTTCTGTTTTAAAAAGCCTCATGAAATGTTCTATTCATATGGGTGAATGAGAAGGAAGCTTGAAACTCAACACATTATTTCTAATGTTATTTCATTCTGTTTTGGTAATGCTAGCACGTTGTTTGAAATAACTTATCGAAATTCAAAACAACGTTGTTTAAAATCGTTTATCTAAATTAAAAACAAGATTTATCTCTTGATTTGAAATGGAAAATACACATCGTAGACCTTCAGGTAAAAGTCCTAAGAAAAGAAGATTTAGAGAGAACCAATTCATGAAGGTATGCCCTCATACAAATATTGCAGAATGGATAGATACATGTAAGTGTGCTTCCAGTAATAAAATCTCAGGATATCAGACTTCATTAAAATCAAATCTTGTTAAGGTAAGTGAAAACTTCAAAGGATATCGTATTTTTGATTTTATTTCAACTTTTAGCTCTATTTTATCAGTATCATGTTGTTTAAAATGTCATAAACCATTAACAATTAATGAAAAGTCCACTCCTGGCTTATGTTCGAATTTTGAAACACGTTGTAAAAACTGTGGGAATGTTTCTACTTTTTGAAGCTGTGAAAACACTGGGAATAAAAATAATGCTCCAGAAATTAACAGAAGATCTTTTTTAGCAATGGGATGCATAGGCCAAGGTTTAGAGTCATTAAAAACCTTTTGTGCTGTAATGAGTCTTCCTATGCCTGTTGAACAAAAATCATATAATGTTATTAATAATAAACTTGCACGTGTTATGAAGGAAGTCGCTGAAGAAAGCATGAAAAGGGCAGCTGTCGGAGAAAATTCTTCGTCACTTGATAACTTTTTAATGGTAAGTGGTGATGGTACCTGGAAGACGAGAGGACATTCATCGTTGATTGGAGTATGTACTGTAATAGAGGCCGAAACAACAGGTAAGGTTTTGGATAGGGAAGTGTTGACCTCATTTTGCAAAGGATGCGACAGTTATAAAGGGGTAAAGTTTGGTATCAAGTACAATAAATGGTAAAGAGCGCATAAGATTTCATGTAGAAAAAAATTATTCTGGCTCTGCTGGTAAGATAGAGGTTGAAGGGATGTTAAGAATTTTTAATCGATCAGAAAAGCTTCACAACCTGAAATATTCTAAAATAAATAGGAGATGGCGACACAAAAACATTTAATGCACTTTCTAAATATAAGTCACAGGGAGTTGACCATCTTATTCAGAAAATAGAATGTGTAGGCCATGTGCAAAAGAGAACGGGTACAAGCCTTAGGAAGCTTAAATTAGTATAGCGTAAAAAGAAGTTATCTGATGGTAAAGCTATAGGCTTTAAAGGTAGGTTAACTGATAGTTTAAATGATAAACTTGTGCATTACTATGTTAATCTATTATATGCAATTCCACTATTGTAAAGGAAATGAGGAAAGCCATTTGGGCTGTTTGTGGTCATTCTTGCAGCACTGATGATGAACCGATGCACTGGTTTTGTCCTACAAATCCAAATACATGGTGTAAGTATATAATGCCGCAATTAATAATAATTTACAAAATTATAAACACAAACCCTCAGTTGCTAAAGCTGTTCGAGATGTAATTAAGCCTGTATTTGCAGACTTGTCTCATCCGACACTCCTGAAGAAATGTTTAGGAGGCAAGACACAGAATCTTAATGAAAGTTTAAATTCATTAATTTTGAAGTTTTTTCCTAAGACGATTGGTTCTAGCAACCAGCGTTTTTAATGTAGTTAATCAAATACTTATTACTATTTTAGAGAAATGTGGCTTACAAATTAACAGAAACGTTTGTGTGTCACTGACTGAACGTGACAATCGTCGAATCTTTACGTCAAGACAGAGGCGCTTAGCATCATCTTTTGAAGCTCGCATGTGGCCGCGGTAGCCGAGTGCTATAGGTATCGAACCGTGGCTTGCCTTTGCTTGAGTTTGAGCCCAGTACCACTAAAGACCCGTCATGCAGGGCAGCGATGCACGTTAAATCCGTCGAGAGCTGAATTGTCTTCCCGTTGGTGTGGTGTGGTAGTTAGGTGAGGGGGTGCCAGCTCAGGTGTCTTCCACGTCACTTGACCATGATTCAAAATTACGTGGTCTGTCGCCAAAAGCCCTCGTGTAGCTGAACAGTGCTACGTTAATATTCATTCAATCAATCATTCAATTGAAGCTCGCAGACCCATACAAATTAAAAAGACTAAAGAAATTGAGCTGTTTGAGCAACAGGAAGGCATATTTTATGATCCTGGAGCATTTTAGCATGTAAGTTTTAATTTTTTTTTTCTCAAATTTAATTTAAATCTTTAAAGCCTTTTTTCTCAAATTGTTGATGTTCTCATACGTTGATGTACAAAACTTTACAGAATTATAAATTCTATCATAATATTTAAATCCTAACTCTTTATAGTATTATATATTTTTAATTTTTTGAAAAATTTCAACAAAAATTGAATTTTTTAAAAACCTTTTAAAAATGTACATTTTTATTTAAAAAAAATATTGTTTTTTACTCTATTTATATAAGATAGGCTACAATGTAATAAGGATATATTTAAATTCATAAATCAACTTATTGCTAGTAATTAGAATTAATATTGCGGAAAATTATCATGCACGTCGTAAGACTTACTATTTGTTTTTTACAAAAAAAAATTCTTGTTTTATGTGCTTATTATTTTTAAAATTATGATTATATTTTAGATATTTTATACTTTTTTGAAATTTTATTCTTTTATAAGAAATGTGTAAAATAATCAAATTATTTCATTTTAACCTCAAAGAATTATTTCGAGTCGAAAATTATTTGTATTTTGTGCTCTCGAAACTTTTTTAACACCCCTGTGTGACTTCTTAATAAAATAAAAGTTTCAGGAAGGATATATGACCTAAAAAGAAAGTTGAGATCATTTTTATTTGAGAAGTAATGCATTTTTAATTTCAATGTGTAATTTAAAGCAATGATTAAAGTACTATAAACTATTCACGAACTGGCTTATTTATGCAAAATTGGCTTATTTATAGAACTAATAAAGAAGTTTACCAATGTTTATCATACCAATGTTAATAACAAAATTTAAATAGTTGGGCATAAAGAAAGCCATAAAAATTATTCGATCACCTGAAAATGTCTTACACAAATTTCTTAATACAAAATATGCAAATGAGTAAATTTTGTAACCCAATTAATGTTAATTACAGTCAGAGCGTTTATTTCTACGATTGCACAATTTACTTTGTACTGATGCTTTATATTTTTCTCTTTGTTGCCATTGAATTTCCTTGGAGACAAAACTAAATACATTAGAGCGCAATCATGCACTTAATAGTTACTCGGATGACTTCGATTATGATGCCACAAATGTGACGTATGAGCTTAACTGGTCCTACTGAGTCATAAGGCATCAGGTGCACCATACGGTAACAGCTCTATACAAGAGCTGGTAAAATTGGCCACATGAAATACTTCATTGCGGAATAAAAGCATTAGAAGTCCTAGGTGCAATATTATGAACCAATATTTGATGGCTGTTCAGCTGGTATAAACCTCCATGTGACCGCGATGTCTGATGTAAAATATGAACCGCATCTTCCCAGCCATACATGATACTTTGTGTTTACAATAGATTAATGCTCATGGCCGCTTTTAACCACAGTTGGACTTTAAATTCCATATCATCGACAAAGTCACCTACCTATATTGGTGTTGAAAACATTTATTATGGTTATTAGTAAACTAATGTTTGTGCAACACCATAAAATAATCATCCGAATGAAATGAAACTTATAGCAAATGTTAATTATAGTATGTTATTCAAAGTAGTAATATTTCTGTGTAACTTTACAGCTCCCTCTCTGAACTGATGATCAAATAGCATTTAGAGGACTGTAGTGGGACGTTGGAAATCTGCATGATTATTTGTTAGGGGCGGGTGTTTAGTGGGACCTAAGTATGCCTCTATGATGCAATAGGGTAAAATTTTAAGGACTTAAAGAGTTTGAACAGAGGAGAATCATTGCATAAAATGCTTGTAACCTTTTTTCTGGTCGGTTTATTCACCGCACATGTCACCTTCTGAGCATGAGTGAAATTGAGTTGATCAACGTCTCACTCATGGTCAGTGTCCTACAGCATCAACAGACGAATTTTGGGTCCGCATACAAACAATATGGAGTTATGTTCTACAAGCAGATATCCAACATTTGTTTGACTCTATGCCCCGTCGTATAGAAGCATGCATTGCAGCGAGTATTGCGCTACACCAAATACTAATTTCAAACACAAAATATTTTTTTTGCTTTGAAAATGTATTCATCTATTTGTACCAATACGTATATAAATCACTTGTGTATTACATATCATTTAATTCTGATGACTCCTTCATGGTGTTGCATTTTTTACAAACAGCAATTTAAATTAAATGCATTGTTCAGCGATGAAACTTATTTCAGTCTTGGATCAGTGACTAATTGATTTTAGGGAAGAAGCTGAGCCTGCCGTCTCAATCAACCTTGCTTTTGCATATGGATATATGCATTGGATCTCAAATTAATGTAGAGCTAAATTTTACGTCAATAGATAATTCACATAATTATCCTGTATAGAATTATAAAAGCTCATCATGACATTGATGGTTTTTGTGGTGATTGTCACGTAATTATGGGGTTATATTACAAGAAATGTATGCAAGGTCAATAATGGCTCACAAATCTTTGGGCTATTTTGGTTCATATTGCTAATTTCTTGCTACCATTTTCGTTAAATCTTGCTACAGCACAACACACATTTAATAAGAAGGTCAATCACTTCACTTTCCCTAAATGTCTCATATATATTGTTATATTGGATGAATGCTTAACAGAATGTATTACATCATGAGAATAGGAAACTTTATCAATCTTTATGTTTATGTATACAAGTAAGTATTACCTTCGAAAGTTTCAGCAGTTACTGATTATAGCATTTAAAACTTATTTACTTGTATTTAATATAATTCCAGAATCGAAATGCATTATATGGTTATAGACTAATTCATTTGATTCAAAAATATATGCCTAGTGGAAGGTAAGAAAGTAAATTTAGGAAATTAAAACTAATTAGTATATCCAGTTTAGAAGCGTTAAACATAATAGTACCACGAATATTCCAAACGTATGTTCAAGCTGCTAAGCCTTCTACTATATTTACTACTATCCAAATAGAGTGAAGTCTCACAAAGCACTATATCTGGAGTTAACAATTCATCCTCGTCAATTCAGTACCTTCTTGCTTTTCTATCGTGTTTTCCTTCCAATGATATAGTGTGTATCATATCTAATTTTTATGGCCTAATTTATTCCAAATCATCTCAATCTCAGTCACCTATTGGCATATTCATTGTTGTTTCTTATCTTTCTAACATAGTTCACTTTTCTGTTTTCATCATCCTTATTATCTCAAATGCAATTTGTATTTTGTATAAATAATTTGAAACGGAATATAAAAAGTAAAGAAAGGAAGCAAACACACATTCCGTGCTACAAGAGCAAATAAATCCGAAACAGATATAAAAATGGTTCCTCACAAAATAAGGAAGCGTAAACTCATAATAAATATATCAGATGAAAATAACATGATCCTTATATGACATACAATTATCACTGCTAGAATGGTTTGATGAGTCTGCATTAGTTGGCATTCATGTATTAGTCACAGACTAGAATCCAAAAGCGATTGTTTTTCTCCCTACTATCATATTTAATTTATTAATTTGGCACTCCTTTTTTTCATGAAAATCGTCATTTACACATTTTGACTTGTAATGAAATTTTAATATTGAATACCCTTTTAATGTACCTGACTTCATCACGTTTTAATTCTTCATTGTATAAATCGTTTTAAAAATATTATTTAATTGTAAACAATTGCTTGGCAAAACCTAAAAACTCTAAAGACATTCATTCCATCATTACATTGTTATGTAAATCTGTTATTAACACTTTGTTTACCTGATAACATACGATTTCTGAAATTCTGGTATGAGCAAAGAAATTTCCTGCTATCACTGTGTGGACTGAACATTTATATTTCGCTAAAAATTGTCACTTAAGTCTAAAAAGAGATTTCATATAAATTATGGTATATTTAAATTTCAAACAAATTATGAGAGGGTATATTAATTATTTAATAATGTGAAAAAAATCCCTTTATGATCATGATTTCTACAACAATTATAATGATGTATTTCAACTTTCGAAGGAAATTGATGTATGTAATTTAAAATTAATTTAAAAAAAAAGAAAAAAAATATTTTTTATTATAAAATGCTAGTATATGCATCAGAGCGAGTACTGAAATCATACATTTTTTTTTATTTAATAAAACGCAAATCATTATAGAGAAGTAATTTATATGCATTACTAGATGCTATCCTAAGAGTCTTCCAATTATAATTGATAAATATATGAGTCATTGTAAAATATTTACTTTAATATTTACATATTTTAATAAATTCCCAACGTATATAAGTTTTAAGCAGATTAAAGAAAATATCAATAAAATACCTCTAAAGACATGTTTATATAGTGTTTTACAAGCTAGAATTTATTCAATGTCCTGTTTTTACTTTAATTATTTACTTAGTATTATGTGCGTGATGAGTCAATTATCATAATTTAAAACCCTAATCAACTGATAAATGTGATACCCGAGTCAAATAATTATTTTCACGCTTTTCCACAAGAATAAAAATGTTTCGATTGTCGAGCGGTGATATTTTTATATGTGTTTAGTGTAATTTAAATATTTTATCTGTGTACCTCGATTTTGCGAATGAAATCAATAGGTTTTATTTTGTAGAATGGTAACTAAGAAGAACGATATTTTCGACTTTCTATGTATATTAATTTTTCTAAATTTTAACAATTTAATAAAATACATACCTAAAATTTGAAAAATATAGGGGAAACAGACATAAAAAAAATTTAGATTCTTTATAGTATAAGCAATTGTTTGATCTACAGTACATTTTTCGAAAGATACTTTCAAGGGGGAGGGGGTAGAAATTAAATCTTATATTTACATATATTCGAGTTTATATTTTAAGCCATTTTAAAAACTTGTAAGGTATTATCCTTCTATAAATACTTTATTTTTTAATTGCACTGATATTATTAAATTTGCTTAAATTACTTGTTTAGTGACTTAAGGAGACATGGGATGATTTATGTAATTTTTTTTTAATTTAAAGATTTTCAAAAATTTTGGGTTGCTTCTTATGTGTGTATACTATGTAAAACAGATTTTGTGCTCAAAATTTATTAAAACAGCTAGCCATTTAATTTTTTAAGGAAAAAACTTAAAATTTGTGAAGGGATTTTAAAATGTTAATCCTCCAACAAAAATTTACTTACACGCATGAAATTTGATTTACAGGCACGTCAAACTATGTATAACAAAAGTTGGTATGAGTTTTGTGATAACATGATTGGTATTTTTTCAATACTTCTTTTTATGAATGCTTATTGAGAATTCCTTAAAACATGTATAAATTCTGAGTTCAATTATTTTTAAAAATATAAGTTTTGCTTTGATTCGGAAATGCATACTAATTTTTACTACATGTACTATTAGCAATAGGTACAAAAAATTCAAAGTATTAGGGACAATAAAAAAAAGCATTATCATTTTAAATGAAGCCACATACTAGTTATTTTATCTTTCTGAGATAATTCAGTTTAAAGTTTTGATTTGTCATGGGGATGTGAATAAAAACGAGAGTAAAATCTATTATAATTCTGCGTTCTTTAAGTTTAGAGCTTTCAAATTTTGTGAGGTTATAGAAAAGTATATGAAGAATAACTTAAGCTAAAAAAGTTAAATTTTATTTTTTGACAGATTTTTTTGTCAATTTAATCGCACTGTGTCATCTTAATAATTATTTTTGTTGATACGAAGAATTTTTATACTCTTTAATTAACATTATAGATATTAAAGTGGGAATAAAGACACAGTGGGTAGTGGACAACATATAGTAGGCACAACCTATCCGAATATCTCAATTTGGTTTGAAAAAAGGGTTTTTTTTTTCTCTAAAAGAGATTAAAGGTATTTAAAATGCAAGCACTTATTGGAAAAAGTATTCAAAGAAATAAACAAATTATATTATCTTTAGAAATATATATACTATAATAAATGATTATCAGAAAAAGGCTGGTTTTCACGCAAATTTTAAATAAGAAATAAGACAAAATATTGTTGGTTACTAACTTAATATCTTAAAATTTTAATTATTATAGTTAAATGAACTTCTAAATTTCTCAATTATAACATAAAAACAAAGTAATTAAAAAAATGCGAATGCAATTATTATTTTTTTCATTTCACAAATTAGAAGCGAATTGTGATATGTAAATATTTTATAATTTCGTGCTATAAAGTTGTTCTGTTCAGTAAAATAAATTCCCGTGTTGTAAAAGAACAGTATTTCAGCATTTTGATATTTAATGAATGCTAATGAAACATTACCGATAGTCTCATAATAACAAAAGAAAAACACTTCTTCGTAAAATGTAATTAGATAACATTATTCATCCCTTAAATGAAAAATGAAGCTATTAACCTTAATTGGTACTTTAAATGACTTCATTAGACGGAATGATCAATCATTCTTAGCCAATGTTTTAATTTATTATTACTTAATTTAAGAACAAAGTTATCTCTATTTATAGGCTAGATTACCTAGCAAAATGTTTCTGGAAATGGGTATTTTGAAAAACATAAAGAAATAACAATAGAAAAAGAAAATAAAAAATGTTTAAACAAATTTACGTTTAAAAAGATTTACAATAATATATTTATAAAATAAGTGCGTTTTAATCAAGTAGCTATTTCACAAACACTCTTGTCGAAAATTGAGGTCACAAATATTGTTTTTAATATACCGTAAAATTCGACGTATAACGCCCACCGCCCTTTTTTTACGAAGAAACCTGAGCTGCGTACGTATTCAATGATGATATGCTTTAAAGCGATTTATACAAAGAGTTTTCCAAAGCTTTTGCTAAAATAGTATACTTTTAGAACTATAAGCTTTTAAGTTCATTAAAAATGCCACTTCTTTTAAATAAACAGTATTTCGTTATATGCAAAAGTTCTGGCATAAAAAAATTATGCCCATCTCTTTTTACTTTTATTTTTAAAGCTCTCATTTTTATACCCGACGCATAACATGCACCCGTAAATTCTAATCTTACTTTTGTTGGTAAAAGTGCGCGTATAAGCCTGATTTTACAGTAATTCTAAATTTCTTCCTGTAAAATGGATACGTTTAACATTTTATACATCTTGAAGGAGGGGTTGTAAAATATCAACCTGCAATTTGAGAAAAGAAGTTGTTTAGTGTTAGTTTTTGCAGAAATACTTGTTTGAAGCCATTTAAGCAGCTTGATTTTTTGCCTGCATTAAAACAAACAAATTAGCCTGTCTGCAGTGAGAATGACTTATCATAATCATTTAGATGATCCCTTGAGATGAAGAGCTGTTGGTAAGGGCTTGAAGCTGGTCATGGTGATAAGTGGCCCTAAACTAATTTTTAACAAGTAATACTGTCACCCCAGGAAGGTCGACCTACAGAGTGACCACATCTGCACAGAATCGTTACTTGGAATCTAGTCTAAGACGGCATCAACTTTCTCGCGACCTTGCTGTTATGTTTGGAGGAAGATTTCCGGACAAACAGCCTACATTCGTCTTGCAAAAATTGGCGTTTACAACCAGCGTCCAGTTTGGTAGTCCATTTGACTATATCCAATAGGAAGGACCAGATATTGTACAGCTGAAAACATCATATGTGGATATTACAAGGGTGAGGTTGGGTTATTTTCAATGAGTCGAAATGTACGGAAATGATTCTCATCAAGTCTTCACCTGGAGAGATATTGGAGCTCGTTTTCATCCCTCCTGCGTAAAAGTAATCGACAAATTGCTTGGGAAAGGAGTCCTTGTATAGGGTGACATAATGTTGGGATGCCATACATCACTGCACGTTTTCGATGTGGGTACTGAGAAATTGCAGTGCTATAAGAATGGGAATGTTGGAACCTATATGAGGTTTTTCCAAGTACTAAAAGTCCGGTCTCCATTTTTATGGACGATAATGTGACACCACATAGAGCCCGTAATGTCGATGAATTTCTCGAAGAAAAGGACATTCGATGTATGCATTGGACCATGTAGTCTCCGTATCTCAATAGTTTTGGGCATGATATAGATGTGTTCAATGAATATTCATTTCTCAGCGTAGCCCTTCTCTCAAAACTACTCAGTTGTTAAAATATGTGCTTTTGGAAGAATAGGCTTTGTTACCACACAAATTTATTGAGACCCTGAAAAACAGAAGGGCAACTCTTAGTGAGGATTGTATAGCAATGCTCGGCGATATGTTGCTACATTCTTTCTCTCATTGTAATATGCATATATATATGCCAAATTTCGGGTCAACACAGTAAATACTTCATTAGTTTCCACAGATTTGATGTTTATGACCTTAATTTTTGACATGTGTGTTTATTTATATCTTTACTCATACATCGTAATTGTCAATATATAGTAAGTAAATAACAATTACCGGGTGGGCAAAAAGGCCGTAAAAATTTTAAAAATTCATAAAATCCGGAGAAATGAACGGAAAAAAAACTGTTTGTAGGATCAGCATTAGTATGTCACGGGATTTTTAAGCTAGAAAAAAAATTCGAAAATCATCCGGTAGGTGGCGCTGATGTACGCAAATCAAAGAAACAATGCATAAATAATGAACTGAAAACTTTCACAACTTTATTACACCAGAATATGTTCCACATGACCACCACCACAGGGGAGAAGACATTCCAGACGAGTGACAAATCCAGCAACGGCAGAGTGCAACATGTCCGTATGTATGGAGGATACTTCTCTGCGGATCGCATCTTTCAGTTCCGACAGACTTGATGGACCGGATAGATACACACGAGATTTCAAATATCTTCAAAACCAGAAGTCTTCCAGTGTTAAATCTGGAGACCGAGGAGGTCATGGGTACCTGCAGCGCCTGCTAACTATTATGTCTTCCCCGAACGTTTGTATCAGGAATGCCTTAACCAGGTTAGCAGTGTAACTGGTTGCTCCATCCTGCATGAACGTGACATTCGAAATCTGACCTCGTTGAATTCAACATGGCCCGACAGTCTCCCGCAGAAGCGTTAGATAACGCTGAGCATTTACCGTTTCCGTTATCCATCCATTTATTGGGCACTGCGTTTCAAAGAAGAAGAATCCTATGATAAATGAAACCGTGAAACCACACCATGCTGTCACTTTTGGGGAATGCAATGGCTTCTGTGTGTACTCACGTGGATTAGAAGTCGCCCAAATGCGACAGTTATGGTTGTTAACCTTTTGGAGACGGCGGTCTTTGTGAGAAAAATGCCCTTAAAGACGGTGCTTCTAGCGAACTTTACTCCCCCTTTTTTCGGAGCTGATTTATGACACCATACATCGGCGGATAAAAGAAGCAGAGCAATCGTTGATACCCCGCTGAATAGTGGGATGTTCACGGCTTAGAAAGTCCCTAAACACAAATAGTCTCCCTGTCTTAGGAAACATGTTTTCTTGAAGAATCCAATGTAGTAATTACTAATGTTTTCAGTTCAAGAAAATTCAAGAAATTTTAGCACAAAACAGAGGTGATAATATGAAGAATTTCATAAAAAAAATTAAACGCCTATATCATTGTAGGAAAAGGTACAATAAACTAATCTAAATTTAATTGATTTTATTTAAGAAAAATATTTATATTTTGATTTTCAATTAAACTTATTAAAATAGTTATAAAATGTTTTAAATTTATTTTTTATTCATATATATAAATGCTGGAATTTGATACACACCTGGTGTTAAAATTTAAAATAGTCAAATTAGAAATAAGAAGTAAATAATATGATTCTTCATAACTTGCACATAATTATAAGCAAAAATACAAAATAAAATAAAAGCCCAATTGCTGATCATGTCTCTTTATGTTATAATGCAAAGTTCAGACTTTCTCAAATCGACAATAAAATGAGTTTAAAAGTTCTTACAAGCATCTGCATATCAATAAACATATTGCCATAAATCCTTTTTTGGAAACTTCATTGTTGCTCAATTTATAATTATTTTTTTTTTTTTAGAACATGCCAGAAAAATCTTAAAAATTTAAATCCTCTTAAGGATTTTCGTATATATCTTCCATAAAGGAATGAAAGATTTGATGTATATAATTGTCATTTTTTATTTTTCCATAATCCATTATATTATGATACATTAGAATTCATAGTGCTCAAGGAATCCTAAGATTAAATCTGCATTTTATTATAACAAGCATCTTTCAAAAATAAAAATATTTTATTTTGATCTAATTCTTCTTATATATACAGAAAATTATGATAAAACATTTACTGTGGCAAATATATAAAATTAATTGCAGTTAAGTGTTTCGCATTATGCTATAAAATATGAATATCCTAAGCCTATAAGTGTTGGCCCTTGTTGGATAGTGCGACATTGTAGTCACTACATGTTTTTATTGAAAAATGGTCACGATTAGAGGTTCCATTGTGTAACAGAGCTGATACGCATAAAATCAAAGTCCTTACGTTGCCGTGGTGTGAAAATAAGAAGTGGGGGCTCTAGCTCGACTATTGTTCTCGTTACTTGATCGTCATTTAAATTACGAGGTCCGTCTTATTACTTTGACCCTAATAGAACTCGTAAATGAAATATTAATAATTTATCAATTTATATATACCTCGTGTTCCTAAAAATAAATTCTTTAAATATACATTAGAAATTTAAAATTATATTTTTTCCAACATTAATAAATTGTTTTCATTAGTAAAAAAGAGAAAATTCTTTGAATTCTTAGAATACTTGATAGTAAAACGCAAACAATAAGCTGATATCAAAGACTAAATATTATGACTACAAATATTATGACTAAATATTATGACTACTTGCCGAGGAGCTTCATGCATCTCGACAAACTTGTTTATTCAAAAGGAATATATTATTCTTATTTCTAATTAATTGTTTCTTTTGCGAGTAAGGGTAACATATTGGGACTTCTTTTTTTTTTCACTTTTTGTACAAAAAAGGGATATTTTTAGCCTTTGAATAATCCTTACTTTTTATTTAAAATTTCAAAATAATTGCATATTATTGCTTAAATTCTAAGATTACAGCTCTGATTTTTGTGCGGTAATGAACTGACTTTGGTGTGTGAGTTTGTGCATAAGGGAGGGACACGTTGATTATTTATATTTTAGATTGTTTTGATTTAACAATTTTATTTTAGTTACATTTAAATATGCCTTCAGAATAAAATATAGTTACACCAAAAATGAATAAAAGTGATTTCTTCTGAAAGTTGCGCAAATCCGAGAGAAATGCACCACTTTAAATAAAATGGCAATAGTTTAATGTTCTTTAGATAGCCCGGCACCATTTGATCCGCGGACCGGGGGTTGCGGATCACTGCCCTAAGTGATTGGGTGCTTTTTACCTTATCTCTCAAAATCTAACACAATATCAGTTCCCTGTGAAGAGGGTTACTTTCATTCTCCTAATAACGTTCGCCAAGTAGAATAGGACATTCTTGAAGAAGGGCTTGGTCGGCATAGTTTCTATTTATCCTATGTACGATAATTTCATTGAAAAGGAAATGCACTCTCTAAAGATTTATTACGGCAACTAGAGGAAGAATAGTTTTCCGGCTACTTGAAAGCAACCTTGGAATATTTACAAGAAGGCAGATGTGCACTTCTAGGTTTTATTACACCAAAAAAAGGCATAGGATAATCAACAATGACCAAAAACTAAAGCATCAACAATAATCAAGAGGGCAAGCATTCTTTATCGATATAAAAGATTTTACAACCTGCTTTCATGCTCATTTACAAGAACCATCTGATTCTGTATTCAGTTTCAAAAGTTGAATAGCCTTAGAGCGCAAACGAACACTTTTTTCTTTGTACTATCATACCTAAAAAGTGTGACTCACGAATAACTGGGCGAAAAAAAAAAGAACAAACACACACATTTTTTTTTACTTCAAAATATCTATCTATTAGACTACGTTCTGATTATATTTATTCTTCAGATAGATTTTAGAGCATTTTGCAAATTTTTTTGTAATTATTATTATAAAGGACACTTACTTTAATTTTTTTTTAATCAGGAAATCCAACACTGTAGAACTTTCAAAGAATAATTGTGTAACAAAAGCAAGGATTTCATTTTTGCTTTTAAGGTTTTTGTATAAATCGAGGTTTTTTTCTTATGTTGAAGAGCTTGTAATATATGTTTTCTACAAATTTCAAAGAAATTATATCGGAATTAAGAGTTTCTGGTTCGAATACTCGACTTTTTTATACATCAATTGTTATAATAAAAATGTCGAAGTTAGTTTCGTGTGCATTTTATAAATAAAGTCGAAGGATTAAAATGGATAATTTTAAGAATCTGTAACGAATATTTCTTTAATTTTTTGTTGTAAATATCTTTTCTTTTTTTGTTTTTTGTTGTTTATACACCATTAAAAATACGCTTTTATTATGCTTCAATATAAATTTTTTTTAAAAAAATTCTTCATTCAGCATAACGTAAGATAACAGTAAAAATACGTTTCTGTACGGTAATACATTGTGTAATCTAGATATGTATTATAAATGTGAAAGTTTGTGAGGATGTTTGGCCGTCTTTCGCGCAAAAACAACTGAATGGATTTTAATGAAACTTTACAGTAATATAGCTTATACATCAGAAGAACACATAGGCAATAATTTATAATGATATTGTGTGAAGTGTCCAAAATATAACGATATTTGTCAAGTAGGTAGGAAAAAGTTCTGCCATTCCAAGCAATTCTGGCGTGCGCTGCAAAAGCCCACGACAGCATATATATATCTTTTGTTTGTAAAGAAACCCTTTTGTTTTGGCTACGCATGGCGCTCGCTTCTAATTAATTCCTGTGATCAGCATAATCCCTAATTTTTTTTTATATTTCAGAATAAAACTAAGTTTTGAAGGAGAGGTTATTATACATCTCTCTTTATTTGAATGCCTTTTTATGATTTTATTATGCACATTTGGAATTAAGAAATTGATCTATTTTTAACAATAAATGCTTTTATCCGTTATGGTACTTAAAGTAAATAAACTTTCTCTTCCACACTACATCATTTGGACAAGTTTTCAAAATTTGTTTGTGTTTAGTAATTAATTATAACGCTGTAATTTTAATTGAATAGGCGGATATTGCATTTTTAAGTATAAAAATAATTATATATACTGTACTGTATTTTTTGGAGTTAGTTAATATTAACGTCGCACTGTTAAGCTTTTGGCAACGGACCACGTAATTTTAAGCCTTGGTCAAGTGACGTGGATGACACCTGAGCTGGCACCCCCTTCTCGCAAGTACCACACCGCTCCAATTTAGAGAAGAAATATTCTACCAATACTTAACAGGAATATTCTTTGAAAACGATTTGACTATTTATTTTAAGTGAACGGTGTATACAATTAATTTTTTTACAGTGGAATATCTTTAATTAATTTATTAGCTCTAACGGATTAAATTTCCCAAAGTGGAATATTTTGTTTATGTATATCCCTTAATTTCAATGTAGTGATCCAAAAATAAATATTGTATGAAAAAACCTGCAGTAAATCTAATGCGGTGGATAAAGTATTAACGTGCATCACTTCCCTACACGGCGGGTCTTACAAAGTTCTAATAAAGCTCGAGCTATGACAGTAGTTAGACATTTGCCAACTTGATTCTATCGTTAACATTTCACTATGTTTTTCATTGAATCGCCATTATAATTTAGGAAACGGCATTGCTTGCGAATATTACAATTTTAACATAAAATAAATACCACAGAAAGTAATATTACACTTTTAGACATAAATTATTTACACTATTTTGAGCGTTTATTACACAAAACTTTTAACAATGTGTTACTTTTGCTGAGCAGAGATCAGATCATCTTCCTCATTTTCTAGCTCACAATCGGAATCAGAATCATCAAAATTTAATCTTCTAAATCTGCTAAAACTTTCTGAATTTCATCAGTGCTAAGTCCCCTTTTACGTTTAGGCATTTTTTAAAAATCAAATTGGTTTAAAATGAAATGATTAGGTAATCGAGATGACAAAATCGCTTGAAAAAATAACTATGCACTCTCCGCTAGTGAGAATTTAAGCATAAGGGAAAAAGAGGGATTTCTAGATAAGGGTGAAAGAGGGAACTGTATTCCCCTCCTTTTTAAATACAAAAGAAACCGGTCAAGCAAATGATTTTCCAGGTCTGTAATAGGCCTCATGCTGTTTCGAAAGCTGTTAAGAGGGGAAAGCATTGCGTGGCCGATACACCGGCCAGAGCCGTCTTTTAAAGGTCTGTTCCTTTTGGCCTTTA
>BMAU01010419.1:0-12161 GCA_019973935.1 Trichonephila clavipes | reverse complement strand
CAGGATGCTAATCGTTACAGCCAGCCTGTTAAGTTGGGCAATCTTGTATGAAAGCCGTCCGGATTCTACTGCTCTGTCACACGTTCCCCCATGAGATTCGATCGCAATAAGAGTAAAACGAAATGCAGAGATAAAGGAAGCATGAAATGAATGCGCGTGTTAAGAAAGTTGAAAACTAGTTATATTTTCTTTCAGAGCAAAACTTATCTTTTCTGTCACAATAGGCTAAAAATTAAAAAAATATATCTTTGTATTGCGATTTGAGACGCAGAAGAAAGCGGCATCACTGTATTCATTTTGAATATATGAAGTAAGAGTTTCAACGCCTTCACTTTCATGTTTTTAAAAAGATTTAGCAAGGGTAGAAGCAGAAGCACTATCTTTTTAAAACAATAAGGGCAATAAATGGTACGCCACGATGATTGCTTATGATAGCAAATAAGACAAGACCTATCTCTATTCAATGCTATATATTTAATTTGGGAATAACCACAAGAAAAATGATTTCAATATACTACCAATTTATTTAAAATTTAAATCATATAAATGATATTTTATGTTAACTGCGTATTTTTCGGGAAAAAATCTGGAAATTTCCACATTCTAGTAGCTTCTCGCTTTTTCGAACTCCTTGTAGTAAATAAAGAAATATCTTTTCACACATCGGCATTTGTGACGGACATAACCACACATTCAGTCAATAATTTTGGTAATTTCAATGGGGGATTTATACTCTTCAAATAGCGCATGACAGTACTTCTAACCATTTTCTACTCAAGTTAAATTTCTTATCTTTCTGTTTCTTACATTACAAGGAAAAATATGTCACTACATCGATAACTTCACATTTTCAGCACAATTCAGTCATTACAAATTCTATTGTGAGAAAGATTCTCCCTAATTAATTTTGTCTTTCAAAACAGTACACTTACTTAAACAATTTTTGTTCCAGTGAAGTTAACCGACAGTTCCACAATGTATTCATGCCAGATTCTAAAAGCGGATTTAACTTTGGAAATGTATCCTGTATTAAATTTTTCAGTATACACAAATATTTCCTGCTGTAGGGAAGATATAGAATGAGAGAAGGAATGTGATTTGTGCAGTTGTGAAAGAATGTTTTCGTACGTGTAGACTATTTTTGAAAATTTAAATATCACTGAAGCTGATCATACTAACTGCAAATGAGCCTTATTTTAATGTGTGCTAAGGTATCAAAGTAAAACACTTTACAATATTAAACAGCCTATATGGGTTTATACTCAATATCAAACTATTCACAAGATTGTCTTCAACTTTATTCAAATTGTAAAGAAACTGAAATATAAATATATCTTACTGCAGTCAAAAATATTCATAATATGTAAGTATCCTATCATCTCGACTTATTTCGTGTACATTTTTAAAAACTGTAGCTGAGAATGCAATTTTATATTTATAAACGAGGCATAACAAAGCTCACACAGTCGTAAAAATGTCTTTATCATTTTTAAATATACTACTATAAAACGTATATGGATTGTAAGATCGAGTTGTAAAATCCTAAAAGCTTTAGAGGAGCTAAAAACATGTAATTTTGGATTGATCAAATTTTTAATATAATACACAAATATACATGTTATTAAGCTTAAATACATTTGAAGAAATCAAACTTCCTTCTCGAAATAAATCGTAATTGAAAGAAAAATGTTTAATTGCAAATGAGTGGAGAAATACATGTTTATCTAAGGGGTATCCCCAAAGTGAGGAGTAATCCACTCAAACTTAAGACTCAAACTCAGTGGCACAACAATCCAGCAGGGGGCCCAGGAACTACTGTGCCCATCATAATACACACGTGACCATTGGACGCTGAGGTGCATGAACAGATGTCCCTATTTGGTGGTCTGTCTGAAGAGACCTTCAGTGTTTTTAAGACCCGAAGCAAGCTTGTACTCATTTATCGACCCAATGTGGCGGGGATGAAAGGCAGAATCGACCTTGCGCAGCCCGTTAATAGAACCCGAACCTGTGGTGTGGAAGCACTGTACACTACCACTCGATTCTATCGGTGTAAAATAAAATTTAATGTTAGAATCTTATATAAATCTAATTAATGAGGTTTAAACTTTTTCATGTAAACTGTTTAGACGGAAATGGTTAATTATGAACATTTCACAAGTTGCATAAATTAAAATTAACCGTTATAGTTTACATAAATTTTAAGGGTGCAAAGGTGTATTTCGGCTGCACGAATTAATTTTAAAAAGGAATACGGTTACGAAAAGTAGTACAAATCTATCTAAAGTAGGGTTGGTTACCTTACATATTGTCAAACACAACAATGTATTGGAAGCCAATTCCACAATTCGTTGTTATAAAAATGTATGGAAAATTACAAGATTTATTTTTGCATTTGTAATTTATATATATAATAATTTTTCCTGGGAACTTTAAAAGCTAGAGCGGCATCCATCAAAACCGCGGTTCTCTCTCTGTTTTCCAGATCGCCTGACTAAGCCGGCTCTGCCATAGTAAGTGAAATGCCGGATTTTGTTTGTCAAGATCATTTTATAGCAGACTGCATTTTCATGTATTTTTTAGATGGTCGTTTTTATATTTTCTACATCAATATCTTAATGTCTGAATTTAAAATTACATAAAATTCTTGACATTCGCATCAATGACCATGATAATTTTTATTAGTATATGAATGTGTCATCAAACGATTACATGACTAATATTAACATATTTTTTAACCATTTAATTAATATTAAAGTATAACACATAACGCACACAATTTTCTGAACTTTAAAATAAATATTTCGAAAACTACTTCAGATATACTCAAAATTTTCATTCCACGCTTTAGCTTCTCAGTTTTGCTTCTATGTAAAATTTATTGTAATTGTATATTCATCAATTTTTAGTATATTTTTTGCTCTTAGCATGCAGTTTTCAACTGAATTGTATGAAATCTTCGAAATATATTAAAAAATACCAAAAAGCTATATAATAAAATTTGAAATTTATATTATACTCAAACAATTGCTAAAACTTATGGTAAATAATTTTTAACTGCGCGATGCATTTTTTTTCGAAATTCAAATGGAATTTCTAACATAAAATTTCTTGCTTTATACGGTCGAGATTTCAAAAAATATTCAGATTTTAATTACTTATTCAGTTAGCCTTTAAAAGATAAATGTTGAGGTATTTGTATAAATAGATATTTTTTGAACAATAATTCGAATGTTTTTCAATAGCTCAATTTAAAATTGATTTTTATGTTTATTTATATGCATAAATGTCTACTGTAAATGTTTCCGTATATTTTTGATTACCATTTATTCAAACATTCAAGTTATAAAAAAATGTGTGAAAATCTTCATTCATGTTGTCTTTGATGTAAACTGAAGTTCAAGCACTTAAAAATTCAAATATAATTCGGTGTATTTAACAATATATAACTAGGCACTGTACTTAAACTTCCTGAACACTTGGGCTTTGAAATCTAAAAAAAAAAACTAATAAATCTTAATTAGTTTTTTTGTTATTATTTTATCAAAGTGTAAGAAAATGTTTCAAATGATTTGATGAAGTTTAAATTTATTCATTTTTAGTGGTTGGAAAATTGAAAAGGTTTCAAATTTTAAAGAGTTTGGTGTTTTTATTAATTTTCGGTATCTTATAATAAAATAATCATGTTTCAAAAACTGAAAGCTTTGATTAAAATAAGAAAAACAAACAGAATTTACTTAAAAAGATAATTTGTCTAACTATATAAAATAGCATATTGAACTGACACGCCCCAACTTTGTTGCAGTTTCAAAAAATTAATATGAAACCAAAAGGGAATTGTAACATGTTTTACTTTATGCTTTAAGGACTTTTTCGAGAATTTTAAAATACGGGTGGCACAAATAAACACTTCCTGGGGTCTAAAAGAAATTTCCCCACGATTTTTTACGATTGCCCCAGGGGTCAAAACACGGGGTTTCCTGCGAGCCATAAAACTTCCTATCAGTGTCCTGCTGTGTTGCTTCCACCGTCCCTAATTATCTTTCAAGATGTTAAGCAACCTTTTAAAGGGGGAAAGGATTTTCAGAAAAGTGCGGCTAATCCGCTTTTGAAAACGTTACTTGAAGGCAGAAAAATCCAGGTACAGTGCATTTTCGAAGCGTCTTTTACACTGACGGAATTTTCCGTGCTATCCGCTTTCAGAGGGTTAATTAAATTTTATCTCCTAACATCTTAAACAAAACTCTCAGTCTACAGTTGTAGTCCCTAAACTTCCCAACTGTTATGTAAACTTTAACAAAGAAAATAACCATTTCTCGTCACACATGTGTCCAATCTACTCTTTTATTTGATGACATTACTACTTTTTTACTAAATATCGGTTAGTTATTAATAAAGATTGAAGCCAACATCCTAAAGATCTGATATTTAACTGCAATCATCAGTATCTAATGTATATCGACGCAGTTATTGCAGCATAACCTTTTATGCGTTGCAAAGATTTGAATTTTGTTTTGCACTGAATTTAGTGTATTAAATTCCCTTTAAAATGCAATAAATGCTTAGCATTTTGCGCAACGTAAAATTGTCATATAAACGTCACAGAACTTTAAAAAGCCTAACAATTTAAAAAATGTCCACAATTTTTGTTACCACTGTATATATATAATATTTGTAAAAGGAATCATTCTAGTTTGGCACCCTTGAAAATGAAGTATTTGGTTTTGTGGTGTGAGTCGTTCAGAAAACAACCACTGACACCACAAAACCGAGCTTCATTTTCAAGGGTATCAACTAGAGTGACTTATACAAATGAATAGAACAAGACCATGTTCTAAGAAGAGTCACGCTTCTATATTGACAACGTTAGTTATTGAGCACGAATGTGGCACTGATGTAGTTATTAGTACAGTAATACCTCTGGTGTGTAAAGCAGTGAAACATTTCTACATCATGATTTCGCGTGTCATCATGTATAACAGTATGGCACTTCTGGTATTTAGGGCAATATGAGGTAAAACAATGTGGAAATAATGTACTACCGCAGGTAGCACTCCTTTTAATTATGGATCAAGTATTGTTTATTACAAAGAATTTAAAGCCCACACTCACACTGCACACTATACTTCGAGCTTACTCTACAAGATATGAGGCCAGATCTTAGACCACCACTTACCTCGGACTTCTCATCAACCGACGTGATTGGACAACACGTACTTGCCTACCTTTCCGTTCAAAGGAGGAATTGTAGAAAATGGTTGACTTTGAACACAGAAAGCATTCCCTGGGATACTATTATTACCCTCATGAATCTTAGAGTTGCCTCATCTATCGTCGTAATGCGTGTCTGATCATCCATTGAGTTGACTCAGTTCTCCCTCTTCATCATACGTATCATTCCAAAATAATCATGGATCATCATTATTTTCTGTTTCTTTCTGTGTTTGGGAAAATTCATCACTTTCTGAACACACTTTTTCTTTTGGTGTTGTTTAACCCTGGATGAGGGCGAATACTAGATGGAAACGTTAATAGTCTCAAGAGAGGAATGCGAGTTAACCTAATCTTTTTATATAAGTATTTTTATTATACACCAGCGCTTCTTAAAGTTGCAATACTCGCGACCCCATATTCAATCATTATTTTCATCGTGCCCCTCCCTATACAATAACATTATACTGAATTCAATAATACTATAATTTAGGAGACTAGAAACTAAGATACGACTTTAACATCTTAAGCCCCCTGTGTATATGAACGTCTCGCTAAGCCAAAGACTTTATTTCTCCAGACGTATATATACGTCTTTCTGAAGTATGATTTTTTCAGTGCACTGCTATCCGTAAAATTATTCAAAGACTTTGGAATGTAATAAGGACCTTGAAATTTTTTTATGAAGGATTTACTCATTCCAGATTATTTTTGCTCCTTTATTCCTCCCCTCCCCCTCCCCCAATACATCAAATACACGAGCCTAAGTGGAAAACGGTTGGCATTGGGAAGCGAATCGCGAAACTTATGATCGTCAGTCAAGGTTTAATAATAAACCGTACAAAATTATCAAGATAAGTAGTGAGAGTTTTGTTATAAATTGTATATATGACAAACCCAGTGGGGTCACTGGTAATTAATAAACTTGTTTTTAACTTAGAATTGCTAAATGAATTATAAAATACATTGTATAGCGCACTGACATACTTATGAAGTGTAATACACTGCTGGACAATTGCTAAGGACGGATAACTTACTATATCATCCACTTAGCAACCACAAAATGAAAGGAAGCAAAATGTGGAAAAATTAGAATAAGTGCGGGATATTAGTAAGAAGAAGTATGAGTATGCAAATTTTTTTCCACGTCTGTTCATCACGTGATAGCGTTCATAAGAGCTTTAAAGGTTTTGACGCGTGTGGACAGTTGTTGTTTCAAGTCAAGAGTTTTACAGGAAAGATTTAATAGACGAACTTAAAATTTTTGGCATGTCTTCCCGACATCACATAGATGATTTTATGCGTGGTCGAGTTATTGGAAAGATCGAAGAAGGGCGAAAAATAACAGATGTTGCCAGGGGAGTTCGACATCGCTCACAGCGTTGTTTCACGGCTGTGGAAGTCATTTAAAACTACTGGAATGTGTAGTAGACGGCACGGGGGAGATCGTGTTAGAGTACGGCGCCTGCAAAGACGAGATATGTAAATTCTATCAGCAAAAGGAACAGGCGCCCGAAACTCAGCGGGTGTGAGTGATCAGTTTCTTCTGCCTCAAGGGAAACAGATCTCGAAACTGTTGCCAGACGTTTTGAGGGAGGGAGGACTATACACCGGAGCCTGTTTGTGTGACCCCGATGGAAGCGAAACCCAAGCACCGTACTGCCGTTTTGCAATGGTGTCGTGAGCATCACAATTGGACTGAACAAGGACTGGGCATGCGTACTATTCTCAGATGATGGAGTTCAGTCATCGGATTGTAGACGCCAACTGATCTGGCGCGAAGAATGGTACTGCTTATCGTCAGAGAAAATATCAGGAAAAGGACCGATATCCGACATGCAGCATCATGGTGTGGGCCGGCGCATCATGATCAATGGCCGCGCGCCTACGTATTTGCAAATAGGACTATGACGAAGGCCAACGATACATTGATGAGTTCTGCGCTTCCTCATGTTCGTCTTTTCCGTGGTGCTGTCGGTGATAAATTTGTTTTTATGGACGACAACGCAACATGTCATCGAACACTCGCTGTTCGGGATTGTCTGGACAGCGAGGGTATTCAACGTCTCGTATGGCCAGCGCGTTCTCCAGATCTAAACCCCATTGAAAATGTGTGGGATGCTTTGGGGAGGCAAGTTGCTGGTCGAAACTATCCTCCGACAAACAAGAACACCCTCATCCGTGCACTCACAGAGGAATGGGATAAATTGCCTCAACAGCTGCTGGATAATGTTGTGCAAAGTATGGTACGACGTGTGGAATGTTGCATCACACTCCACGGTGGACATATCCCGTACTGATACCTTTCTTTAAAGGTGCCTGCTGACTTTTAGATGCATTGTTCCATTTCTCCGTACGCGAGATCAAATGAACATTTTTTTCTTTCAGATGTTTCACAGCTTTTGTACTTTCAGAACAATAAATATTCTTTATTCTAATGTCTGAACAGTGTGGCAACTATATTTTTATCCTACTAGGCCTCATGTCTCGCTTAATGTTATGCTACATAGCAATTTGTGATCCAGTCGCTTAGCAATTGTCCAGCGGTGTATATCAGTATAAATGTGTTATTTTATTTTTATTATCTCTGAATGTATTTTTGTTTCTTTTACTTTCCAGTAAATTAATAATTTTTTTAAATAACCTTTTGTTCTCGACTTTTCAAAATAGGCTTGCGTCCCTTGTTGGTGTTGCCACGCCCCCAAGGGTGCACGCCCACAGATTGTGAAGCTACTGTTGTACACAATAAAAATTGTAATTTCCAGGTAAATAATTTAATCAAGATAAAGTATACTTACTACTTTTCAGGACATTTCATTGTTTCTTTGATAGTTCGAGATAAAATACGATCAAACTGAACAAAATATTTCAAATGTTCCTGATCTTTATAACGGACAAATATGACGAGGCACTTTTCGTTAACATTAAATACATTTACATTTATAACCAAATCTGTCTTATTTTGTTCATATTATTGTATTTTTCTTGTGATTTGATGATCGACAAATATCATGTGAGAGCTTTTCTCTCGCTCTTGTGTATTTTTGACAGGACGCAGTGTGTTTTGTTTACGTGTGGCTTTAAGTGTGTAGTATTTTTAAGTGTATATTACATAATAAGGAACATTATTTTTTCTTAAACCAGTGTCAAATTTGAAGATTTATATTAGTGAAATTTTAAATTTATATTAAATTTTAACAGTGTAATAAAACATATACATTACGAAAGTTATACGTTAGAATTATTTAAAGACTTTCTTTTATATATATATATATATATGATATAGCATATATATATATATATATGCATAACAGCAACAGCAGCATACAGCAGCCAGCCAGCAGCTAGCAGCAGCAGCATATGCATACCAGCATACAGCCCTATCTATCTATCTATGCTGCTCATATGAGATCATTTTATTTTCAATAATATACTCTTGTTAGCAGATTAGTTTTTTTGTAGCTCCGAAATATTTCAATTTTAAATAATATATAAATATCTTTGAGTAAAGCTGAACATAATCATTTTCCACTAGAATAATTATTTTGAAGTATTTGGCAAAGAAGATAAAGCTAATATCATTTAACCTTGCAAAAGTTAATTTTTATCGTAAAACACCCCATTGAATCTCTTGACCCATTTTAGGGCAATTAGAAGAATTAATCCTCCCAAAGTTTGTCGTAGACAAATGCCCTAGATTTAATTCAGAATTTCTCTAATTAAGGCTAGACGAAAATTACTATTCAAATGAAGTTTATATACAGAAGATACACTCTAGTATAGGAAGTACATTTTTCTTTCTCAGCCGCAATTAGAGTAAAGAAAAATGGCTTAAAATGTAGCAACCCGTGTTCAAGAAGGCTACACACACGCACCCATCCCGCAAATCCAAAAAATAATGCAGCTATGAACATTTGCCCACTTTAGAAAGAAGTTTCAAGAATGTTTGTTACTTATTCAACCCCAGTTTTCTGAGAGTGATTTTAATTTCTCATCTGAAGCGCACTTTGGGGCTTTCAATATGCTTTGAAATGAGCTTAATCTTGTGTGTCGTGAATACTTGCGTTAGCATACAACTCTACCATACATGATTCAATACATTCCGCTTTTTTCTATAAAGGGCGTGTCCCTGAATTAACATTAGATATTCGATATGATGTCTTTAAGCCATTTTTGTTTCTTAAAGGAGTTTTCTATCAGCAGTGATTGTTTCAATCGTCAAATTCGGAATTAGTTATCTTCTTTTTATATCTTAAAGCCAAACAAACTTGAATGGATATACATATTTCACTTAAAACACCAAAGTCATATTTCTCATAAAGCTTATATTTATAAACTGCCAAAAATACGATAGCTTTCGATTTTGTTTTCACTTCTGCAACATAAGTTTTTGAAAGCTTAGGAAAGAAGAGTTTTCAATGTGAAGTTATTTACCTTGCAAGAAATTGCATTTGCAACATACGCCTCAAATTTAAACCTCTATTCAGTACGCAGTGGATAAGGATGCTGATTGCTGAGTCGTAGAACATGGGTTCCAATCCCGGAGAAGCCATGGATGTATGCAAACAAAAAGTGCCAACGTAACATGTGGATACTCTAATTAGCCGTCAGCTCCGGAGTCCTCTCGAAGTCAGGGGAAGGGGAAAAACAGTAGAGCCCTGAACATCTCCAGGGTGTCTTTTCTCAAACTTTGGTTGGGAACAATCAAAATGTACTGTCACTTGCATGGTACTCAAGGCTACGGATAACGACTGGTGTATAATTCCAGCACTTTGCCGTGATGAATTATGTCGGCATCGTGATCCGGGACATGCTGATCAGGTGGCATTAACAACAGACACAACATAAAGTTTTGTTAAAAATAACTTTTCAGACCAGCAAAACTTGCCACAATTAATTCGGTTTTTAAGTGAAAAAACATCTTTCCTCTCTTGTACTTAAGCCTCATATATATATATATTGCTTATAGCTTATGTTATTATCTGATATCATTATTATATGTGTAAAAACCTGCATTAACACGATTATCTCGCACCCCTGCCTATCACTTACATGTGTATTTAAACTGAATATTGAAAGCTTTCAACTATTAGACCTATACGTATATAGGAGATTATTAACTACAAAAAAAAAGATATAGCAGCTTTCTACGAATGATATATATAGCAGGGCAGATACATAAAGATAAAGATGTGTGTGCTGAATGTGTGTGTGTGTGTGTATATACTGGCGATCTATCGATCCCGATAGACGCTGTACACACGTCTTAAATCCGGAAAATTACTAACTTTTTTAATTCATTCGTAACACAATCTGGACCATTTTCGATGATTTTTTTATAAAGAAACTTATTACACCATCTCTGACATCATCACATGCACAGCCACTACACAATTCGATCGATCAGATAGCGTGAGCGCGTATTTACCAACGAACCAAGCCGAATTATGAAAAGAAACGCTATTCTGAATAGAAACTTATATATATATATATATATATATATATATATATATATATACTATATATATACTCTGTCGCAAAAAAATATATGCACCCAGAAGAAATCAAGCTACAATCACGAAACTCGGCAAGAATGTAGTCTGGTAAGAGATATGCAAATGATTAAAATTTCGAAGCCAATGAGACAAGGCTAAGTGTGCTATGCGCATATTAGTTGCGCAACTGGGAGAGTTTAAAAGCATGAGTACGAGCGCCGTACGGCTATCCAAACGAATCTGATGACTTTGATAGACGATATTGAGACTTAGGATGCCTCTAAGACGTAACCGGCGGCAGTACGAGCAGCTGACGGACTTTGATAGGGGCCGTATAATAGGCCTCAGAGAAGCAGGTTGGTCGAATAGACGTATCGGCCGCCACCTCGGTCGGGCGATATGGTAGTTGCTCGGTGTTGGCAACAGTGGATCACAGAAGGTAGAGTGTACCGTCGCGGAGGGTCAGGACGTCCCAGGAACACAAATGATCGCGAGGATCGTGCAATCAGAAGAGTGGCCACTTCGGCACCAACAACGTCGCTAGCATCGATTCAACGCCACTTACCTCCTTCCAGACATCCAGTGCCATCAAGAGAAACCATAAAGGAGACGACTGACCGAAGTTGGCTTGAGGAGCCGACGTCCGCTAAGACGCTTACCACTGACCCCACATCATAGGCAGTGTCGACTGGATTTTGCCGACCTCGGGCAACTTGGAGTGTGACAGACTGGAGACGTGTCATCTTCAGTGATGAATCGATTCAGTCTCAGTGCTGATGACCACCGCACACGTGTCTGGAGGCGCACCGGCCAGCGGTCCGATCCGGCATTTATTGTCGAGGCGGCATACAGCAATTTCACAAGGTGTGACAGTGTGGGGAGCAATTTCTTGGGACACACGATCATCTTTAGTTGTCCTTCAAGGCACTTTGACAGCTCGCAGATACGTGGACGATATTTTAACGCCGATTGTGCTACCCATGCTATCAAGTCGCCCAGGTGCCATTTATCAACAGGATAATGCTCGTCCACATACTGCGCGACTCTCCCAACAATGTCTTCAAGGATATGACGTCCTACCATGGCCTGCCAGGTCACCAGATCTTTCGCCAATAGAGCATGTCTGGACGCGCTGGGAAGGCAACTGCAGCCGTCCCGAGATACAGGAGAATTAACTGCGCAGATGCAAAGACTATGGCGGGATCTTCCACAGGGGGTCATAAGTGATCTAATTGAATCGATGCCACGCCGAATTTCGGCTTGTATAGCTGCCAGAGGTGGCTTTACTACTTACTGATTTTTAACCTTTTGCAAGCTGTAACCGCTTAATAAAATGATATTTTGTTCTGAATTTTTAATCATTTGTTTATTTTCATATACACTACATGCATACCAAATTTCGTGAATGTAGCTCAATTTCTTCTGGGTGCATATATTTTTTGCGACAGAGTGTAT
>BMAU01010414.1:0-10643 GCA_019973935.1 Trichonephila clavipes | reverse complement strand
AATCACAAAGAAAAAAATATTCAGTTCTTTAAAGATGATGTGAATTTATTATCGAAAATCAAATCCTTTCAATACAGGATTCATCGGCAATATTCACAGGGTAAATATCCGAAGGTATTCACACCTTCAACAGCAATCAAACACAATAAACAGTGTTTAAAAATACACGTAAGTAAAGATTATTCACAAGCACAACCGAGCTAATTGCAAGTCAAAACAATCCTCACTACTCGCTGGCTTAATCAAGACTCATCGCCGTACCGGCGAGCATCCTTTTCATATGCGCGACAGAAACTTCTAGAAATATAACCGCTCGTGTCATTGAACGTGACACTAGTGGAGAGATCTACTACTTTCTAGAAGATTCCAGAGGGTTCCGAACTCGCCAACATGGTCGCCAATGACGCCAAAATGATCGCCAATGACGCCAAAATGATCGCCAAAGTCGTCAAATTGGCCGACAACTTGGTCGCCAATAATGATGCCAATTTGGCTCTACCGCCAAGATTTCGCCAAGTTCTCATTGAATCGCCATTATAAAGTAAGGGGTGGCACTGCTTGTGAATAGTACAATTTTAACATGAAATAAATATAACAGAGTAATATAAATGCGTTAAACACTCAAATACAAATTATTTACACTATTTACACAAAGTTCGTAACACTACCTCCTCCTCAAAGACTGCACGTCCCGGGCAGTACAATCCCTGAGTAAGAGGAATCTATTTACAGGCAACCTATTCACATAATAATCACATATAAAGTAACAAATGTATTCCACAGTATATACTATACAAATAAATCGAAAGCACATGAAGAGATGTAATCATAAATTCCAATATTAAAATAAAACTAAGGAATTAAAAAAAAGAGAAATAATTTACATTAGGTACAAAATAATTAATAACCATGGTCTGAACTTAAGGATTTTATTCATCTTGGCCAAGATAAGGGGCTAGCCTATTGGAATATATTACCTTCGGTTTTGAGTGTGGTGATTTCTGTATCCTCACCACAACGTCATTCAGTCTTTTTAGTACTGTGTAAGGACCTTCCCAGTTGGTCTGCAGCTTCGGAGAGATTCCTTTGCGACGTTTGAGATTCCATAACCACACTTTGTCGCCTTCGTGGAAATCGTGTCCGGTTGCTCTTGCGTCGTATCGGGTCTTCATCTTCTCGGAAGCCATGCCAATTCTTTCCCTAGCCAGATGATGCATTTCCTCCATCCGTGCCTGGAGTTCCTCGATATACTCCTCAGGCGCCAAGGGTGCATCTGGTGGCCGGCTGAACAGAAGAGCTGCAGGCAGACGAATATCACGTCCAAAGAGCATCTGGGATGGGGAATAACCGGTAGTCTCATTAACGGCACTCCTGTAGGCAAGCAAGAAAAAGGGCAGCTTCATGTCCCAGTCCTGTTGATTACTGGATACCAGGAGAGAGAGGCTGTTCAGAATGGTGCGTTTGAACCTCTCTACCATGCCGTCAGACTGAGGATACAAAGCTGTTGTTCTGGTTTTGTCGATGGAGAATATTTCACAGAGTCTCTTGCAAACTGCAGATTCGAAGTTTCTCCCTTGATTGGAGTGCAGTTGTAGAGGGACCCCGAATCGTGAGATCCAGTGTTGAACTAGAACCTCTGCAACAATTGAGGCCTCTTGGTCGGGAATAGGATAGGCTTCAGGCCACTTAGTGAAGTAGTCCATGACAACCAGGATGTTGTTGTTGTTTCCATCTGACGATCTCGGAAGTGGACCTAGGATGTCAAAAGCTATTCGTTCGAAAGGCGCGCCCACATTATACAGCTGCAGTCTTCCTCTAATGCGTTTTCTGGGACCTTTGCGTGAAGCACAGGGATCACATCTGCGACAACACTTTTCCACGTCACTCCGCACATTGTTCTAGTAGAAGCGCTCACGAACTTTTTGTAAGGTCTTCATAACACGAAAATGACCTCCAGTTGGACTGCCATGGAGTTCCTTAAAGACGGTTGAAACTCTTGTCTCTGGGAGTATTAATTGCCACCTGAATGTTTTTCCGTCGTCAGAATCCCATTTTCGATATAAAACACCATTTCTCAGATGGAGAGAGTCCCAAAGTTCCCGGTAACGCTTCGTTGTAAGAATGAAAGGGGCGATGTCTTGCCAGCTGGGCTTTTCATCAGACGACTCTTTGAATTCTAAGATTGGTTTTATTTCAGGATCAGCCAGTTGAGAGAGAGAGAGAGAGAGACTTTTGGACGCTCTTATCAGTCCACGGGTCCAATGTCGATGTTGATGGCGTTATAACATGTCGAACTGTTTGATCTATTACGCCAAATTTCTTTTCGATTCTCGAGCAGTGTTTGCAACTGTCAAGACAGGGTCTTCTCGAAAGGGCGTCTGCATTTCCATGTGCTGATCCTTTTCTGTGGTGAATTTCTACGTCATACTTCTGTAGTCTCTGTATCCACCTAGTTATTTGGCCTTCTGAATTTTTAAAATTCAGCAGCCGGGTCAATGAGGCATGATCTGTTCGCAGCAGGAACCTTCGACCGTAGAGGTAAGGATGAAAATGCTCCACGGCTTTTACGATAGTCAGCAGTTCCTTCCTGGTCACACAATAATTTCTTTCTGGTTTGGACAGACACTTGCTAAAATAGGCGATGACACGCTTCTGACCATCTATCTCTTGAGACAATACAGGCCCAATACTCTCATGACTTGCATCCGTATCCAGAATAAGTTGTTTCCCAATTTCAGAATATGCCAGGATTGGAGCTGATGTTAGTGCGTCCTTAAGCTTGTTAAAGGCGTTATTACAATCAACCGTCCAAATGAATTTCTGTTTTGCCTCGGTCAGCTTATGGAGTGGTCTGGCAATCGTTGAGAAATTTTTCATGAATTTCCGGTAATATGTTCATAAGCCCAAGAAACTCTGGAGCTGGTGAACATCCGTCGGGCAGTTCCAGTCTTTCACAGCCGAGATCTTATCTGGGTCTGTTCGTACACCTTCTTCCGAAATGATGTGTCCGAGATAGGTAACTTCACGCCGGAATAGATGGCATTTGGATGAACTTAATTTCAGGTTAGCTTCTTTCAGCTTTTGTAGCACACGCCTGATATTTTTCAGATGTTCTTCGAAGGAGCGCCCCACGATGATAATGTCATCGAGATAAACTAGGAAAGCCTCGTACGAAAGTCCTCCAAGGACTGTTTCCATAAGGCACTCGAATGTTGCAGGTGCATTGCACAAGCCGAAAGGCATAACCTTAAATTGCCACAGTCCTTGTCTCGTCGTGAAGACAGTTTTCTCTTTATCGTCAGGGTGGAGTTCTACCTGCCAATACCCACTTTTTAGATCTAGGGTAGAAAACCAAGTACTGCCGGCAAGTGTGTCCAGTGTGTCATGTATCCTTGGCAGAGGATAGCTGTCCTTTTTGCTGACGTCATTCAACCGAAGATAGTCCACACAGAATCTGGTTGAGCCATCTTTCTTCCTGACCAAGACGATAGGAGATGCCCAAGGACTTGACTATGGCTCAATAACCTCATTATTTTTCATGTCCTTAATGAGTTTTTGGACTTCCTCCCGTTTTGCGAATGGTAGTTGTCGGGGGTGCTGCTTAATAGGAGGATGCTCTCCCGTATCGACTCGGTGTTTCGTTAGTCTTGTTCTTCCAAAGTCCTCAGATGTTCTTAAAAATAGAGAGAGGCTCTGGAATTCTTTAATCAACCCTCCTGCAGCACATCTTTGTTTCTCGTTCAAGTCCATGTTTTGTAGTAAATCCTTGACTAGATCCTCTGAAGAAAGGTCTTGGGTATTGCACTTCCGGTCTACACAAGTGACAGGAGCACAAGCTGCTATTACCTCTCCTTCCTGTATAGTCCTCGTCCTATCACTGATGTTAGCAATTCTCACTGGGATGACTAAATTCGAGAGTTCTACTACCGACGAGGCTATCAGTACTCCTGCTTTTAAACTGTCTGGGTCAGGATAATCAATTAGGCCGAATCGGAATTTTCTATTTTTTGCTACTAAACCGGGTATTATATATTAAGTTCTTGGCGATAATGAGAGTTTGGTTTTTGCTATAATTTTCTGGTTGGATTCAAATTGAGTTTGTAAGCCAAAAAGAGTGATGTCTTCAAATTTTGAATGCATATTGCTATTTTCAAAGTCCAGTTTAAAGTTATTGTTCTTCAGAAAATCCAGTCCAAGAATACAGGGATCGGTGATATCTGCTATAAATGCCGTATGGTGATAGTCTATATTTCCAAACCTTTGAGTGACGTTAGCTTTCCTATGAACCTGAATCTTGTCACCTGTCACTGTTTGCAAGGAAACGCAGGGTTGCGTCCAGATAATACTAAGTTTTGAGATTTGCGCCAAATCTTTTCTGATTATAGACACATTGGCTCCAGTAACAACAACCATACGGCACGAAATGTTATTAATTTATCCTATTACGTAAAGTCCCTTGTCACCACCATTTACTACCGTAATCTGAAGAATTTTGTGATGGGGCTTTTCATTATCTATATATATATATATAGCAATCTCCGCTCCGCGAGATGGCCATATATTAGTTTTCCTGTTTGGTAGAGAAGAGACAGTGTTCTCTTCCTTCCTTGCTAGAAGACAGTTTCTTCTCAGAAGTCTCGTTCCACCATATACTCAGCACTTGAAGTTGCGTTTCTCTTGGTTAGAAATTCCAGCCTTTATGGTTTGCATTTCCTCTTTCAATTTCTCCATCTCCTTTAGCGATCGAGATTCACACGGCTTATCTGTAGTCACCCTAGCTCTTTGGATAGATTGGTGGTCTCGGCGACTAGCTTGAGTGGCGGCCTCCAATTTCAGGGCATATAACAGGACAGATTTAAGGTCTTGCACATCTGCCATTCTTACAGCCTTCTGTATTTCCCCATCCTTCAGGACGTCCACGAAATACCGTAAGGAGATTGCTTCTTGCACAGTTGCTGGGTGGTCGGAGAAAGCCAAGTTGGCGAGCCTTTCTACTTCAGAGGCAAGCTTTCTCCGGTTTTCTGGAGTCTTGTTTTCATTTGCAGGAGCGCGTAGTCCTTGGAGTATTTTTGGCTGAACCGAAGATCCAGAGCATTATCCAGGGAGTTTAAATTCAGTCGCTCTGTGTCGGGAAGAATCTGCAGTATTTCGGCGGCTTCTCCTCTAAGAGATGCTGCTAGCTGACAGGCTTTGACCCCCTCAGTCCATCCAATGGCTTCCAGAATTATTGAAAATTGTGTTTTGTATACTTCCCAGTTCGTTTTTCTGTCATAGGTCGACAGTTTCAATGACACTGTTGAGGAAGTCACAGGCAACGGAGGTTAACACAGGTACTGGAGAGGAAGGCAAAAAGTTGCTTTTGTTCTTATTCGCACAAACTAGAAGCTTCATTTCGAGATCTTCTACTCGCTGTGATATAAGGCTAAAATTTTCAGCCACTCCTTCAATTCTTTCTTCAACTTGCGCTTTAATTCTTCCTATTTCTTCCCCTACTTTCTTCTCTATCTTCTCTTCAACTACTGCAATCTTTTCTTCAACTTTCAATGCTATTTTTTCTTCCACACTATCAATTTTCTTTTCTAAAGTACTTCTCAGCTCTTCTTGACCAATCTGCATTTCTTGTTGACCTTTCTCTATTCTCTCCTTCAACTCATTCTTAATCTCTTCTTGCATATTCTCCATTCTCTCCTTAGTCTCTTCTTGGCCACTTTTCAAAGCATTGATGCTTTCCAACAGAGCCTTCAGTTGCTCATCCATCGCTCTTGTTATTGGCATAAAATCCCACTTCTGACACTAAACTGTTACGTAGATCCGGATTCGAGGATTTTATGCAAAAACAATCACAAAGAAAAAATATTCATTTCTTTAAGAGCGATGCGAATTTATTATCGAAAATTAAATCCTTTCAATACAGGATTCATCGGCAATATTCACAGGGTAAATATCCGAAGGTATTCACACCTTCAACAGCAATCAAACACAATAAACAGTGTTTAAAAATACACGTAAGTAAAGATTATTCACAAGCACAACCGAGCTAATTGCAAGTCAAAACAATCCTCACTACTCGCTGGCTTAATCAAGACTCATCGCCGTACCGGCGAGCATCCTTTTTATATGCGTGACAGAAACTTCTAGAAATATAACCGCTAGTGTTATTCATTGAACGTGACACTAGTGGAGAGATCTACTACTTTCTAGGAGATTCCAGAGGGTTCCGAAGTCACCAAATTGGCCGCCAACTTGGTCGTCAAAAATGATGCCAATTTGGCTCTACCGCCAAGATTTCGTCAAGTTCTCATTTAATCGCCATTATAACGTAAGGGGCGGCACTGCTTGTGAATAGTACAATTTTAACATGAAATAAATATAACATAGAGTAATACAAATGCGTTAAACACTCAAATACAAATTATTTACACTATTTACACAAAATTCGTAACAACAAACAACATTTTAATAGCCATTTAAATTACAATTTAAGATTAAATAGAGAAAAGCTTAGAGAATTAATACAGTTAAAATTACAGCAGGAAATATAGGGGGCAATTGCTCTATGCGTTCTTTTTTACATTCTGTGTGACAAAAGTAAACATGCAGTCACAGTCACGGCTAACAATTCGTTTGGTGGTTTTCGAAAAAGTGGAAGTAGAAGTTCCAACAACAAGCTCATGGGTTTACTCGTAATTATTAAACTTGATTTTAACTTAGTATTGCTAAATTAATTATAAAATGCATTGATTGCTGGTATATTTGTAAATGTATTATATTAGGGTAAGTGTGTATTTTATTTGTTATTATGTCAGAATGCAATTTTTTTTTTACTTTCAGTAAATTAATAATTTTTAAAAATAATCTTTTGCTTTCCTCTTTTAAATATGCTCGCGTCTTCCTCGTAGAGTTATAAGCCCCCAACCCCTAGTAAGGCGCATTCTACAGTTTGAGATACGCTGTCTTAATAGGTTCAGTAGAATTTTAATTATAGCAAACGTTTCCCCTGAGAAATGACACAATATCAACACTTAAAAAATGTACCTTGATAACATTGTACAAAACGATTCGTAAGGTTTGTGGTGTTAACAAATAAAGGAATTGGCAGACATGCATTTTGCAAAAGCTGAAGCAAAACGGAGTGAACACGAAGCAATTGCTTCCAATGAGTCGTATACTAAGTTATCCTACCTTCGTTAATGCTGATAAACAATTGAAAGAAACCGGTTCGTTTACAACCCCAAACAGCAAGGCAAGATTCTCGTGAAAAGTATTGAGAACAGTAATTGAAGATTGAGTCTTGGTGAGATTTGCAAACGCCTCTTCCTGAAGTACGTGAACGTTGGTGAGCAAAATCAGTATTTATCACAAAATGTAGCGGTTTATACTGCAAGAAGAAATTATACACCCATATTCCATGGGAAAAGGTACAATGATTACATATGGATAACTATCCTCATCGGCCAAGTTTGGGATAAGGAATTACGTTCCACGATTTCCTGCATTAGTATTATATGGTTATGACGCATCAGTCAACATGGAAGGTCTTTTCAATATACGCAATCAACCTGTTTGTTCTGACAGCAATCCCCGCATAATTGCCCTTCGTAAGCACCAGCAGAGATTTTCCGTGAACATGTGGGCTGGTATACTTGGAAATTATTTAATAGGCCCTTACACCTTGACAAACCAATTGACCGTACAATATACCATATCTTCTTGGAGCCGAGTACTTTCTAGTTTCTAGCAATTTGTTCTATTCCCCGAACAGAAAAACAAGTAGCATATGCAAAATGAAGTCTCAGCAGATTTTTCCAGCTCAATCTGATACTTAAATAAAACGTATTTCGCCCAATGGATTGTACACTGCAGATTTGTGGCTTGGGCATTTCACTCACCAGTTCTAAGCCCATTGTACTTTTTGTTTTAGAAGCGCACGAAATCTTTAGTGTCCGAAACACACGTCGGTTTTGCGTAAAATCTTGTTGCAAGAATCACTGCTGCAGCAGATAAACTTAACGCAATACTGGGAATCTTCGACAGGGTCATTAATTCATGTCATAATTTGTTCTCGTCATTATTTCACTTTTGGGAATTAATGAGATTTACTATGAATAATAAATCAGATTGGGCAAATTTTAGTATCATTCATTCGCTATCCCAACACTGCTATAAGTTATGTTTAATACTAATTTTACTCTTGTATACCTTTTAGAGAAGATTACAAACTCATGTTTTATGGGTTTCCTATAGCTCGTCTGGAGGGGTACTCTCCTCCCTCTCACTTTGTATTTATAAATACAATTTAGACTCACCTCATACATATATACTTGCATACATACTCGTGTGTGTGCGTGTGTTTTGCCCTTTACTATGCATTAAAACATCAACAATATCGATTTAGTATTTTGAACAGTCCATAATAAAGTTAATTTTCCAAGAACATTTTTTTTAAAAAAAATGAAAAGGAAAAATAAGGAAATAAATGAAGACGAAAAACTACAGAGTATTTTCTCATTCAAAATAACTGCACGAAAAGCCGTTTATGAAAGAAACGAAAACGAATGCATTTATTTGCTTGTAGTAAAACAAAATTATCTTCAAGTGGTTCATTGGCCCTGTTGTTTTGAAGATGAAACAGCCCACGTTAGTGAAGAAAGCACGCATCGCCAAGTCACGTGTAGGGTTGACTATGAACTTGTCAGTCGAATAATAAGAAACTGGATCGTCAGACCTTTTTCCCATCCTCGGAACAAATGACCGGGGTTTAGCAACTGTTTTGCCCCCAGGCTTTGCGATGACCCGTATCCTCAGGTCTCCCCCTCTTCTAGAAGTTTTCGTGAAGCTATGAGAGCAGGGACTCCTCAGAACAACAAGGATGTTTTTCGACACCCAATACACGATGGAAATGTTTGAGGTGTGCTGAAACACAAAGGCGAGGGAATAGCCGTTTTAGGTCTCAAGAGTGGAACGCTTTCCAAACAGTTTTAAAATGTTCCAGTTTGAATTTCCTTTTTTAATTTCGCTTTTTGTAACACTACAAAAAAAAACCCATCAAAATTATTCGTTTGATTTTCAAAAGAATTAAAAAGTTATAGAATATGCTTTATGGTATTTTAATTGTAATTTTATCTTTCAAAATTATACAAAGGAATTCTTTAAGACTATACTTAATATTCAACAAAATATCCGTTGGTCAGTTCTGTAATTAATGGATAAGATTAAAGAAAATACGTTTAGTATTTTGAAACATCTGGTCGGTATTTCAACCTAAGTTTTAAGTTTAAAGTATTTAGTAGTTTTTATATTTAATAAATGTATAGCCATATAAAATTAATTTTCTAAGACATTAGTAGTAAATGTTTTTCTAAATTAATATTTATTTTATTTTAGTTCTTTATCTAGTGGTTATGTAGCCCACCCGGTATAGTGGTTAGCAACACTGGATGCTGTGCCGCAGGGCCTGGATTCGAATACCGGCAAAGACATGGATGTTTGTAAATGTGAAGTGTTTTGTGGCATGGGGGCTATTCTAAATAGCCATCGAGAAGCAAGTCCTCTCGTGAGGTTGGTGGAAGGGGAAGAGAGGTGGGAGGCCTTAAACCTCCCCAGGGTACTCTCCGTCTGAATTGGGATAGTACCTAGCTAATAAAAAATGGAACTATTACCTGTATGGTGCTCAAGGTTACGGCCAACGGCAGACGTACATCTAGCAACCTGTCTCACACAGGCTCTGGTAACTTTCCTTCCTTCTCGAAGGGAAGGACAAGACAACAAAAACGACAATCCGGTGGTTATACTGCAATATTATAACTATCTGAATTATTGGAAACCTAAGCGAAGGTTTAAGGATACGTTTTCGCTAATTTGATAGATTTAGCAAAGATAAATCGTACCTTTCATTCGTATGGTGATCAATTTTCGATTCTGATGCTTTTGAAACAGCTGTTTGTCATTATATATATATATAGTTTTAGTTTAGTTTTAGTATATATATATAGTTTTAGCATAGTTTTAGTTTTGAATTAACGTCTTTCAATCAAAAGGTTTATAATCTTTATTATTCTATGAAATATTTTGCTTTTTTTAGAACATGAAATCCTTAGAGTAATTATTTAGAATAAAATTTTTAAAAAGTAATTTTTTAATACATTAAGTTACGATACATAAATTAAAGCATGTGAAAGCATCTAAATGAAAACACCAAAAAAATTTCAAGTAATGTTTTATAGGTGCTTATATATTATACCACCTAATCGGGACATCTGTTCATGCATCTCAGCGCCCAATGGCCACGTATACTGGGATGGGCACAGTAGGCCTTGGCCCTCATGGGCTGTTGCGCTACTGAGTTTGAATCTATATATTATACTGTTAACCAATTTCAACAAATGAAAAAATATCACAAATTACTGTAATCGCTTCCGCAAATGGTCCTTCTGTATTAGCTTTTCAATAAATTAATTAGTGAAGATTTAAAGAAGAATTAAATTCTCTGTTTTTAAAAAAATGCGTAGATTTAAGAAAAAAGCTTGATCAGCTAACCACATTTTCTGGTCAGTTACACTGTGGATGAGTACAAATATGTTGATTTCCAGAGGAAACCTTGGCACTCAAGTGTTCAGTTTACCAGACAAAAGATTGTGGTCATG
>BMAU01010413.1:0-273534 GCA_019973935.1 Trichonephila clavipes | reverse complement strand
CTTTGAAAAAGTAGACCGCTATCGAAGTGAAATTCAATTAGCGGTCATCCACTCAGAGGGTTAAACACGAGGCATCATCGTCTATTCGGCGTGTTTGCTTTCCGTCTTTCTCAGTCCGTCATCTTGTCCATGCCTTCGTCTTACTACAATGGCGTCGCAACTCGTTCTTATTGCGTCGGCTCCCGCCACGTCGAGCGTCTAACGACTGGCAGGTTCCCAAAACACTCAGTGCGTTCGTGAGTATGAGGAGTAGAATAATTAGAGTGGCTTGGAAATAGCGGTCGGCACCACACACACACACACATACATATATAGTGGCCGCGGTAGCCGAGTGGTATAGGTATCGGACCGTGGCTTGCTTTGTCACGGGTTCGAGCCCAGTACCACTAAAGACCTGCCGTGTAGGGCAGCGATGCACGTTAAATCTGTCGAGAGCTGAAACGTCCTTCCGTTGGTGTGGTTGTTAGGAGAGGGGGTGCCAGCTCAGGTGTCGTCCACGTCACTTGACTATGGTTCAAAATTACGTGGTCCGTCGCCAAAAGCGCTCGTGTAGCTGAACAGCGCGACGTTAATATTCAATCAATCAATCAATCAATATATACATATATATATATGTATGTATATATATAAATATATATATATAGGGCGAGCACCTTAAAGATGGTCATATTGAGTTGCTATTGATGTTTAGTTATGTAGTGTACTTTCATAATATTGCATCATCATTAACTTACTAATTCAAATTCCTTTTTAGTAATTTATATATGTATATCTTTTATTGTATTGCGTATATAATAATTGTATGTCTTATTGCAATTTATGTATTTTATAATGCCTTATTTTTGTAAACAACAAACATTTTTATATTTGTATATTTTTTTATGCCATTCCCTTCGTCACTGGGGGAATACTCTGTAGTGTACTTTCATAATATTGCATCATCCTTACTCATAGTAACGGATTCTTAATCCTTACGTCTTATTGGTTGTTATTTCTTCTATCTTCCCAGAATTCCACTCTGACGAAGGGAGTATATAAATTCGAACTTAATTATTTGTTATGTTGGAAAATAAAGTTCATTTTTGTAAAATCACTGCAATTTTACTTTGCCACTCACAACACAATACACCAAAAATGGTGACCCGTTCTTTGAATATAAAATTAAAAAAAATTCTAATCAAAATTTTTTTTCCAACGTTGCCTGTGCCTTCCGTAAATATATGGAGGATATTTCAGCGGTTAAAATTCCAGCTTTTGTTTCATCAGATCCTGCGCTATGGTTCGGAATGCTTGAATCGACTTTCGAATAGGCAGTTCCGAAGCCGATAACCGACGAACGCACTAAATATAATTATTGCGTAGCTCATTTATCTCCCGATGCGGCAATGGCAGTTCAAGACGTAACTCTTTCACCTGGGAGCATAAATCCTTATTCAAAATTGAAAGATGCAGTTATTGCCCGATGCGGTGAAAGCAAAAGACAGGAAATTCGCCGTCTTTTAGCTGGAGAGCAGCTAGGAGATCGAAAACCATCGGAATTATTTCGAGTGATGCAACGGCGATCAGAATCGTACAACGTGACTGATTCACTTCTTTTGGAATTATTTTTACGGCAGTTACCACCTAATGTGCAATCCATCTTTGCAAGTATTCAACCCCTTACAGCTCAAAAAGCTTCAGAAATAGCTGATCGTATTTTAGAGGTAACACCTGTACAGGTAAGTGCTGTATCAAAATATCCCAGTGCAAATTCTGACGATAGTAGTGAATCAAAACTCCTCAAAGAGTTGAAATTTTTACGACAGGAGGTAAAAGAACTACGACGATCGAGAAGTTTTTCTCGAAATCGTTTCGATTCTCGCAATCGCGGAAAGAGTCTTAAGACAAAAGCATCAAATTTATGTTGGTATCATAATAAATTTGCCACAAAGGCAAGAAAATGTATTCAGCCCTGTTCTTTCCAGGAAAACTTGAACGGGCAGGAGTAGCGGTGACGTATGCCTTGTCTTTGACTTCCTGTCGCCTTTTCGTTCGCAATCGTAAATCCAACATTTGTTTTCTAGTTGATACTGCAAGTGATTGCTCAATCCTTCCCGCAAATAAAACTCTAAAACAATCTTCTCCAGTTCAAACTTTTATTGCTGCAAATGGTACACCCATTCAAGTGTACGGGCGTAAATTATTGTCATTAGATTTAGGTTTAAGACGAAATTTTGTTTTTCCATTTTTTATTTGTAATGTGTCTAATGCTGTGGTTCTCAAACTTTCACTACTGGCGTCCCCCTTTTCAATCACAATTTTTATCGCGCCCCCCTTATACATTAATAATGTACTGAATGCAATAATAATGCACTTTGACGCTAAAGCTACAATACGATCATAATTATAAACCGTACAAATTAACAAGATAAGTATTAAATTTTGTATATCTTACATTTAAGTAATATTTTTTTTTTTTTTGCTTTTTAGTTCGATTCACTATAAAAGCGTGTTTTTTAGTTTGTTTTAAAAAATATAATTTATTTTATAGTTATTTTTACTATACACTATAAAAATCACAAAATTCCAGTGAATAATTTAATTAAGGGAAAATATACTTACCCCTACTTTCAAGGACTTTTCAATTTTTCTTAGAAAATTTGAGAAAAAATCAATAAAACTAAAGAAAATGTTCCAAATAAATAATGCCCTTAATAAAGGACATAAATCACACGCACTTTTCGCTAACAACACAGAAACGTTATTTTCCAGCTAAACTCAAATCAACTCAAACGTTTCATGTCTCACGCTTTTCTGATATTTACCTTCGCTATCTTGATTAATATGCCTTATTTCAGTAGGTTCTTCAATTGCTTGATCAGTTTCAACTTCCTTTAATAGGGATCACAGATGCCCATTTTTTTATATTCTGCTTATTTACATTTATAAACCATAATAAGTCATACAACACAGCAATCAAAACTACAAAATTGTTCATGGGGAAAGTGTAGCATGTTCTAAAAAATAATTGTGTAAAACGTTTTTCATTATGCATTATATGTTTCAGAATACTCATGCTTATCCATGTATCATAAAACTCTTTCTCATGGAAAAAAGATGAAACAGAAATATATTACATATATTTACAACTTCCGTAAAAAATAAGACGGAGATAACCATACCAGGAAGTTCGAAGATCAGCTAAAGTAATATTTTAGGTTAAAAGAAACGTAATAAAAAATCTCTCATCGTTTCATATCGTTAAAAGAAACGTAAAAAAAAATCTATCATCGTTTCATATCGTTAAAAGAAACGTAAAAAAATCTATCATCGTTTCATATCGTTAAAAGAAACGTAAAAAAAATCTATCATCGTTTCATATCGTTAAAAGAAACGTAAAAAAAAAAAAAAAAAAATCTCTCATCGTTCTCATATTGACCGCAAAGCAAACAAAATATTTGTTTAATTTGGTTATAGGATCAAAGATGGCTAATGTGAGCGTTTAAAGTGGAATCTTTTATTTTTGATGATCACCAGATGATAAAAATAAATTATATCAGTGTAAATGTGTATTTTTTATTATGTCAGAAAACATCTTGTTTTACTTCATTCCAAAAGATTATTTTTTAAACCTTTTATTTTCATTGTGCTCGCGCCCCCCTCGCAAGGTTACCGCGCGCCCCACAGTTTGAGAAACACTGGTCTAATGCTATTATTGGTGCAGATTTCTTACATTATTTTAATATAAAACCTGATTTAAGAAATCGTACTTTATTTGATGTTTCTACAAAATTAAATTATCATTGTATTATTAGAAATTCTAATATTTTTTCAATTAAAATTCATGTTATTGATAATGATTTTTCTAAATTGTTGAATGATTTTCCTAATATTGTAAAACCACTTTGTGCAAACCAAACAGTTAAGCATAATGTAGTTCACTATATTGATACTTTTGGACCACCTGTTTGTGCTAAATCCCGTCGCATGGCTCCAGACAGGTTAAAAATTGCGAAAATGGAATTTCAGCACATGTTGGATTTAGGCCACATGCGCCCATCCAGTAGTAATTATTCTTCCCCATTGCATATGGTTTCTAAAAAAGAAAGCAATGATTGGCCCCCTGTTGGCGATTTTAGAGCATTAAATACTCAAACACAAAAAAGGATAAATATCCGATTCCTACCATTCTTGATTTTACAAGTGATCTACATGGGGCAAAAATATTTTCTCATATTGATCTTGTTAAAGCGTTTCACCAAATTGCGATTGCTTCCGAAGACATACATAAAACTGCTATTTGTACTCCATTTGGTCTCTTCGAAAGCACTCGAATGCAGTTTGGTTTGTGCAATGCGGCTAGCACTTTTCAAAGATTTATCGACGAAGTTACTCGTGGTTTGAAAGGTGTTTATGCTTTTATTGATGATATCTTAATTGCATCTCAAAATGTTCAAGAACATACTACGAATCTATGTGCACTTTTTTGAAAGACTTGATTATTATGGCTTAACGATTAAACCTTCAAAATGTACTTTCGGAGTAGATAGTTTAAAATTTCTTGGATTTCAAGTTTCTAGTGAAGGTATTTCACCTCTTCCTGATCGAGTCGATGCTATTCAAAACTTTCCTAGACCTAACACTTTAACGCAATTACGTAGATTTTTAGGAATGTTTAATTTTTATCGAAGATTCATTCTTAAAGCAGCCCACATTTTAGCACCCCTAATAAAATTTTTAGAAGGTCACACAAACAAAAAGAAACCATGTCGTCCTTCGAAAAATCCTCAAACTCCTCTTGAATGGACTGAAGAAGCGGAAAATTCATTTACTGCTGCTAAAACAGCATTAGCTGATGTAACCCTTCTTAAGCATCCGATTCCTGGTGCTACTTTAAGTGTTTGGACCGATGCATCAAATTTCACCATTGGTAGTTCCTTGATGCAACTTTCTAATAGTAACTGGGAACCAATAGCATTTTTATCTTTAAAGCTTTCTAAAACTCAACAAAATTGGTCTACTTATGATCGAGAACTTTGGCAATATATACTTCAATAAAAAAATTTAGACACATGCTTGAAGGTCGCGAATTTATTATATATACTGATCAAAAACCCCTAACATACGCTTTCAAGCAGAAACCAGATAAATGTACCCCACGTCAACTAAGACATCTCGATTATATTTCACAATTTTCCACAGATATTCGCTATGTAGTTGGAACAGAAAACAAAGTTGCAGATGCATTATCTAGAGTAGAAATTGATGCAATTATAAAACCACCCATTTTAGACTACAAAAAGTTTGCTCAAGCACAACTTAAAAATTCTGAAATTCGATCTTTCCTTAAAGCACATTCTTCTATTAAACTAGAAAAACAATATTTTCCCCCCTTGAAGACGTTTCTTTATATTGTGATAAGTCACTTGAAACCCCTCGACCTTTCGTCCCTAAAAATCTCAGACAAGTGGTATTTCAAAATCTGCATTTTCTATCCCATCCTGGAATATCCGCTACAACTAATTTAATTTCTAAGCGTTTCTTTTGGCCAGGAATGAGAAAAGACAACAAAAATAGAGTTCGAGCTTGTGAAAAATGTCAGCGAGCAAAAGTATTCAAACATACCAAAGCTCCACTTCGCACATTTGCTCTATTCGATGCTCGATTTGCCCACATTCATATTGACTACATTGGATCATATCCACCATCCAAAGGATATAAATATTGTCTTACCATCATAGACAGGTATACCAGGTGGCCTGAAGTTATTCCTACCGAAGACATGTTGGCAGAAACCACTGCTCGTGCACTTTTAAATGGTTGGATTTCTCGTTTCGGCACACCTGTTACAATTACAACTGATCAAGGGACATTTGAGTCTTCTCAAATGAGAGAGCTTAAAAACATGATGGGTAGCTATAGAATCCATTCAGCTTCTTACCATCCACAAAGTAATGGAATGATAGAACGATTCCACAGGCATCTCAAAAGTGCTATTATTGCCCATGAGGACGCTGGTTGGACCGATATTTTGCCTATCGTATTATTAAGATTACGTTCAGCAATGAAGAATGATTTAAAAGCAACAAGCTCTCAACTAGTTTATGGTACTATTTTACGTTTACCATCTGATTTCATATCTTCAGAATCTCTTCAAACGTCAGTAACACCCACCTATGTTTCGAAGTTAATTACCATGATGAGAAAACTTAGCCCAATATCCCCTGATTATCATAGTTGTACGAAGAGCTATGTACACCAATCATTAAGTACAACACACATGTTTTTCTTAGAAATGGCAAAATTCGACCTCCTTTAACTCCACCTTACACTGGACCTCATTTGGTTAAAAGTAGATCTGATAAATTTTTTGTAATTTGTATAAATAATAAAAATGTAACTGTCACTATCGACAGATGCAAGCAAGCTTTTGAATTTTCAGAAGATTTAAATTCACAAAAGGGTAGTTCAAACTTTGAACCACCTCTCACCAAGCAACAAATTGAAGATAAAACTGTTGTTGATAAAAATATCAGAACCACACGTTCTGGCAGGCACGTACATTTTCCTAAGAGATTAACTTACTAATTCAAATTCCTTTTTAGTAATTTATATATGTATATCTTTTATTGTATTGCGTATATAATAATTGTATGTCTTATTGCAATTTATGTATTTTATAGTGCCTTATTTTTGTAAACAACAAACATTTTTATATTTGTATATTTTTTTATGCCATTCCCTTCGTCACTGGGGGGATACTCTGTAGTGTACTTTCATAATATTGCATCATCCTTACTCATAGTAACGGATTCTTAATCCTTAACGTCTTATTGGTTGTTTCTTCTATCTCCCCAGAATTCCACTCTGACGAAGGGAGTATATAAACTCGAACTTAATTATTTGTTATGTTGGAAAATAAAGTTCATTTTTGTAAAATCACTGCAATTTTACTTTGCCACTCACAACACAATACACCAAAGTTACATTGATTGGGTGGTTTTGTTGAACGGTAATCCACTTTATTTCACATTTAGACACAAATATCTAGATTGGATGGCATCACACATAATACACAGAAACACAGCACAGACAACAGCAATTTTTGACTAATATTGAGCTTGTGACGGATCCTTACGCGATCATTTCACTAACCTTCTTCGGGAATCTTTCGGCTGGCATAGGCGTTTAATTCACAGCCATCCCTCTCAAGAAGAAACAGTGATATGTAGATTAGTTCGATTATATAAAGTCAAAGTTTTGAAATTGTAAAAAGAAGGAGCCGAGAAGCTGTTACAGTCCTCCCAAGGGGAGATAGAAAAAAAGTTGATTTTCGTAGCTTAAGTTTAAAAGCGGTGTTTGCCACTGTATTAAGTTAGTGGATTGGGGATTTGTAGTCAACGATAGATTAGGTTAAGTTAAATTGGTTACTTACGCTTGCTTGCTTAATGTTTATTGCTTTTTCCCAATCACTCCTAGGACATTCACTTAAAGGTGAAACTGTTGCCGATTAGTGTGCTTGAGTAAAATAAATAATTGTTATAATGGAAGTGCTTGGTTCTGCTTTTATTCCTTCCACACTCTTTGGTAGGCAAGACGGTGAGGGAGCAACTTCCAGGGTAAGTCTCTCACAAGCGTTTTTGGCGATGGTGAGTTTTCAAAAGGATGTACCTCGGCTGCAGTCATTAACCCTCTGTCTGGTTCTGCGCTGTTTGTGGTGTTGCCGACTTTGGTAGATCATCTTAGGCCAGTGTTTCTCAAAGTGTGGGGCGCGCCCCCCTAGGGGGGCGCGATGACCCTACAAGGGGGGCGCGAGCGTATCGAAAATTTAAAGATTTTTTTTAAAAAAAAATAACCGGAAAGAGAAGTAAAACAAAATGCTTTCTTCCATAATAAAAAAAAAAAAAATACACACAACAACACTGACATAATTTATGTTTATTATCTGGCTTTTTTCCGTCATCAAATAGCTATCTTTGATCCCAAAACCAAATTAAAGAAAAAAAAACATTTTGTTTTATTTGCTGTATTTCCTCAATGAGAGATTTTTTTTTATTACGTTTTAACATAAAATATTACTCGTTAAAAGAAAAAACGAATTGATTGATTGATTGAATATTAACGTCACACTGTTCAGCTACACGTGGGCTTTTGGCGACGGACCACGTAATTTTTGAACCATGGTCAAGTGACGTGGACGACACCTGAGAGCTGGCACCCCTCTCCTAACTACCACACCACACCAACGGGGAGGACGTTTCAGCTCTCGACAGATTTAACGTGCATCGCTGCCCTACACGGCAAGAAAAACGAACCAGACCCTGAGAAAAATTCTATGAAGATAAACAATTCACCACTGTAATTATTATTGAAATACTGTACATTAGCTGTAGAAAAAGAAAAGGAAGTCATGATTCACTTTTCAGCCAGGCTGCACAGTACGTTTGCTAATCATTTGATTGACCTTCAATCTTATGGTATGGTTATTCAATATTAGTTCCCTCCCATCTTTTATGCGTTTGCTTTTCGCTTAGGGAAATTGTAAATAATTGAGTTTTTGCGATATTTGGAAAAAAATTGATTGGTTTAACATTTCTGTGCAGGATAATTGAAAAGTGTCTGATTTGCGTCCTTTTAGTATGGTCTTGTACTTTTGAATCATTTTAGTTCAGTTTTATTGGATTTTTCTCAAATCATCATAGAATTGAATAGTCCTTGAAAGAAGGTAAGTATACTTTCTATAAATTAAAATATTCACTAGAATTCGATTTGTATCGTGTACAGTAAAAGTAATTCTAAACAAATGATTGGGGTGACTGAGTCCCCCCGCACTACCATTAATGTTAGTATCGAGTACGCGCCTGCTCCCGGGTTAAAACATTTTGGAAGTCTTCTCGCTTTTTAAAAGTTAAAAAGTAACACAATTATTCTTCATCGGAATTTATATTTTTTTTTTCATAATTTAACATTAATTCTAAATGCTAATTGTGTGAGGTTTAAAATTACAGTTCTTTTAAACAGTTATTACAATTATAGCATTTTATCTAAAAAAAAAAAAAAATCATTTTACATTTTTTGTATACAATGTCGTGCACACAGTTTTACTCTCCTTACAGAGTTCAGCTATTATATCAAGAATAATGTTTTATTTTTTTAAAAAATGAACTCGTGCGAAGAGTCGGTGTTTTAGCCAGTATACGTTTGATGTATCAGTACTGAAGAAGGTATTTTTATAAATAATTTCTTATTACTGAATTTGGCCGCGGTAGCCGAGTGGTATAGGTATCGGATCGTGGCTTGCCTTGTCACGAGTTCGAGCCCAGTACCACTAAAGACCCGCCGTGTAGGGCAGCGATGCACGTTAAATCTGTTAAGAGCTGAAACGTTTCCCGTTGGTGTGGTGTGGTAGTTAGGAGAGAGGGGTGCCAGCTCAGGTGTCATCCACGTCACTGACCATGGTTCAAAATTACGTGGTCCGTCGTCAAAAGCCCTCGTGCAGCTGAACAGTGCGACATTAATATTCAATCAATCAATCAATCTTATTACTAAATTAAGAACAAGTTTTAATAATTATTAGGGACTTCCACGGGCTTGTCTTGTAGAGGAAAGTTTTTCAAAGGAAGGTTTAATATCAGAAATTGACACTTAAAGAGTTATTTTTCTATATTTAGCTGAGATCTATATTTTTGTCTTCAAGGCATCCACTGCAGAAAATCCGGTTTGAAAAAGGTAGGATGTTGAAAATGGTAATAGTATACGAAGTGCTTTTGTTTTCAGTACAGATAATTCCTCATCCACCTCTACCCCAAATTCAAAGAGCGATTTATTACAAAATAGCCTTTTAATTTTTCACTGGATGTGAAATCTATGAAGATTTCTTCTTCGGAAGTTGAGAGCCCTTCTGGAGTATCTTGAAAAAGATCCGTAATCCACTCGTAACTTGCTACCAAGCTTCCTCATCCAGAAAATACTTTTTAAAATTCTTTGCCAACATAGTTAAATGATTTTACATGCTTTAAAAACAACTTTCACACGTTGTTCTACAGATTTGTAAGTTTTAACACATATCGAGCTGGGGCTTTTTTTCCATCATTTTCTTCAAAGGTGGTAAATCCAAAATTTTAGTATTTTTGAGAAGATCGCCTTGATTTAATTTTCGGAACCATGCTCGTTCGTCTGTGTACTTGTTGATTCTTTATTATGGTCGAATGTTTGCTTACAACTTAAAAATGTATGTATGATATTGTTTTAATCTACTGCCGTAAATACTTAATTACCGTGAATTACAATTAACGTGGAAATTAAAAAATGTACATTCAAGCTAGATTCGGTAGCTATAGGAGTATCGAGTCGACCAAAACTGACTGAATTGTACGAGGAAAAGCATTTTTTTACATGTTTTGCGCAGACGTCCGATAGGTTGCCCAGACTCACGCAAACGTACCCTATAATGCCAGATGTGATGGATATGATAGAGAGCGACATTGACTAGTCTATTTTTTAATGCCATTTGTACTTTGAGAAATTAATGCTGAAGGAAATAAATCTTTAAATACATCATTTTGCGATCTGTTCCAATTTAAAAATTAGAGAAAGAAAAAAATAACACAATTCTAAGTAATATATGTATATTTTAAGTAATTTTCTTAAAATATATATATATATATATATATATATATATATATATATATATTACTTAAAAGTTACATATACACAAAATTTAATATACTTATCGTATTAATTTGTACGGTTTATAATTAAGATCGTATTGTAACTTTAGCGTCTCTCTCAAAGTGCATTTTTATTGCAGTAAATACATTATTGTTGTACAGGGGGCGAGACAAAAATTATGATTGAAAATTGGGTCGCCAGTATTGAAAGTTTGAGAAACACTGCTTTTAATGTATGAGTAGTGTACAGAGTATTTTATGACTAATTAATTAATACTAAATTAAGAACAAGTTTAATAATTATTAGCTACTTCCATGGGCTTGTCTTACAGAGCAAAGTTTTCAAAGGAATGCTTATGATTAGAAATTGACCCTCTGAGTTCATTTTCTATATTTAGCTGATATCTATATTTTGTATTCTAATCAACCACCGCATTTTGTAATATGTTCCAATTTAAAAATCAGAGAAAGGAAAAAATAACTTAGTAATTATCCTATTACTTAACTTTTTTTTTTTGCTTAAAAGTAACATATACAAAATTTAATTTTTATGTCATGAATTTGTACGGTTTATAATAAATATTGTTGCTTTATCGTAAAAGTGCATTATTATTGCATTTAGTAAATTATTATGTATAAGGGGGGGGGCGATAAAAATTGTGATTGAAAAGGGGGGCGCCAGTATTGAAAGTTTGAGAAGCACTGTCTTAGGCTTTTATATGAAGTGGAATGAACGCGGATTCCATGAGGAAGTCATGGAATCCGCGTGATTTCCGTGGACGGAGTCTATCTTATTTTAAAAACGCTAAGTTTATAATTTTCAAGAGATTGGGTTACGATTATCCCGATAATCGGGGGAGCTAGTTAATTATTTACGTGCGAATTCTGAAGGCCAGGGCCATTACAACTTAAAACGTTTTTAAGGTGAAATTAAAGGGAATTCTAACATACTATACTGTTCTAATTAGTTGGGACAAATGGAGAAAAATAACTTTTTCAAGCACCTTTCCCTTTAGTCCTTACATACCTTAAATAGACTTAAAAATCTCAATATTAGTACATAGTACGTCAATCTTTAGCAACAATGATATTTTCAACATGTCTTGACATTGACTCCATTACAGTAACGCACATGTTCTTGATTGTGGAAATACATTTGTATATATTTTTTTTAAAAAACTTATTCTATTGACGTTTAATTCTAAAATATTATCTAAAAGAATCTGAGAATATGCTTTAAGGTATCCGACTACGTTCGGAGCCGTGATTAGGCAAAAGCGCATAAATGGATAATATTTATGATATTTAGTGTCACTTAGATTAGAAGTTGTAAATAAAATTGTTTTAAGAATAGTATTACAATAAAAAATTATTTAAGTACAATATTTTGACAAAAAATGAACATAGAATAACCCCTTTTCAAAATGTTCTCTTTTTATGAAAAATGCTTCTTTTATAGTAATATTTTGCCTGTATATAGCTCAGATCTCTGTACACAGGTTCAACTAGAATTTTTGAAATATATAACTTAGAAGTGGGTTTATCCATGGTTTCAGACAACGGAGGGGAGAAGTTTTAAGAAAAAAACGCCGATAATTATTTCAAATGGTTGTAACTCTAAAAATAATGTGAATTTTTCAAAATTCGTAGTTGAGCCTCTGTACAGAGGTCTTATCTATATATAGGCAAAATATTATTATAACAGAAGCATTTTTCACAAAAGGAGAACATTTTGAAAAACGGTTATTCTAACTTAATTTTTTGCCGAAATATTGTATTTAAATAATTTTTTTTTGTCAAAATGTCCTTAAAACAATTTTATACATGTATTCTAATCTAAGTGACACTAAATATCATGCAAATTATCCATTTTTGCGTCTTTTTAAAATCACGGTTCTGAACGTAGTCGGATACCTTAAGTTATCAATAGGATTTAGGTCTAGTGAATTACCAGGCCAATTAAGAGCCTTTATTTTATTTTTCCACCAGAAAGTCTGGACCAATATCGAATTGTGACAAGAAACCAAATCATGTCGAAATCTTCCGTCAAATGTTTCCATAGATGGAACAATTCTATTGCGTAATACTTCTACGTATTTGTCACAATTCATCATGCCTTTGAAATGAACGAAGTTTCTAGTGCCATTTGTTGGAAAAAACGCAAAATATCTGTTTAGAAGGGTGTTTTGCAGTCTATTGGATACAATCTAGTAGCAGAGTTTCATTATCACTTTTCTAACTACACTTGATTTGTATCCCTGAACAAATAAATGCTTCACTGAAAATCACTTTCTTCCAGTCGTTAAAAGTCCACGATCAAAATTTTTTGGACCATGATAAGCATTTTTTGATCATTTTCTGAATTTGAAATGACTTTTTCCTCGGTCTTGTTGCATTGCAGCCAACTTTCAGAAAGATTTTCTGTACAGTTGAGGTACTCTTTTCAGCACCATACAATGATCCTGTAATTCCTCCAAAGGTCTGTGATTATCTTACTTCGATTTATTTTCCATTTCTTATCGAACTTTTATTAATTCTTGAAGTAGTTTTCCGTTTGAGCCCACATTTTTACTTTTCTCTTTGGAGACGATGATCTGGAAATCTGAAATGCTCTTAATATTCTTGAAACACTTATTCGCCCACACCAACTGCAGCAACTATATCCCTCATGGTCATAAAAGTGAGTTCTTTGAGAACGATTATGTTTGAACGCTTCCTCGTTGTAATATCCATATTTGACGTGTAAAGTAACACATGTTACGCGGAACGCAAAATTATAACAACTAACTGCCTGTACACTAAAACCAGTCAAACAAGTACATTTTCAACAAGTATATTAATAATGTCGATCCTTCACACTACCTGGAGACAAATACAATTGATTTGTGGGATTTGAGTCTTCACTGGCAACCGCATACTAGTTTAGACAAGAAAAAGAAAGGTTTGTCCCAATTGACTCGAATGGTATGATATATATATATATATATATATATATATATATAAAAGAAATATGTATTATATATCAAAAATAAGAAATAATAGATAAAGAACATAATAAGAAATAGCATAATAAAAATATAAAACCTGAACATGAAGAACAAAATTATAGAGAAATAAAAAAAGAAACTACAAAAAAGAAGAACCTAGCGAGTCAGAAAGCAATTTCGGACTTAGGACCGAATAAATGGGGTTAAACTAGTCTGAAGGCGCCAACCTTCCCCCTTTGCAACTCGGTAGGAAAACCAAATAAAATAAAATAAACAAAACTTCAGAGTTTGGATAACTCAGAGAGTATGAAAAAACCACTCATTACTATTATGTAACAAACTCTCCCAAACTCTTAATGCAGAAAAATCACAAAATAATTGCGTAAGAAAAGTAGAAAAATGCTAAAACAATTACATAAGAAAAGTGTCTTTCAAGAAATAATTTAACAAAATTTCTTTACTCACAGAGCTTTTACGAGGAGAATCAAGCGTCTTGACATTAATGAAAATCGATTATTCACCAAGTTAAAAAATTCGAAAATACATAAACACATCTTTTGAGCTGACTTTTAAACCAGCCAGCAAAGACAGGTATAAAAAAAGACGACAATCAAATGCGGTAGAATTTGAATTGGTTGATTGTCAAAAATGTAAATTTGCTAGGCTCTAATTTGGTTGGTTGTCAACAATGTGTAAGATGTTCAAGATGTGTGTGGAAAAAATGTAAACTGTGATATGAGTGTTATGATATAATCTTCACAGCAAGACCACTAACATGCTGACTTTGAAATCCTATTGTTGTGTGGTGGTTTTGGAATTAGAAGTAGCAAGACGGTTAATGTATTTGTGATGAATATAAGATCTTAAGAAATTAAAAGGGTATTCATGATCTAAACAACATTGAAAAAATTGTTTTATATTATTGTATTTATCTATTTTGTGGGTAGTATATATATATATATATATATAAGCTCTAATACTCTCTATTGGACTAATTGGGTGGCATAATAGTTCAGGCACTGGAGCCTTGTACCCTCATGTTTGCAGCCTCGACCCCGGCCTAATTGGGTGAATTTTCCTGATGCAAAAAGAAAAAAATATCGTATGCAACATGTTAAACATCTTTATAGCACTTGTTTAACTTGGGTATTCTAGGCAAAATTAAACTCCTAGTATAACTTCGCATCGTCAGAGCTTAGATGCCCCTCTCTGGGGAGGCAATTGGGCATGAAATTTGCATTGTGGCAATCGGTGCAAAGTGTTGAAAAAAGGGATATCAGCTCCCGGGAAATGCTCTAGGACTGCGATGGCAGTTACCAGTCGGCTGCCACATTTGAAAGAAACAAATATTCTCCACTAGAGAGGAGTATGGTACGCCTGTGGTTACGGTTTACAGTTATGAATTTATGAGCGGGGTGCCGCAGATTAGTGTCCTGGTTCCACCGAAGACCGCCATGTAGAGAGGGCCGATGCACATTAAATCCATCGAGGCTTATAGTCGTCTCTTTAGTGTGGGTGGTAGTTAGAGATGGAAAAGGTGCCGTGCTCGTTACTTAACCACGGCTCAAAATTGCGAGGTATGTTGTTAACACGCATGTTTGCTCTACAAAAGTATTCCGCAGAACGATCACAGTTTGATAATTTTACCACGGCCCACTGAGAACCGTTGGTTGTGTATATTTTAGATATTTTTGCTTTAATAATTTTAATTTTTTGTTGTTTTTAAATATGACTTTATAGAATAAAATGCAGTTACACCAAAAAGTGAATATAAACTAATTTCTATGGAAAGTGACATACCCCTCCCCCCAAATATACGTCAATAAAAAAAAATGGAAAGCGAATGTTATTTGGATGGCTCCCTCTGAACTAAATTGAGAAATTACCTCGTATGATCAAACACAACCCATTTAAACTGCTTAGTAGCCGCGGTACCTATATGGTCATGGTCACGAGCTCGTAATGGGCATTTCTTGGGCTTGAGCCTTGTACCACTGAAGACTTCCTGTGTAGTGGGGTTGGTGCACGCTAAATAGGTAGAAAGATTATGTACAGAATAGTAAATGATTAAAATTTGAGAAAAAGTGAATGATAAATTGTTACAAAGTAACAAGCTCAATAAGGTGTTGACCCTCCTCTAGCCCGGATGCAAGCAACCACACAACGTGGCATTGAGTGATAAGGCACTTTGATGGTCTCCTGTGGTATTTATTGCCAAATTTGCTCCAATTATCGGGTTAGGTGATCAACATTCCCTGGTAGATGTAGTCTCCTTCCCTTCATATACTAGACATTGCTCTATTGGAGAGATATCTGGCGATCTGGCTGGTCAAGACAGTATTTGACAAGCTGTAAGACAGTTCATGGAAACACGTGCCGTATGTGGTCTTGCATTATCTTGCTGAAAAATAAGGTCGGGGTACTGCAAAAGGAATAGTAGCAAAACAGTCCTCAGAAAGTCGTTAACGTACCTCTATGCTGTAAGGGTGCCTCTAATGACGTCCAAAGAGGGTCCGGTCCAGCTGTCAAATGAAATGACACACTAGACCATAACTCCTGGTGGTTGAGGGCCTTTGTGGCGTGTAATAGTGAAAGCAATACCGGCACGCTACCCTGGGCGTCTCCGTGACACCTCGATGATCGGCAGAACACAGATGGAAACGGGATTCATCGCTAAACACTATCCGTCCCCAGTCAGCTGGATTTCAACCTGATAGAGCCAAGAACCACTATAATCTGGCTCGACAGTGTGCAGGTGTGAGTGGCAGGTGGCGTAGCTGTCAGTATGTATAGTATACGCTCTATCAGCCGTATCTGAATGGACATGGTGGACACTCGTGTGCAGGTCTAACATCTGTTGGTTGATAACGATGTATCAAGCACTTTGACAGCTGATTTGACAATCAATCTGTCCTCCCAATTTGTTGTGGCCCTAGGTCGACCGCTACCATCATGACGCTGGAATCTGGCACTGTCCGCTCCTTCGTTCCAGCATCTTCCAATGGCTGCATCACTTCGACTCATAGGACAGGCGATTCTCCGATTTACTCGACCTGCCTCTTTCAGTCCAATGATACAACCTCTTTCAAACTCTGACAATTGCTCACAATGAGCTCGAATCCTGCAGTGAGGCATTTTTTCATTCATTGAAAGGTATCTTAAATCGCAATGCAACAGAAATTTCAGATTGAGAATCGCTTCTTATAGACACCTGCTGAGTGCGCAGTTCTGATGCGCTACTGATTCCGCTATTCATTCATTCGACATCAAATTCTAATCCTTTGCATGTTCCGAACAAATGTGTTCGCATACGAAATTTCATTACAATCGGACAATTCCTTCATGGTGCATCATTTTTTATGTTATAGAGTACAATGTCATTTCTCTTAAGTAAACAGTATTTCGATATATGTAGAATTCTGCTTTTTTTAATGTTCATCTCTTTTTCTTTGTTTTTAAAGTTCTCATTTTTATACCCAGCCAATAACGTATCACCTCAAATTTTGATTTTATTTTTTGTGTTGAAAGTGCGCTTCATACGCCGGATTTTCAGTACTTACAAATGTATCAGTACTACACAAAGTATTTAATAAGTAATCAATACTAACTTAAGAATAAGTTTAATAATTACTAGTGTTTCTCATGGGGTTTGATATACAAAATTATATACAAAATTTAACACTTATCTTAATAATTTGTACTGTTTAGAATTAAAATCTTACTGTAGCTATAGTGCTAAAATACATTATTATTGCATTTAATACATTGTTATTGTATGAAAATTGAATGCTCGATGAAAATTGTGATTGAAAACTGGTTCACAAATATTGAAAGTTTGAGAAGCACTATCTTACTTATCTACGAGTGACCGAGACCTAAGAATAATTCCTCCGTTTTCATATATACTTAAGAAATATGCACCGTGATAAAATTAAACATCACTTTTTTTGTAAACCTCTAACATCGGAGAGACCATTAAGGTATCCGACTACGTTCGGAACCGTGATTTTAATAAAGCGCATAATTGGATAATTTTCATGATATTTAGTGTCACTTAGTAGATTAGGATACATGTATAAAATTGTTTTAAGGACATAATGCAAAAAAAAAATATTTAAAAACAATATTTTTGCAAAAAAATAACTTAGAATAACCTTTTTTCAAAACGTTCTCCTTTTATAAAAAAGTCCTCTTTAATAATAAAATATTTTGCTTATATAAAGTAAAGACTTCAGAGAGTCTGAACTAGGATTTTTGAAAAGATTCACATTAGTTACCACCAATTTAAATAGCTGTCTGCGTTTTTCCTTAAAATTTCTCCCCTCTGTTGCAGTAAAATATGGATAAATCCACTTCTAAGCTATATATTTCAAAAACTCTAGTTCAGCCTCTGTACAGAGGTCTGAGCTGTAGACAGGCAATGTATTATTATAATAGAAGCATTTTTCACAAAAGGAGTATATTTTGAAAATCGGTCATTCGGTGTTCATTTTTTGTCAAAATATTGAACTTAAATAATTTTTTTATTGTAATAATATTCTCAGAACAATTTTATATACGTTTTCTAATCCAAGTAACACTAAATATCATAAATATTATTCATTTATACGCTTTTGGAAAATCCCGGTGCCGAACGTAGTCGGATACCTTAAAAGGCACTGACCCATTATTACCCCTAAGCCGAATCGTGCAATTCAAACTATCCCCCACTGTTGTCGCGCGTTTCCGAATTTGCTGCTTTGAGCATTTGTCTGTGAGCAACCAAGAATTGGAATAACGAAGCAATTCAAACCTGAATACCAGATTCTCATTTTATTATATAGTAGCGGGAGCGTTTCGATTTAAAAGTCAATCTTTGTCAGGAAAGACAATGCTCTCTCGACTCATTATTAGATAGCTCTATTCCTTAGGGTCTTCTTTTCCCTTCGGATTAATACGAATTTGGAAGATCTTCGTGTTCCATATACCTTCTAGCAGAAATTGCTTTCAATTAAGATCAAAGTTTATATATTATGAAGCGAAGATAGAGAATTTGAATTTTCCTTTTTAGATTTCTGGCGTGTGTTATTGTTGTCTTTCTCCCGGAAAGCTCAATTTATTGTCTCAGCTCTGGAAGTAAACTGGGGAAACAATGGGAAGTGTGTTGATATTTTGCATTATGTTCGAAAGTTTGCTTTTCGGGCAAGGCAAAGTTGCAACATTGTTTGAAGATTTAAGATTTGATTTAAATATTTAATTTCTCCAAAACACATGATCAAGTGTTGAGCTTAGAAATATCGTAAGAATATTGCTTCTGAAATGTTTATCCTGTTAATTGATTATTTTAATTGTTAATTTTTATGAAAATTGGATCGAAAATATTGAAAGTTTGAGAAGCACTCAGTTAGAAAAGTCTTTAAACAAGCAAACAAGTCCCTTCTGTTAAGTAAAATTACGTACAGAATGGATTTTGTGAAAATAGATCCTATGGAGACTTGCGTAGACGCTATAAACAAAAATTATCGTTATTGAACTATTACATCCAAATATTTGAAATTTGGCAAATATGTTTCTCTTAATAAGTAGAGATGATTCATGAATAACAGGTTTAAAGAAATACTCCCCCAAAGAAGGTAATGAGATACGGGGATCATGTTATGTTATATATGTTGCAGATAAAAATTCTACGTTTTTGAAATATTAGATCTACACATTTGAAATTCGGTAAGCATGTTTTTTTTCTTGAGTAAGAATCCATTACGAACGCCATTGATGGAAATCGATTCCCAAGAGAATTTGCGGGGCTGTTATAGATATAAAAGAATTTCCTTTTTTGAAATATTAGACTTACGATTTTAAAATTTGGCAAATGTGTTTCATCTATTTAAAAGAGACCCAGTGAGAATGAGTTTTATGAAAAAATGGGTAACCGCCCCCCCCTTTTTATCTATTAGTCTTACTGACTTAAAGTTTGGCAAATATATAGGACGCTGGGACAACATGTTACAATGCTCGAAAATCGTCAAACGAACCCCGACTTCGGGGTGTTAGAAGAGATAGTGGACAGGAAAGTTCCCTAAATGCCATGATTTACGGTGTTTTCAAAACCTTTTTTTTCCTATGCTTCTAGACAGAAGCGGTATTAAGTTTACAGGGAAAGTTTAGTGTCTGGAGGGAAAAGATGGAATACTATTGCATGATATTCAGCATAAATACTGCATTTGATTTTAGGTTACAGATTGTGAATATAATTAGATATTTTTATTTTTCACATTTCTATATATATACTCATGTAACACACGGTTTAATTCTAAGACCGAAATGTAAATGGCTGTACTTGTAACGGAAGTGTTACCGAGCGAAGCACTGTATTACCGCCAGAGAGAGTTTGGAGTTGAATGAGTGAACTTTACTCGTTTCGCTGTCCAATCCTGGACTATGTAATATACTATTTAATTTCCCTTTATTTCCTCTAAATGTTTAACCTGCATTGTGTCTAAATGTCTGTCTATTGTAACTTTGTTATTTTATGTCATTAAAATATTTTAACTACCCCGAGATTCTGTCAAATACTTTGGTTTACCCAGTAATGACGTAAGAAACCGTTACACTCATAAATTGGTTTATTGTTCATGGTTTTGGATTTCAGAACTTTACTTTCTTACTTACGTAGGATTATTATTATGCTTCTATTTATTTTATGATTTATTATCTTATAATGTATGTATTGTATATATATATATATATATATATATATATATATATATATATGATGAATCCCCAACCCTTCAAGTGTCCGTTGGGGTAAAACCTACCAGGTCAACTCAACCCGCCTCCCGCATAAGGACTTTGACTGCGAACTTACGAAGAATCACCTGAACGAACGACGCACTGGCTCCTGATAGACGCTGAAAGTTGGACTCGTTTTGTCATGGCTTGGAGTACAGATGGCTTTGCTGAATATTGAAATAAAATATAATATGATAATCGGTTGCACGTTGCATTTCTCCTGTCAATCTAAGAATTACTTCAATACATGATATATATATATATAAAAGGAAGGTATATATATGGAGCAGGGGAGGGGAAAAGCACACGCCATGGGGGTTCCATATAACACGTGAAAAACATCTAGTAATATAAATGATATTTGCAAGTTAATGCTGACATATATATTAAATCTAACGATCTATAATTATATATATATAGTATTATTGTCGAAGTTCTAGGGTTATTAAAGGATTGCACTCGTTTTTTGCTAAACTAACGTTTAATGTTGGACAATAGATACAGTTCTACTCCCCGCGGCAGACGTTTACACAGATAATAAGGTTGATATTTCTATTAAACACTTCTGGCTCTTACAACAGTTCTAGTACAATTGATGACACTCAATCTTCATGATAGTCTCTGGTAATTAGGTTATGAGACTGACGCGTGACTATCCTTCAAACTACGGATGTCTGAACCCTACTCGAGCACTGTTCCGGTTGCTCCTTTTTCTCAATAGAGGATCTTCGCGTCTCGAGTCCATTCGCTGATTGAATCCTTCTCTCACTTTCTCTCACTGGTGGCTGCGTTGCTAGCCCTCTTCGAAGAATGCTTATTTGGAAATTCCCACACACACATATATAATATATTTGCCCGTGAAAAAATTATATTTGATTAGAGGTGATCAAGTGGTCGTGGCGGAAATGATAAAGAGGCTTGTTCGTGATTACATAATTTATTTGTGCATGCTCCTCATACCAGTACCAAAATATAAAAGAGAGAATTATTCAAATGTCATATACATATTTATATACAGGGAAAAACGTATTATAAAAACTAAAGTCATGTGCTTAGGTGAAGAAAATAATTAGTTATTTATGGAAATGTTATAATTGTTGAGGGAATATTGATCCCGGTTAAAGTAAGACGCATCAAAGCAATTAATGGTCTTGTATTTCTTTAGGATTTATGAATTAGATGTTTTAAATAAGGGTGATTTTTACACACACACACATATATATATATATACATACACATACATACATACACACACATACATACACACACATACATATACACACACACATACATATACACACAAACATACATATACACACACAACACATACACACACACATACATATACACACAAACATACACATACACACACACAGACACATACACACAGACACATACATACACATACATACACACACACATACATACAATACACATGTCACATACATGCATACATACATATACACACACATCAATACCATGTCAAACTGTCAAAAAATCTTTGCATATGTAATTAAAAAAAACAATTTCATGACCCAATTGTTTTTATTCCAAAAAGATTATATCAAATAAATATTTTTCTGAATTTTAAAGAGAAAAAGAAAGAATTAAATACAATATTTCTGCAACTATTCCCTCTGACAGCATTTACCACAAAATGAAAACGTGAAAAATTAATCTCCATTCTAAAGTAAATCCTCTTTGTTTTCCTCTGTTCGCTAAGAAAACGAACTTGGCCATCTCAAAACAAGATAGAACACATTTAATGAAAGCCGCATTATCCACGTGGAATTCATGTTTAAAACATTGCCTCCTTAATTAAATGCAGCCGTTGCGATGCAAGCAATCTTATTTAAATTTGCGCGGAGAATCAGTTTATTCGTCCAAAGCAATTACGTGTTAACAACTGTAACAGCTTGCTCCTATCATGATATGACAAACAAGTAAATTCCCTTCGTATGTATCTCTGCTTAATGTTATTATCTCTTTTATTATGTTTAACCTGGAGGTGAGTGTCAACACATCCAAGCATCTTAGAACCAAAATGGTATGGATTTGATAGGTATATATATATAAATTACTTAGTTGCAAAATATATATACCTGAAGTGTTGATGGATTCAAAAATCAAGAATAATGCAGATTCTTTTCCTTTGATATCTGCTTCTTATATCAGCACTTTTGCTTTAATTCATGAGAAGTGAATATTTCATGAAAAAAGTTTTTGATCAAATAATTTAAATATACGAACTTTTTTCGCTGTTCTAAGCAAAAATGATGTGCGCATTTAAACGTTTAATTCGAGTTGAACAATATTGATAAATTAAGTAGCTGGCATGTGATTTTTTTTATTTTGTTATAGTTCAATTTTTTAAACTTTTATCCATTTGAGAACAGCAACAATGTACAGCTGTCTTCTATATTATATTGGGTTGATGCATAATTATCCGGCGTTTTTTAACAAATTTTATTTAACAAAATCTATAACAATATTTGACACAAGAACTTGTTTAAACGATTATTCGGGAGCGTAGTCACACAATCTACATACTTCAGTTAATGCTTCTCATTTGCTAGGCAGACGGTCGATTCCAAGAGCGCTTCTGTCCAACCACACACACCACATAACCTTTTACAGTGGACATGTTTCGGTATTCCTTTGGAAGAAACACCTGGCGAAACGTTAATATTCTTTTCGGTGAACGTTTTTGAAGATAAGCCATGACTCGTCCCCAGTGACAAGATTCTTCAAAAATGGTGCTTGTTTGTTTTGCTGCAGTAACTCGGTGAAAATTCGAACGCGATCGGCTCTGTTGTCGGAGAGCTCGTGGGGGACCATCCAGTGATTTTCCACACTTTTCCAAGCTTTTTGAGGCGACAAACAACCGTTGATTGATTGACACTGAAAGTTTTCAGCCAGCATTCGTGTTGTCAGGCTCTTGTCATTTTCCATGGCTGTCAGAAGAGTCTGATCGTCAAAATCCGATGACCGACCTTTGCCAAAAAGTTCGTTGAGATCGCAAAATGACTGCACTGCTTTCTATCCTTTCTCGAAGTGGTAGAGCGTAATATGGGAAAGATGACTATGGTTTTCGACACACATTTTTCTTAAACAAGGTTATTTTTATACAAAAATAATAATCCAAACGTTATTTTTCACTGATAAAAATGATCTGATATAAATGTCGGATAATTATGAATCAGCTCATTTCTAACCCCCTTAACTACCACCGGCGAATACGTCTCGCTCAACTGGTTCTTTAAGTATTCCGGAAGTATAAAAAATACGATTTTTCTCTTAGCCCCCTTCTATTATTAGAGCTAATTATAAGGCTTCGGAATACAATAAAATGACCTAACAGTGTTTGCTAATGATTTACTTATTTCAAAGACAATTTGCTTAATGTGTGTCTTTCCTTTTCCTCCTAACACACCACATACGCACGCTTATGTGAAAAACGGTGGCTCTGGGGAGAGAGTCGCGTAACTTTTAATCGGCAGTTTTGAAGCTAATTAGCATTTGAAAACTCGATTGGTTTCTTATTTAAACGTTTTATAAATTAGGTGTTATTTGCAATGCACCCTTTTGTTTTGAACCTCAGTTATAAACTGTGAGCTGGACCCCAACTCTCTAAAATTCTATGTTAACGTGAGGACTCAAAGCCACAATGGTTTTTACGCATTGCAGCTCTTAATATGACGCCGTTCTTACCAGATGTTCGTGACCATGATGGTATGACCAATGCGACCTTTAATATTTATAAGATAAATTATGATAACTTAAATAAAATAAATTATTATACATTGGATGTTTATTTTACAGTAAGATACTATTGGTTAATGATTGCTTTCACTAGATAAACACGGACTCGGGGCCGAAGTCATGAGTTCGAACCTAGTACCACTGAATATTCACAGTGCAAAACGAGCCGATGCATGTTAAACATGTCGAAGCTCAAGCGTCCTTCCGTTGGTGTGGTGTGGAAGTTAGGAGAGGGGGTGCCAGCTTAGGTGTTGTCCTCATCACTTGACCGGGGCTCAAAATTACGAGGTCCATCACCAATAATCCTAGTGCAGCTTTGTATTGTGACGTAAATATGACTACCTTGCCAAATGAACTTGAACGGGGAACTAGTTTGATATCACGGGGCAAGACGCCAAACTCTGCTTGGCGCGATAAAAGAATCACGTCAAGCACCGCTTGTTGTCGCTGGAATGGACTCAAGGTGTTTACATTCTTCTTTTTACCGTAAAATTTGTATTCAAAGGTGAAAAAGGGAAAAAGAGTAAGAAATAAAGACGTTTATTACATTTTCATACGTAAATTTAGTGTATCTGTTCTTTTTATAAGAATATTCAGTATATTATTTATACACTCCTTTAATCTCGTCGTGTGTGAGTACGATGTTTTCACTGGATCATAATATTTTTAAATCTATATCTTTTTAAAACTAACATATAGGAGTAAACTTCTCTATTCTTTTAAATTCAAAAATTTAGGAATTAATTTTTAATTTTCTCTTTGTTGTTCCTACAAGTTTTTTTTTCTTTCAAATGTTCATCTGAAAGAAGATAAGATGTGTACCAGTTGTTGTCTTAAAATTACGTTCTTCCCAAATGTTTTTGTGTCTCTACATATAAAACAATTATTTTCAACAGTGTAAAAACTGTGTTTTCAACAGTTCTAAATCTGCATCGATTTCAGAGGGAGGATTATATTTGCTATTGTACTCTTCATCATTGGATTCTTCCACATCATAACCGCGAAGAAAATTTCTTCATCCGAAAATACTGTTGTACAATATATATCTATTAAATACTGTATCTATTAAATTACTTAAATATCACATTTTTTTCATCATAACTACAATAATACACCATAGCATAAGATAGATTTAAAACGTGCTCATGTATTCAGAACTGTAACGGTGATTTACGCGCTGGGTATGACATACCCGAAGAGGTGGTATCCAAAAATATATATTTAGAATTCCTCTAGAAGCTAAGGCCCCTCAAAGGATATGACCTTAAAGTCAGCTACACGAGAAACTATTCCTTTTCCAAAAAAAGGTTTAGAAGGTATGACATACCCTGCGGGAAAAGGTTAATCCGTATAATAATGTCTTATATAAGCGGATGTGTTATTATCTTCAAAATTTAGATTTAAGGAACTAGAAGGGTTATAAACTCTAAAGCTCATTGTGTTACATCTAGGCAGGGGAGACATTTCACATTTAAACGCAAATTGAAAGAGGTCATTTTTAATGTGACAAATGAGGAAGTCAAGTGCTTCTATTATGTCTCCCTATCGACTAAGGGATTACTGACACTTCAGAAACTTGACTCAATCGCGAGAGTTGACAAATTTGCTTTTACTCTTGGTTATCTAAATGGAAGGTGATTAAGAAATGAATGGAACTTAAACTTGATGCATTCATAAAAGTTTTAAGCTAAACGCCTAAATCTCGTAAGATTGATATTTTATTTACTTTGCATTCAGTTCATTTTAAGCTGATTGTGAAGAAGTATAGAAAAGTTCATTCACTGAATTAATTGTTGAAGATGAAAAAAAGTGTGCTTTATTATGAAAGCCACAAATGACTTAAGACTTTATTATATTTCATTCTAATAGAAAAGCTTTATTCCAAAACATAATAGCTTGTGTGGATGCAGTAAAATATTCAGGAAATAAAATCTTAGCCAGACGGTGGCTTTCTCATAATTGCTTTTAAGGTAAAACAAACATGTTCAGAGTACATTTAAAAATACATTTAACTATATGATAATACTTATAATACAATTGAATACTAATGTTGACGATGAGAAGAAGAATGATTTTTTCAAATTTATAACATTAAAATACAGGCTATTATGTCCTTTTAAACTTTTCAGAGACCAATATTTCTTTTTTGTAACAAATTATTTTCTACAGATAAAAAAAATCAAAACATTGTTAAAAGCATTAGTAAAAACAACCAATAAAGAGGAAACAAATAATATGTGATGACCCCCTTGGGTCACACCTTGAACACCAAGATTAATTTGAGGCAAAGAACCATTAAAAGCCATTTTGAATAATAATATTATTTATTTTTGTTATAATTTCCTCAAAAATCTCTGATAACAAATAATATAATTATGTTACGTCATCTAAAGGGATTTGCCTTTATATTAAATTAAATTACTAAGAATACGATTGATTACTAATCTAGCTCAACTCAAGTAAGGTTTACCGAAACTAGGAGATCCGAGAAACACACGTATTCGAATTCTTAATTGTCATTAACTTTAACTAAGTATCTCAACCTGACGCTTACTTTAAGCGTACGTGAATTATATTTACCGCTGGCTTATATCAGCTTTCTGGTACGTTTAGCAGCACGACGTCTTCACGAATCTAATCTCTTTGAATCTTCTAGTTTTACTTTTAACGTTGTTGGCTTAATAGCCTACCATCATCTCTCTTGCTATCTCGCAACTCTCGACTTAAATACCTTATCTAATTTGAATATCCCAAACTTCTTTTGGAGTTGATTGGAAATAAACGCGAATTTATATTCTCCAGAAAGACGCCTAAGAAGATTAGTGGAAAGGTTCCGTACAGATTCGTCACAAATATATTTCGGTAAACATAGCCCTTTTGCCCAAAATTCTTAGTCCGTGGTAAAAAAATTATATAATTTATAATGCTATAGAGCAATATAGATTATCGTAAGCATCAACATTAATTCATATTAATACTTAGCCAGCAATATTTAAGCTTAAATATATACATTTTATAAGAATTGCAAATATAAGTGAAATCTTATGATTTTATAAAAATGATTTATAGTAGTTAGAGAAAAAAACAATATATTTACATCAATACACAAATATTACTATAATGAAGTACACATATTTACCTGGGGAATGTACTGAAGTCTTAATGTTTTTTTTTAGAAATATAAAAAGTTTTAGAGCTGATCGAATAAGCATAACAGGTGTGATATATTTAGGAAGCTTATTGAAATAACAGGCCATAAAACAAAACAAAAAAATGTTCGTACAGTAAAAAATATTTTAGTACATTCCCCAGAAAACGATATGAATATCAGTTTTAAAAATTTTTATATTTTGAGTTATCACAGACTCACCATGATAGATTCTCACTTCTGATATTTAAAGACCCACAAGAAAGAGGGAGAACGCTTGTTTGAAATGGTAAAGTTTTTATGTGTGAATAGATATCATAGAAGTTACCATTGTATGGATTTTTTATTTGTGCTTTGTCTGGTTTATTTTAAGGTATATGACTACGTTCGGAACCATGATTTTAAAAAATTGCATAAATGGATAATTTTCATGATATTTAGTGTCACTCAGATTATACTACATGTATAATATTGTTTTAAGGACATTTTCACACAAAAAAATTTAAATACAATTTTTCGGCAAAAAATTAACTTAGAATAACCTTTTTTCCAAATGTTCTCCTTTTGTGAAAAATGCTTCTATTATAATAATATTTTGCCTGCGTATATAGCTCAGACCTCTGTACAGAGGTTCAACAATGGTTTTTGAAAAATTCACATTATTCTTAGAGTTACAACAAATTAAAATAATTGAAGGTGTTTTTTTTTAAATTTCTTCCCTCTGTGTGTGTGTTGTCGTAAAACATGGATAAACCCACTTCTAAGTTATATATTTCAAAAATTCTTGTACAAAGGTTTGAGCTATATACTGGCAAAATATTATTCTATGTTCATTTTTTGTCAAAATAGTGTACTTAAATGATGTTTTATTGTAATACTATTCTTAAAACAATTTTACATATTTTTTCTAATCTAAGTGACACTAAATATCATAAATATTATTCATTTACACGCTTTTGCAAAGTCACGGTTCCAAACGTAGTCGGATACCTTAAAATTAATATCACGATCTGGTTTAATGAGTTCCACTATCGCAGACCACTCTACATTTCATGGATCCGCAAATTATTTTTTTGTTGACGTGATCCCCTAAAACAGGGGTGTCTAACACGCGGACCGCCGACTCTTTTTTTTAAAAAAAATTAAATATCAGGTTCTTAAAGTTTTTTTTTTTCATTTTGAAATTTATTTAAGGGGAAATTTATATGTATATATAAATCTATACTATGTAATTGCCTGTTAACTGTTCTTGTTTTAAAATAAATCCTTTTTGATAATAGATTAAAATAGATTTATATTTTATCAAACCGTTAAGTTTGATTTTACTATAACAAATTACTTTTTTAATAAATTCCGAATTGCATCATGCATACCCTTCACTATGGATGGTGCATGATTCTCTGTGTGTGCGACTTTCATTTCTCCTCCTCCTTTTCTGTAAGAAGTGCCCAAAAAGCAAGAAGCAGTTAGAGATGTTTTTTAAAGTTTAAAAAAATATTCAGAATGCTTAAGATAAAAGGCAATGTATACTTAATCATTTGAGAATGACAGCACAATCAAATTTCAACAATTAGTAACGAAAGATCGATTCAAAAGGAACTCTGTAATTTTCAAGAAAATGGCAACTGTAATATTTTAAACATTATTTGATCATTTTATTATTATATTATATAAACCTTATTATATTATCTATCTCTGAATACATGAAAAAAATGAAAACAATAATATTAATTCATTTTGTTTTAAAATTTCACTCCAATAAATGTCTTTTTTGTTTCCAAATCTGATATAAATGTACATATTTTTATGCGCGGCCCGTGAAATTATAATGTTTTTCCGAAGTGGCCCGCAAGGTCATTTGGGTTGGACACCCCTGCCCTAGGAGGTCTTCATAGTTCCTTGGGGTTCTATATAGACCGTTTTGGGAACAACTGATTTATACACTTTTGCTAAAGTATGGTTCTGAATGTAGTCAAATATCTAAAAATTGTTGCCGTTTGTTACTACTTTTTTTTAACGGATAAATAAAAGAATACATTTTATTGTGAGGATGTAAAAACCCCTCCAATGGAATGTTTAGGGCTGATATATTTTTAAAATTTCACCCCATTGGTTTATGATGAGCACATTTTAACATGTGATGGTTTTACTTGTAAAATTCCATTTCGTAATGAAAACTTCAGTTTTTGATAGGGCAGAGTAAAACTTCTCTCTAAAAAACAAGCAGCAGAATATTTTGCGTAAGAACAGAACACATTGTCTGAAATTATCCTGAAAAAATTCATTTAGCAAATGATAAAGTAAATACCGAATAGCTAACACATGCGCTAATTGTATTGCAAGTTGTTTCCTGACTAAGTAAAAAGAAACTTCTTTTATTTCTTCTTTTTTTTTATCGTAAATTTCCATTCCAAAGAATGAGTTCAAGAAGAAGAAAAAATAAAGTACATAGAGAAAAAAAGGGTTTGTTTCGTGTTTTACTCGCATTGTTTTTAATCACGCCTTCTAATAAGAATGATGCAGAGTAATGGTAAAAAAATGCTTTGCAATTACCTTCTAAATTTACTCTTAGAGACGTATTTTTAATTGATTCTGAATGTTTCCTGCTTCCAATATTTTGTCTGTTTTATTTTTCTTTGTTTCTGATGCTTCTGGAGCATTTAAAGAAGGTTATGTTACTATTATTAAAAGAATTACATTAAAACAAAAGAATAAATTTTCGACTGTTGTGACAAAATATTATATTTATGTGTGTCAACTACTAATGCCACATTAACGGAATTAGTTTTTTTTCACTTCTGCACCTTATCGATAAAGCCTTCAAATGACTTTTTTCAACCCGGTTATTCCATAACTTAATTTGCGAATAAATTTTAGTGTTATAAAATATTGTTGGGTGATTTTCAAAAGAAAACAGCTTATTTATTGCCGTTTGATTTATTGTTTTTATTTGATTGCTCTAATTTTTCAATATCCGACACTGTTATATCTCACTCATTCTCAAACATCTGTTTTTAATATAGTTAAGAAGGCTCTTTAGATACCCGATTACGTTCGGAACCGTGATTTTGAAAAATCTTATAAATGGATAATGTTTTTGAGATATTTAGTGTCACCTGAAATTGTTTTTAAGAATAATATTACAATGCATTTATTATTACAACATTTTTTCGGCAAATAAAGAAAAAGGCATGTTTTAAAAATCCCCCCCTTTTATTAATGCATGCATTTATTATAATGTTTTGCCTCTACATTGCTATAGCTTGAATTAGGAGTTTTGAAATATTTTCAGACAAAAAAAAATGCTCTCTTTTCTTTTTTAATCGTGCATATCTGCACTGCTCAGCAGGTGAAGTATAGGCTATTTCGTTTCCATTGCACAACGAGACATGGTATATCAATCATTCGCAAAAAGAAAAAAAATATCGAAGATAACAGTACTGCTACAATTCCTCTCGTAAAGAGAAATTCCATGTTTGAAGCTGCCATTTTCTAAATTTTAATTAACATAAGAAATAGGAAGATGTAACAACACTAGATAATTAGAGTCATCAGAGTTTCCTCAGAATATAATTTGAGTAGCAATAAACAGATAAGAACATTAAAGATAAGATAACTCAGAGGAAGATGAAAGAGGAATGAGAATATTAGAAAAAAAAAATAGTTCAAATAAGAAATAGAAAATAAGAATCTCTATAAAGATGAGAAGATAACGAACTATGATTAAAAAAATTTAAGAACAAGGAGGGATAGATATTTATATAAAAATATTAAAAAAAGTGTAATTCCATATGATTTTTTTCTATTTGATTGACACTTGTAGCACTTTTTGATTCCTTGGCATGCTATTATAACTTAAGTTTAGCATGGAATTCTCATTTAGTTGTTCTCCAAAATAATATCTGTACTTTATAACCGAGTACTTTTATAAAAGAATGCCAGTTTGAAGAACATCATATTCACATACATTTAAAATGGCTGTGAATACTCTTTTTGAGTTTCCAAATAAAGCTACATGAATTTTGTTTTCAGATGAAGGCAACTTTTAATAGTTTTCGTCGAAAAAAAATCATCTGTGCACCTGTTTAGTTATCTTGAAAGATATTGGTACCGAAAGGAGAACTTGTTCTAGCTGTAGTTGGTCTGTAATGCATTTTATACTAAATTGGATAATGATTAAAACTTCTCTAAAATATTTTAGGTTATATTTGAGTAAGCAATAAAATTATTTTTTTGAAGTTTCATAATGGAAACTTACGTAGCTGTATTGTGTGCCTATAATTACCGAGTTAAAACTATAAAATTCTGCTGTACTAATATTGTAAAATATGCACCCCATTTTAACATTATCATAAATTCAAAATAATTTATGAGGCCGCGATAGCCTAGTGGTCAGACTAGTGGTCAATATGAAATGAATTGAAGCCTTGTACCATTGAAAAACCGACGAATAGAGAGACTGATACACGTTAAACTTGTCGAAACTCAAACTACTCCCATTGACGTGGTGTGGATGTTCGGAAAGGAGAGTGCAGTCTCAGGTGTCAGCCCCGTAATTTGACCAGGGTGCAAAATAATGATGACCTTCATCAATATCCCTCGGGTTGCTCTTTTGAAACGTTAGCAATCTAACACACAAAGTACTTTATTTTCTTTTCGTGAGATTTATACTGGAATGCTTTATTCTTATGACAGAGTTAAAATAACACAAATTATTTGTTGATACCATGTTAAAAATTTTAATCATTATTACTATTAACTTTGAAAATTATGTGTCTAAGCTACAATAATATTCATGTCTGCTGTATATGAAACAAACTTTTCTTGAATAAATACTCAAAACAAAGTAATATTGTGTATCAAGGAATCATGATATACAATTAGGAAAGCGTTTTTGTGAATTTCTCTTCAGAATATAGAAACTTTTTCTTATAATGGAATCTTGCAATATTTTCACATTAGTTGAAAATCTGCACTCCTTTCTTTCTGGATGACTTTTGGGTATATTTAGCAATTGGTTTAAAGCAATAACTATCAGTGTTCTGAGGTTAAGAAGGAGTACATGATTTAGTTGACACATCCTGTGTATCATCTATATTAGAAGAAGCTTTTACAATGAATAACTTAAAAGTGGGTTCTTTATCGTTTTAAGGTTTCGTACAAAAAGAGGAAATACTTGAAATGAATGTTAAAGGTGCATATATATGTGCAAAAAAGGAATTAACGTAAATGTTTATTTTTTAAAGTTTAGCAGTTCTTCAGTGTATATAGTACATTACTTTACAGGACATTCAGTAGCAATTCTTTTATTCCAAGTTTAACAGAATGAAAAGAGCAATACTATGAGAAGAGTAAAATGCATTAGATACATTACTGATTTCGTAACTTAAGCTGAAAAATATTTTAACTCATAAACGCGATAAATAAACTAATTAACTTAAGTGTATATATTATATATATATATAATACAAAACATAAAAATACACAGATAGTTACAACCTAAGATAACTATACTAAATAGGAAAAAAATATCACAATAGTACAATAACAAACTCCTGGCCTTAGGAACCAATATTGCAGGTTTAAACGAGTTTTAGGGCTAGCCAACCTTCACCTGTAGTTTGTCATACTATGTACCATGAGAAAAGGAAAGAATAACATTTGGAGGAATTTAAACACTATAATAAAATCAATAAACTATAATAAAATATAACTATAAAATTGTAGCCTACTAGTATTCACATTATACATTTAAATTCGATGCAAAATGTAGATAGTAAGACTTACTTCGGGAGTGTATAAACTGGTTATGTTATATATATAAAAAATATTTCACCATATTACATTTTTTTTTCAATTTACTAGCAACATATTTTTAGGCATTTTAAATCATTTCTTTTTAAAAGTTTCAAGTTAAAATAGTAGAGTAAGAAAATCGTATTAACTATTATAACTATATATTCAAATTTAATTATTATAGTTTTAATTATAATACAATAATCTTATCTAACAACACAATACTACTTAAAAATTTAAAACCAGTAATTATTGCTGCTAAACATTATTAAAAATGTTGTAAAACATAAAAACAAAAAGATTAAACGTCCAATTGCATATTTAAGACAATTATAAAATTTTAAAATGTTATATTTGATAAATCAAAATCATTTTTTCGAAAAAGGGCAATTATAAGTAGTTGTATAGGAAAAATTCAAAGATTAAAATATAAATTTTGAGCAGACATACATTATGCGTGTAAAACAAATCAAACAGAGTGTATGCGAGGGAGAGAAAATTGAATTTAAATTATACGCAGCACATTTTATTTAAAAAAAAAAATAGAAACTTTCAAAAAGCAAAGAAAATTATCTATGCAGTTAATACTAATTTCCCTTTTCATTTTTATGCATCCATTTTCTTAATGAAAATAATGAAAAAATAGCAGAAGTGAATTATAAATCTTCATTACTATCTTTGGTATTTTTTCACTCAAGAAAAATACATAAAAATACACAGATAGTTATACACTGAATTTCTATGGTTATAAACCTCACTTTTATATTCAACCTTGTAAGACTTCTATATCTATATGATTCTTTTTTCTTTAATTTTCAAATATTTTCCATCCATCTAGAGGAGATTATTAAAAACTGTTTTTAAATGTATGGATCTTTTCTTTTAACTAAGCAAGTTCCTAAAATCAAATGTTTCCATCGAATCTTTGGAAACATTTTTCAGAAACAGTTACCGAGCACATTTATTAATAAAATATTTTCTTTATAAATTTTAATGTTATTGTTTTTGCTAATTCCTCCAGAGTCTGACGAAATCAGACAAGATCCGTTATACCCTTACGCCTTGAAAAGTCGATGCCAAGTTGAATTTTATCTAAATAATCTACATATATATGTGATGAAGTCAATACATATATATGTCCTTCAAGTGTCAGTTGGGGTAAAACCTACCAGAACAACCCAACCGCCTCCCTGCATAAGGACTTCGACTCCAGGGAACTTAAGAAGAACCACGTGAACGAACGATGCACTGGCTCCCTGATCAACGCAGAAATAAGACTCGTTTTGTCAAGGCTTGGTGTACAGGGAACATTAAAGACAGTATGATAAGAGACTGCACGTTACATTTCTCTTGTCATTCTAAGAATTACTCCAATACATGAGGGGTGCAAAATACACGCGACTTATCTTGTTATACTCGCGAAGGGGATAAAATGACAGGTTCAAAAATTAAATAATAGCGAAACATAAAAGAAAAAAAATTATATACAGCTATATGATTTATTTAAAAGAAAATTTCTTCAAAAGCTTCGTTTTGAAAATCAACAGAGGTTTGTGAGTATGAAGAAAGTTCTCCGAATAATTCATTGTGATATTGTTGCTCCCTGTTGCAACCACTTAATCGGAAATATTTTGAGTAACATAGTATTAGGTACTCCACGCCATGACGATTATCAAAGTAATTTAAAAAAGTTTAAAAAAAAAATAGCAAGTTTTCAGTCATCGTTGTGTCAACAGTGATCCTGTCCCGTTGTTGTACAAGCCATGCGAAAGGGGAAATTGGGATGAACCTCCAACCCTTCAAGAATCAGTTGGGGTAAGACCTACCAGAACAACTCAACCCGACTTTGACTTTGACACCGGTGAACTTACGAAGAACCACGTTCACGTTTCAAGCAATATTTCGTCCAATTCGTGCAAGTTGGCATACATAGCAACGGGTTTTAGAACAACTTTTACTAGTAAGCTCAAAAGTTGTTGCAAACAAAAGTTGCTTCAAATTCCAGCCAATGGGATTCTTCGGTGCCCGACGTCATAAACAAGATAGCAGCTTCGGTTTCGTCTAACACATCAAATTTGCTGTAAAATATTTTTAATGGTGTATAATATTTTAACCGCGTATAATATTTTAAATAGGATGGGGCTCCATTTCTGTTTACACCCATGAATAAAAATGCCATCGAAATAAAAGAAATAATTTTGGATGTTTGTTTTCCGAAGCAGAAAAATCGGCGAGTAATTTTTCAATTCTGTCATATGTATATACATATTTATATTAATTGTAACTATTTCATAAAAAATGTAGCTAAAATTAAATTTTTTTGTTGATCTAAGTAGGAATTGACTTAAAAACTTTTTTTAATATTATTTTTTCTTAAAACATGCATAGATTTGCGAGTGCAGCTTAGAATCGATGACAGCATTTTTTCACAAAAGCATGTTGAGAATATGGGATGTGGTTTAGAATCAATGGCGGCTTAGACTCGAGTAAATACGGTATTTCACTGTACAGAGTTACAATAAATTGCGATGCATTATTGCTATAAAGAGTCTTCTGATGACTTTTTCCGAGAAGAAGATTTTAGAGATAATATTGATCTCAAAAAACTATGGAAATCGCGCAAATCTTCGCATTTAACCTTGGCAGTATCCACAAATGCAGAAACATGAGCACAATATTACTAAAAAAAAGGAGAAAATAAACTATAGGAAACAGTTCTAAGTAATGTAACAAACGACATGTGAACAAGAATCAAGTTTTTTTTTTTTTATTTGACTGCATCAGAGTTTTTATAAAATTTTATTTTTATATCTTTATATGAAAAATACTCAAAAAGGTGAGGCGTAATTAAAAGGTGCAAAAAGTATGTATGTATATATTTTTCAAAAAAGAAAAATAGAATCGAACATTAAATTTTAATTAATCGTGTCAGTATTTTTGTTAAATTTAACTTTCCTTGAAATGGAAGATATCAATGTTGATAGCATACTTTTCAATTTTTTTTAAATAGAATTATATCAAATATTAGATGAAACAATAACATTTTTGGTATTGAATGAAGGAAGAATCGTTCTGGGTACCTTCCGTTCCGAACGAATGCGAGTACTTAACCGATCACGCCAAGACGACCATCAAAGCGTGATGTTGAACTAGTTCATATAGATATAACACCACCGCATACTCCCCTGCCAGTGTTTCGGCGAATAGGCGAACGCACGATACCATACTCGTGGCGAGCATAAAGCAGTTGCGTCACTTGTGAAACGGCTTTGAGAAGTAACGGCTTATTTGCGTCATGTTTGACGGTTTGGTTGCTTTGCGGTGGATAAATGGCGCCACGTCTGCGGCGCGCGAAAAGTGTGGTTCATATCACGTCCAGGGTCACCAATGAAGGGGGAAGGTTCGTTCTGGGTACCTTCCGTTCCGAACGAATGCGAGTATTTAAACGATCACGCCAAGACGACCGTCATCGCGTGATGTTGGTACTAGTTCATATAGATATCACACCGCCATAGTATAATCCTATACAGTTAAACTCAGTTCTTTATACGCTTTCGAGTTAGAGTTCCCGAGATAAACTTTCATGAACACTTTAAAATGTAATGTTTTGTGTTACCCTGAGATTTAAATCAAGTGATCTTGGGATTTTTTAAATAAATTTGTTATCTGTACTCTAACAGCCACTTAGGCCTTGGACGGAGAGTACTTTTTTATTCAAGACTAGCTGTATGGCCCGGCGTTGCACGGGCTTTCTGTATTTATGTAAACAAAAGCTTTTTCGTAAAATATACTTTTTCGAAATTTCTTTCTGTTGAACAGGCTATTGCAGATTTAAGAAATAGTATATATTTTTCAGAATTAAAATATGCTAACACTCAGATGGGCATCGATAAAATTAACGTAAAACATGACATATAAAATTGATAAAAAGCGTCAGTTTTATTTTTGTTTAACATTTTAAACTATCCTTTTAAAAAAATTAAAAATTATTAGTTTTTATTATATTTTTTCAAAAGTATTATATGGCTAATTATGAGTAGGTAGAAAAAGCCGATTCTGCTGTAAAGGCGGTGAGGCGGTTGCAGGCGGTTGTAGGCGGATGTAGGCGGTTGCAGGTGGTTGTAGGCGGTCAGGCGTTTGTAGGCGGTCGACGGCGGTTATAGGCGGTTGTAAGCCGTTGCCGGCGATTGTAGGCGGTCGACGGCAGTGCAGAGTTGAGTTGTTTCGTTCCTACTGATGATTTTAGTTGTTTCGTTCCTGCTGACGAGTTCAGTTGTTTTCTCCTGTTGAGTTGAGTTGTTTCGTTCCTGCTGACGAGTTGAGTTGTTTTTCTCCCGCATTGGCTTTGATTTTCGAGTTGAGAGGGCGAGTTGAATTGTTTTTTTCTACAGCTAAGTTGAGTTGTTTTTAAAAAATGTGCACAAAAAATGGAAGTATGGGAATGTTAAACGTGCTCATGGCGCCACCTATTGATTAAAATATACACTAATTATAGATTTTAAAATGATTGAAGTAAATAACGCTCAAATAAAAAAATAATAATAATAAATCCAGATTCAAACTCACGGCCTCAGATCAAAATTTTTTTTATATGCTGAATTTGAATTCTTATTATTTTTATTGTTTGTTAGTTTAATTTATGTTGAAATCGTTTCACATCTTAAAAATAAATAAGAGTATTTTTTAAAAGAAATTATCAAAGTATGTACAAGTGATATTTTAAATGTATTTCATATGAAAGTGAGAAAATTTATGCTCATGTTTTTATACATAAACTTTTTGCCTTTCCCAAAAAGTATATAATAATATAACTATTCATTGTAATAGACATTCAATCAAGTTCTTTTCATCGGTAACAATGCATCAAGATTTAGCAGCGTTTTACGAAAATCCTGAAGTTCCAAATAGCTTCGGGGGTGTGGAAGCATTACATCGCTCTGTAAAAGGGAAATATAGTAAAAAAGATGTAAAACATTGGTTATCGCAGAAAGATGCTTACACTCTTCATAAACCTGTTCGACATAAGTTTCAGCGGAATCGAGTGCTTGTAAGTGATATTGATCGTCAGTTTCAAGCGGATTTAGTCGATATGCAATCTTTAGCAGAATTTAATAAAGGGTATAAGTATTTGTTAACTTGCATTGATTTATTTTCAAAATTTGCTTGGGCAGTTCCTCTGAAAGATAAATTTGGAAAAAGTGTAAAGTCTGGGCTAGAAATTATTTTTAAAGAAAGGAAGCCTAAAGTGTTGCAAACAGATGCCGGTAAGGAGTTTTTAAATAAAATAGTTCAAAATTATTTAAAAAATCTGAATGTAATTTTTTTTACAAATAACGAAACAAAAGCTAACATTGTTGAAAGGTTTAATCGGACATTAAAAACAAAAATGTGGAAATATTTCACTGAATTTAACACTAAAAATTACATCGACGTCATTGATAAATTAATACACAGTTATATATAATCACTCGTATCACCGTTCAATTAAAATGGAACCTGTTTCTGTAAGTAGACATAACCGGAAGCAAGTATTAAAAAATTTATACGGTGGTCTAAGAAATGAGAAACCTAAAGCCCCTAGATTTAAAATTGGTGATGTTGTACGCATTAATAAACAAAAACTTCACTTTGAAAAAGGATACGAACAAAACTGGAGAAGAGAACTTTTCATAGTTTTTGAAATCGTGCAAAGAATTCCGATTGTTTATAGATTAAAAGATTTACAAGGTGAAGAGATTAAAGGTACTTATTACGAAGCAGAATTACAAAAAAGTTGTCGACTCTGGTTTCTACCCTGTAGAGAATGTTATCAAACAAAGAAAAAGACGAGGAAACACTGAATATTTTGTTAAATTTTTAGGCTATCCTGAAAATTTAATGATTGGGTGACTGATATTCAAAAAGTATAAATAGTTAAACTTTTTTTTTTTTATTGCCGACTCATTTTCAAAATGTCTTTCTACGTAACATTACATACTGATAGTTCTATGCATTTCTTTCCAGAAAACAAAAATATCTCATTTCAAAACTCAATTACCCTCTCCTGTTTGCTTAAATGGTGAATGGGAAGTGGGATTGGCTGAAATATAATCTACCCTCATTCTTGGCTTAACATAAATGAAACTAACAATTATTTTCTATACAAAGCTAGTGACGGCAATATCTCTTCAACTGTTAAGCGAACAATTGATGGGTTGTTATGAAACAATGTTAGATATTATATCAGCCGTACAACTTGCTTTTTACCCAAAAATCCTAATCGGTTCACAATAATTTACAATATAGCAACAAAACGGGTGAAAATTAATGCAGTTCAAGGTAGCAGGCTTCACTTAGAGAATTTAGGTGAATTGTTAGGATTCAAACGCAATGCAATTATAATAGGTAACATGAAAAACGAATTCGTTGCTGATGCACGGTCTAATTTTTCAGTTTTTTACGTTTACCCGATCTAATTTCACCCCAAATTGTGGGGATACACAGGCTCCTTTATTGCGAATCGTTCGCACTAAAGGTAAAGACGGGGAAACGATTAGTCAATACTATGATAGACCTCAATACTTACCTTTGGTGAGACACTCGTTTCAAACTATTCAATCTGAACTGAGACTCATTTCTGGTGATTTTGTTCCCTTGAAAGAGGTAAAGTGTGATTATAGTGCTTCATTTTCGCATGAGGCAAATACTATAAATAAAAGCAATGCATTTCTCATACCCCTCATTTGGAGATAAAAGACCAAGATGAGTGTACCATACGTTTGCTGTACTAAAAAGATTTGAAGACCATTATGCAGGTCAAATAGGTTCGGGTCTGACTCATTACAAGGGCATTAATTTTCAAAAGGGTTATGGAATCGGAGGAATATTTCGTCGATTGTTTAGAGCAGCTTTTTACCTTTTTTAGTAAAAGGAGGTAAAACTATTGGAAAAAGAAGTATTATTGACAGGGAGTCGTGTTGCCTCTGATGTATTGTCAGGAGAAAATTTTAAAGAAGCTGTAAAACAAGAAGCAAAGAAAGTGGAAAAAATTAGCTCAGAAAGCTATTGATAGAGTTCAGTCTATGGTAGGAAAAGGACAGTATAAAAGAAAGCGTAAGAAACAGAAAAATTCATTTTCATCCAAAGCACGTAAAGTGAGTGTACGTGACAATTTCGACTCGTAAAAATGGCATTTATTCTTAAAGATTCTCCTGAATGTGTTAAATCTGAATTGGAACTTTTCAACTTACCAGGAACTCAAACAGTTATTCAAGATGGGCAGTGGAAACAATTTCATCCTCTTTATAACGTTTTCGATAATGCACCTGTAGAATTTCACATTTCCGAAGTGCAGAAGATTACATAGATCTCAGTCAAACACAATTATACTTAAAGCGAAAATAGTAAAAGTGTACAATACGCCTATTACTAAAGATGATACTATAGGACCTGTGAATTTATTTCTATACATTCACTATTTTCTCAAGTAGATGTATCCTTAAATGATCGCGTGGTTTTCAATTCCAGTAATACATATCCCTATCGATCTTATATTGAAACTCTTTAAACCATGGATATGACAGCAAAACTTTCCAGTGAACGGCTGAACTATTTTACAAGGATTCTGATGATGGTCTCAAGAAAAGAACCGAATTTTTAAAAGAAAGTGCAACTGTAGACATGATTGGTTGTATACATTCGATTTATTTCATCAAGATCGTCTTTTACTCAATTTAGTGGATTTGAAAATAAAATTAATACGAAGCAAGCCCGAATTTTGTTTACAAGGATCTGAGGGATTTAAAGTTGTTTTGGATCATGTTTCTTTATTCATACGAAAGTTCGTGTGAATCCTGAGTTATTCTTGGTCATGCGAAAGCACTGAAAACAAGCGCAAAATATCCCATTAACCGAGTTCTGTGCAAAGTGTATTCGATTCCTAAAGGAAGCATGTCTTTTATTCAAGATAACATATTTTCAGGCCAAAATGCCAAAAAACTTTTTGTAGGATGTGTAGATAATGAAGCTTTTCACGGAGCATTTTCAAAATCTCCTTATGAGTTTAAACATTTTAATTTAAATTTTATTGAGTGTATGTGGATGGACAACCAGTGCCTCACAATCCATTAGAACTCGATTTTTCTAAAGACTCAATACATACGGGCCTATCAAACTCTATTTGTTGGGACAGATCGAATGGGTCAAGACAGAGGTATATTTATTTCTAGAAAAGATTATAAAGATTCAAATACATTGTTTGGATTTAACCTCTCACCGATTTATGTTCTTCAGGAGAACATTTAAGTCTGATAAAACATAGCAATTTGCAATTAGAATTAAAATTCAGCAAATCTTTAGAACAAACCGTATGTGTTATCGTTTTCGCCGAGTTTGAAAATTTAATCGAAATAAACAAATCGAGAAATATCTTGTATGATTTCGGAAATTAAAGAATGGATGGAATGCAAATGTATACAGTTTTATCTCAAGAGAAGACAACGTCCCTCTATTTTCAAGGTGTTTATTCTAGAGATACGCTCCCTCCTCTGCAAGAAAAACATGTGTGCTATTGTGAATTCTGATGACTCATCACAACCTGGAACACACTGGTTAGCATTATTTGTAAATGATAAAAGAGAATTAGAATTTTATGACTCGTTTGGACAACCTCCTGTATTCTATAACATTAGTACTACTACCTATTTAGATGTATTATGGAATTCTAAAGTGTTTCAATCACCAACATCCAATGTTTGGGGGCAATACTGTATTTACTTTTTATTCAAACGCAGCCAAGGCTATTCTATGCATTATATTTTGAATCAATTGTATATAAATGATTTTCAAATGTATCAATTTGTAAAGAAACGATATGGTGTAAGATTTGTATTTAGAAAATAAAAAAAAATGGAATGAAACTAAATATGTGTGTGTCTTTTATTTTATTTATTTTTTTTTTCTATTTTCTATTTATTTTCTTAAAATAATTTTTTTCTTCTAAAAAAAAAATTAAGATTTTTCTATGTTAAATTTCTTTTTCTCTCTAAAAATAATTTTTTTCTATGATAAATTTTTTCACTTAAAAAGTTTAATACCCAAAAAGATTAATATATTTTATTTAATTATATATTTGAAACTTTTAAATTTTATCAAATAAGTATATTTTCCTCAGCAAAAGAAAACTGTTCAAATCATAAAGACACAACTAAAACAATTTTTTTTTTAATCAAATGAGTATCATTTATTTCAAAGTTTCAACCATGCATTTCTGCGAGCATACATTATTGGTTTCTTAATAATTTTGTTATTCTGATACAATTTTTTATTTTTACATCTAGATTTTTTGGTAAATTTACATCATTCAAAGCTCTTAAAAATACATATCTTCCTTCAGGTGCTGATTTTCAATTCCGTAGAAAATCATTCACGAGGAATGCAATATTGCTTCCTGAATATAGCTTGGATGATTAAACCCTTTCCTATATATATATATATAAATAATTCGGTGTTATGGAGTTTACCAAGCGTTGTATGAAGAAATGCCGAATATTTCCTTTCATGAAGGTATCCCCTCTAATTTGCACCAGTATTCGGATGCGTTAATTGTTATAGACGATCTTATGGGAGAGTTAGGAAATGATCCCCAATTAAAAAATTATTTTAAAAATTTTCGCATCACAGAAATTTAAGTATAATTTTTGTGGTACAGAATATTTTTCATAAAGGGAAAGAAATTAGAAAAAATTTCCTTAAACGCTCATTATCTTGTATTATTGAAGAATCGAAGAGATCAATCCCAAATTACACATTTAGGTCGCCAATTGTATCCTCGTAAAGTGAAATTTTTTCAAGAATGTTACGCAGATGCTTCAAAACCGTACGGATACTTATACTTATTGATTTAAAACCTGAAACTGATGAATCCTTGCGTGTGCGCACAGGTATGTTTCCTGGAGATGTTTTTTATGTATATCAACCTCGATAACCCATTACTTTGAAGCATATAAATAGATTCAAATTGTTCAATGAATATTCAATAGTTCACAAGATGCCGGTGTGTTCTGAACAAACTTTTTAGAGCTGTTAAAACAAATTTCTAAAACAAAACACCCAAAATCTATTTTGAAAAGTGTTCAAAAAAAAAGAAATAAAAACTTTGTGCGAGTGTGTGCTGAATGTTTCATGTGGTAACATATCATTGACTAAAATTTTAAAAAAATCGCTTATCTCCCTATAAAGAAAGCTTAAGAAAACTTTCTAACAAAAAAACACCTCTTTACGAGAAAAAGAAAATTTTAAATCAAAAAGGAGAAGGATTCTTATCTATTTTATTGCCCGCGACTATTTCAGTCAACAGTTCTTTAATTCAAAATGGAATTTAGCAAAAAATTTGTACTGGTACCCGAAGAAAGAGTTCAAGTAACGGAACACTTATCGGAACTTGATCAACGCATGAAAAACATTCTCCATAATAAGGATTTAACGGAAGAAGAAAAAACAAATCTCTATTTACAAGTTTTACAAAAATATACGCACTTTTCTAACGAAAATCGAAGAGAGTCTGAAACATCTCTATCAGAAAATCAAGAAACGGAATCATTAAAAGAAAATCTAAAAGAGTCAGTAGTAAAGACAGTAAAGACAGAAAAGAAGTGTTTGAGGATGAAATTTTTAGAATTGTACCAGCTAGGCATAAGGAAAAAGCAAAAAATATTTTCCAGTTTTTAAAGCTTCAAGAATCTTTCAGTTGGAATTCTGATGGTGAAATTATTTACAAAAACACTGTTATTCCAGGAAGCAATATTGCATTCCTCGTGAATGATTTTCTACAGAATCGAAAATCAGCACCTGAAGGAAGATATGTATTTTTAAGAGCTTTGAATGATGTAAATTTACCGAAAATCTAGATGTAAATAAAAATTGTATCAGAATAACAAAATTATTAAGAAACCAATATTGTATGCTCGCAGAAATGCATGGTTGAAACTTTGAAATAAATAATACTCATTTGATTAAAAAAAATTGTCTCAGTTGTCTCTTTATGATTTGAACAGTTTTCTTTTTGCTGAGGAAAATATACTTATTTGATAAAATTTAAAAGTTTCAAATATATAATTAAATAAAATTATATTAATCTTTTTGGGTGAAAAATTTATCATAGAAAAAAAAATTTTTTTTTGAGAGAAAAGAAATTTAACACACACACACACACACACACACATATATATATATAGAGAGAGAGAGAGAGAGAGAAAATATTAATTTTTTTAGAAGAAAAAATTATCATAAGAAAATAAATATAAATAGAAAATAGAAGAAAAAAATTAAATAAAATAAAAGACACACACATATTTAGTTTCATTCTATTTTTTTTATTTTCTAAATACAAATCTTACACCATATTGTTTCTTTACAAATTGATACATTTGAAAATCATTTATATACAATTGATTCAAAATATAATGCATAGAATAGCCTTGGCTGCGTTTGAATAAAAGTAAATACAGTATTGCCCACAAACATTGGATGTTGGTGATTGAAACACTTTAGAATTCCATAATACATCTAAATAGGTAGTAGTACTAATGTTATAGAATACAGGAGGTTGTCCAAACGAGTCATAAAATTCTAATTCTCTTTTATCATTTACAAATAATGCTAACCAGTGTGTTGCAGGTTGTGATGAGTCATCAGAATTCACAATAGCACACATGTTTTCTTTCAGAGGAGGGAGCGTATCTCTAGAATAAACACCTTGAAAATAAGGGGACGTAGTCTTCTCTTGAGATAAAACTGTATACATTTGCATTCCATCCATTCTTTAATTACCGAAATCATACAAGATATTTCTCGATTTGTTTATTTCGATTAAATTTTCAAACTCGGTGAAAACGATAACACATACGGTTTGTTCTAAAGATTTGCTGAATTTTAATTCTAATCGCAAATTGCTATCAGACTTAAATGTTCTCCTGAAGAACATAAATCCGGTGAGAGGTTAAATCCAAATAATGTATTTGAATATTTATATTCTTTTCTAGAAATAAATATACCTCTGTCTTGACCCATTCGATCTGTCCCAACAAATAAAGTTTGATAGGCCCGTATGTAATGATCTTTAGAAAAATCGAGTTCTAAGGGATTGTGAGGCACTGGTTGTCCATCCACATACACTCCAATAAAATTTAAATTAAAATGTTTAAACTCATAAGGAGATTTTGAAAATGCTCCGTGAAAAGCTTCATTATCCACATCCTACAAAAGTTTTTTTGGCATTTGGCCTGAAATATGTTATCTTGAATAAAAGACATGCTTCCTTTAGGAATCGAATACACTTTGCACAGAACTCAGTTAATGGGATATTTTGCGCTTGTTTTTTCCAGTGCTTTCGCATGACCAAGAATAACTCCAGGATTCACACGAACTTTTCGTATGAATAAAGAAACATGATCCAAAACAACTTTAAATCCCTCAGATCCTTGTAAACAAAATTCGGGCTTGCTTCGTATTAATTTTATTTTCAAATCCACTAAATTGAGTAAAAGACGATCTTGATGAAATAAATCTGAATGTATACAACCAATCATGTCTACAGTTGCACTTTCTTTAAAAAATTCGGTTCTTTTCTTGAGACCATCATCAGAATCCTTGTAAAATAGTTCAGCCGTTAATTGGGAAGTCTTGCTGTCATATCCATGGTTTAAGAGTTTCAATATAAGATCGATAGGGATATGTATTACTGGAATTGGAAACCACACGATCATTTAAAGATACATCTACTTGAGAAAATAATGAATGTAGAAATAAATTCACAGGTCCTATAGTATCATCTTTAGTAATAGGCGTATTGTACACTTTTTACTATTTTCGCTTTTTACGTATAATTGTGTTTGACTGAGATCTATGTAATCTTCTGCACTTCCGAAATGTGAAATTCTACCGGTGCATTATCGAAAACGTTATAAAGAGGATGAAATTGTTTCCACTGCCCATCTTGAATAACTGTTTGAGTTCCTGGTAAGTTGAAAAGTTCCAATTCAGATTTAACACATTCAGGAGAATCTTTAAGAATAAATGCCATTTTTAGGAGTCGAAAATGTCACGTACACTCACTTTACGTGCTTTGGATGAAATGAATTGTTTTTGTTTCTTACGCTTTCTTTTATGCTGTCCTTTTCCTACCATAGACTGAACTCTATCAATAGCTTTCTGAGCTAATTTTTTTCCACTTTCTTTGCTTCTTGTTTTTACAGCTTCTTTAAAATTTTCTCCTCACAATACATCAGAGGCAACACGACTCCCCTGTCATTAATACTTCTTTTCCAATAGTTTTACCTCCTTTTACTAAAAGGTAAAGCTGCTCTAAACAATCGACGAAATATTCCTCCGATTCCATAACCCTTTTGAAAATTAAAGCCCTTGTAATGAGTCAGACCCGAACCTATTTGAGCTGCATAATGGTCTTCAAATCTTTTAGTACAGCAAACGTATGGTACACTCATCTTGGTCTTTTATCTCCAAATGAGGGTATGAGAAATTCATTGCTTTATTTATAGTATTTGCCTCATGCGAAAATGAAGCACTATAATCACACTTTACCTCTTTCAAAGGGAACAAAATCACCAGAAATGAGTCTCAGTTCAGATTGAATAGTTTGAAACGAGTGTCTCACCAAAGGTAAGTATTGAGGTCTATCATAGTATTGACTAATCGTTTCCCCGTCTTTACCTTTAGTGCGAACGATTCGCAATAAAGGAGCCTGTGTATCCCCCCACAATTTGGGGTGAAATTAGATCGAGTAAACGTAAAAAACTGAAAAATTAGACCGTGCATCAGCAACGAATTCGTTTTTCATGTTACCTATTATAATTGCATTGCGTTTGAATCCTAACAATTCACCTAAATTCTCTAAGTGAAGCCTGCTACCTTGAACTGCATTAATTTTCACCCGTTTTGTTGCTATATTGTAAATTATTGTGAACCGATTAGGATTTTTGGGTAAAGCAAGTTGTACGGCTGATATAATATCTAACATTGTTTCATAACAACCCACATCAATTGTTCGCTTAACAGTTGAAGAGATATTGCCGTCACTAGCTTTGTATAGAAAATAATTGTTAGTTTCATTTATGTTAAGCCAAGAATGAGGGTAGATTATATTTCAGCCAATCCCACTTCCCATTCACCATTTAAACAAACAGGAGAGGGTAATTGAGTTTTGAAATGAGATATTTTGTTTTCTGGAAAGAAATGCATAGAACTATCAGAATGTAATGTTACGTAGAAAGACATTTTGAAAATGAGTCGGCAATAAAAAAAAGTTTAACTATTTATACTTTTTGAATATCAGTCACGCAATCATTAAATTTTTCAGGGGATAGCTTAAAAATTTAACAAAATATTCAGTGATTCCTCGTCTTTTTCTTTGATAACATTCTCTACAGGGTGCATGAGTTCTCTGAAAATACTATACACATATCTTTGGAATTCTACTTAAGTGAAACTTAAGATTCACTTAGATTCACTTAGTGACTTCTAACTTAGTTTCTCTTAGGAAACTTACTTCACTTAGATTCACTTAGTTTGCATTCAAGTTTTAATTTTTTTTTTTTTTTTAGGTTTAATTTTTAAGAAAATTTCTTTTTTATTGCGTTAATGAATTCTTGTAAAAAGCAATTTTCTTTCAGCAATAATCCGTTATAACATTTTTTTTTTTCGTTATAAGTTTTTTGATTTATGTATTTTTCTGGTAGGAAGAGGCATTGGTCCTACACCTAAGCATATTTTTTATATTTTTGAATAACTGAATTAAATTAGTTTAATATACATTTCTGTTTTGCTTATATTTTATTTGTGATTATTCCAAATCATTTCTTGGTTTAGATTCAAATATGTGGTTCCTTTTTCATTTTTAAAAATTTTTAACTTAGGTTTAAGGCTTGTGTCACTTTTTATTATTCTTTTTTTTTTTTCATTTTAAACCTTTATAGGTATATGTTTGATACTTCCGTACTGTTTCGAGTTTTAGATTTAAAGTTGCCTCATTTCTTTTTCCAGGTTAAGAATTTCTGATAACTTCAATGTTACTTTCAAAATTTCACATCATTTATTTAAAAAAAAAAATTGAAGATCTAATTAAATCTAAAACCAGAAACAATACACAAAAATCAACCGTAAACATTTATAGGTGAACATGAAAATGAATAAACTGCCTGAAACCAAAATAGAAATTTCAATACGAATACCATTGTGACTACACAAAAAAATAAAAAATTTAAACTGAAAAAGAAATGACAAAATTAGATCAATGCGTGGAACAAAAATGTATATCAAACTAATTTTATTTAGTTATTGAAAAAAATAAAAAGTAGGCTTAGTTTGAAGAGCGATGCATTGACAGTCTGTTAATCCTAATTAGTTTGAATTGAATGTCAATTTCTTTATACATTTTTCTACTTTCTTGTTACAATGGAAAAACATGTATTTTGCCAATAAAGAAAAAAGCGTACTTACGTATTGGCATCACCAAAGCAAAATTTGCACATTGATATCAAAACAGATTCTTATGTTTTTTATATGAGAAAAAAGTTACATTTTGGTTTTTTTAATGAAGGGAAATGTTGTTACCCATTTTATCATACCAATGACAACATTCAAAATAACTCTCCAACTTTGATTTCGCATGTGTTGTATGCACTAAATTGTGGCTATCAGATGATATGAAAATATGTTTAGTAATTAAAGTTAGGGCCTTGCAAGAAGGGTAGTTGTTCTATTACACTATCAACATGTAGTACTATAAACCACAATAATGTATCAGAAATAATCATGCATAAAAATAAAAGATACACAAATTTAATGAGCATTAAAATAAAAACAGCCTTGCAGAAAATAGATTCTATTATTATCTAAAATCACAGCATTTTTAAAAACAAAATATACTGATTTAATATGAAACTGTATCCTGAACACACACACATACAAAACATTGAGCAAACTTTGGTATCACCCATAGTGGCAAAAAGTTATATTTTCATTTCTGAAAGTCAATTAGCATTAATGAATTAAACAAAGTTGCATCACTTTTGTTTGAAATTCCAGAAAAGGATAAAATATGCTTAATTAAGAAAACACAATTCACTTCTGTCAACATCGCTAAATCAACTGTAAACAAAAGCGTACTACCAAACTAAAAATTTAGAAAAAGCACTTTTGTAGGACAATTTTTAGAAAACAGTTGCAATTCTACACAAAAATTAAAAAACAACTAAATACAACCTTAAATGAATATATTTAAAATAAAATATGAAACTATCATCCAAAAAACAGTTTGAAACATTAATTTTTACAAACTTATACAGGAGTGACATATCAGCAGTTCGTAGAAGAATTGAATTTTAAAATCTAAAGCGAATTTCAAAAAGAAACTTCGTAGTGCATAGCATTATGACCTTTTGTATTTATGTGCCAAGTTTTATACTTCTAGGTTGCTTAGTTTGGCCGGAATAAATGAAACACACACACAAACACACGTGTTTAAAAAGTTCGCATAAGTCAGTAGCGTAACTATTCAAAGTGCACATCGAGAAATTTTTAAGAAAACTAAAAGTTTTACGAAGGATAGTAAATTTTAAGAGATAAATTTTCAATGAGTTTCAGGATTCTATTTTATGCTTCATTATATCTTAAGATAACATACAAAAACGACATTTAAATATATTGCAAATAATTTATATTATAAGCTTAATTATATAAAATAATGCTAATGGAGTAAGAGCAATTGAATTTTCACAAATATTAAGGAAATATCTGTTTTCTTAACAGATGTAATAAATGAACTTATAGAATTAAAGATATGTACTTATAATGAAACAAGATTAAATTTTTTTCACATGCATTATTTTTACTCAGCAAATTTGGTGATTTGCATTCGTTAGTCAACCTGTTCTTCAAAGATGGAATGGAGTATAAACCATTACTCGAAAAAGTTGTTTGGCTCGAAAATCTGTTTTTGACGCCAAGTGCTTCACTTAGAATAAACTTACGTTTGCATTCAAGTTTTTAATTTTTTTTTGAGGGCTTAATTTTTAAGTGAAAATTTCTTTCTTTTTTACTGCGTTAATGAATTCTTGTAAAAAGCAATTTTATTTCAGCAATAATCCGTTATAACATTTTTTTCGTTATAAGTTTTTGATTTATGTATTTTCTGGTAGGAAGAGGCATTGGTCCTACACCAAAGTGTATTTTATGTTTTTCTATAACTGAATTAAATTAGTTTAATATACATTTCTGTTTTGCTTATATTTTATTTGTGATTATTCCGAATCATTTCTTGGTTTAGATTCAAATCTGTGGTTCCTTTTTCAGTTTAAAAATTTCTAACTTAGTTTTAAGGCTTGTGTCACGTTTATTATTCTTTTTTTCATTTTTAAACCTTTATATGTATACATTTGAAACTTCCGTACTGTTTCGAGTTTTAGATTTAAAGTTGTCTCATTGCTTTTCCAAGTTAAAATTTTCTGATAACTTTAATGTTGCTTTCAAAAATTTCATTCTTTATTTCAAAATTGAAGACCTAATTAAATCTAAAACCAGAAGCAATACACAAAAAATCAACTGTAAACATTTATAGGTGAACATGAAAGGAATAAACTTTTACGCTGCCTTAAACCAAAATAGAAATTACAATACGAATACCATTGTGACTACACAAATAATAAATAAGAAATTTTTAAACTGAAAAAAATGACAAAATTAGATCAATGCGCGAAACAAAAATGTACATCAAACTAATTTGATTTAGTTAATGAAAAATAAAATTAGGCATAGCTTGATGAGCGATGCATCTTCCTACTGTATATATAATACTGCCTTAAAATAAACTATTATAAATACTTAAAATACATAAATCGAAAAAAATTAACTCAAAAAGAAAATGCAGAAAATTATAATGCTGAAAAAAATTTTTACTTCTAAAAGCCAGTAATCGAAATTTTCGAGCGCAAAAGAATTCTAAAACAATGCACTGTGTTGCCAAACGAACAAACCTAAAAAATCCAGTTGTTGAAGGGAAAAAAATGGAAAAATCGCTTAAAAATTTAATTTTAAAAAATCTAAAGCGAATTTCGAAAACCTCTTCGTAATGCACATCATCAGGACCTAGAATAGTCATGTGCCAAGTTTCATATTTCTGGGTTGCTTAGTTTGGGCTGTAGAGGTGAAACACACACGCTTAAAGTATCTTTTAGTAATATATGGATAACCACGAGTCATTAAAAAAAAGTTTCAAAAAATGAAACTTGAGATGAAGCAGGATAGGACAGTAGATTTATCATTAAAAAACCATTTAAAGAAGGAAATAACAAAAAGAAAGGATTTTACATTTTTGATGTAAAAAAAAACTGCTCTGAAAAATTTCAATCCCAGGATTTTTTTTTTAACGTAGAATATGAGGAATTCCTGAATGCCGAAAAAAGGAAATTTAAAAAAAAAAAGCAAGGGGTGCAGTAAAAATTATTTAAACAAGAGAACAAAAATTGGGGTTAATTAGTGAGAAGAATTAAGTATTCAGTGGGGGAAATGACGAGTTAGTGTGGGCTGGGAAAAACTTGTTAAAAATTATTTATTAACAGTCTGTGATGTACCTCCCCTTGGAAGTACATCCCTCGAAGTATCAGCGTGAGCTAGAGGTGTAGGGTTAGCGAAAGAACTAGAATCAAACATTATCTTAATATGACTTTATTAAGATATTCAACTAAACTTTTAACAAATATAATTACAATAATTAATATGAGAGAATCTACGATGACACAATACGCAACACACAATATATATATTTATACTTCTAATTCAGACCAATCTCAATAATCGAACCGCTTAATCCTCAATTCTAATAAAGTGTAATCAATCCTACCTTATATTATTCCGTAATGCTACTTGTCTTTATCTGCAATTGTATGCAGCTTGACGACTAACTTCTAGTCGAACACTAATATGTTTATCCACGACACGTAGAACTTAAATCATGAACCACGAACTGCAATAATCATCAACTGCCGCAACACACCTCAATTGTCTAACATTCCTTTACATTGCCATTCCGCTTACTCTAAGATCTTATATTTAAAGTCCGTTTATTCGCATCTCTTCTTCACATCTCGTTTCTTGGATTTGGTTGGAAAAGAGTTGCCATTAATTCTGGCCCAAAGAACCCAAAGGTCTTGTTAAAGAAAAAGACGTGTAAGACGTCACAAGTCAAACAGTGGAAATTAGCAATGTGCTGCCATTAAAAATAATTCTGCCTGTCATATTGTTACGAATTTTTGAGTAAAGTGGTATACATAATTTGTTTTGGATGCGTATTGCATTCATATTACTCTATGTTATATTTATTTTATATTAAAATTGCAGTGTTCACAAGCAACGCCGTTCCCTGCATTGTAAAGGCGATTCAACGGAACTTGACAAGATCTGGCATCAGTTTTGGTGACCATTTTTGACGAGTTCGGGATCCTCCTGATTCTTCTAGAAATTTGCGGAGAAATACTCTAATTTTAATACCTATGACACAAGCGGATCTTTTCTTCAATGATCTTCGAGTGCTATAAATAGAGATGCACGCTGAAAATGAGTTAGTATTATTTTGACTAGCGGTTAGTAGTTTTACCTTGACCGTGAAGTGTCCAGCGATTAGCTCGGGTGTTGAATAGGACGAGCGGTGCTTGTGAATATTTTTTTTACATACATGTATTTTAGACACGGATAGTTGTTTCTGCGCACTGTACAAGGCGTGAATTCCATCTGATATTTATTCTGTGAATTTTGCTGCTGATTCCTGTATTTCAAGGATTGAATTTCAACAATAAAACTCTCATCGCTCTTCAAGAACTGTCTTGTTACTGATTATTACCCGAATAATAATGAAATAACAGTTATATTTTAATCTCTGTATAAAGAAACATTCGAACTACACAACAAGCGTATTATGCTAATAAATTACTGTACAATATGCAAGAATTACATCACATTTAATCAGTTAAATATTATTGTATAAATATTCAAGTAATGAGATTCAAAATCAACACAAATCCTTCCTCAATCTGTTTCATGCACTTTAAAAAAAAGTTGGTGTATTAATTTCGAATTCATAGCTAAATTTTAATTCTTATGCATAAATCGCGAATAAAATTTATGTTCTAACTTACTTTAGCAATTGATTATAACGATTGAGCTACGAAAATTAAGACATCATGCCTAATTTTAAAAAATTGGCATTTTTTAAGACAAACACACATGGACAAGTTCACATACAGCCTTGCTCAAACGTAGAACGTTTACATACCACAAACAATGAATAAATGAGTGAAACTTCACACTGTTCAGCTACACGAGGGCTTTTGGCGACGGACCTCGTAATTTTGAACCATGGTGAAGTGACGTGGACGAAACCTGAGTTGGCAGCCCCTCTCCAAACTACCAAACTAACTGGAGGACTTTTGAGCTCTCGACAGATTTAACGTGCATCGCTTTCCTACGGTACTGGGCTCAAACTCATGACATGCCTGTCATGATTCAATAGCTTGACCACTGGGCTGGTGCAGCCTACCACGAACAAACCGGAGGTTATAATACAATATTTTCTTTCTCTTTTTTTTTTTTGTGTTTGAGCAGGGACGTCTTGTGACAATTTCAGGCACTGGGACCAGCGAAATCTTAAGAATTTTGAGGCCCTGGGCTCTATGCAAAGTCGACCCTTATTGAAATCGACCCTTAAAAGTAGACATGTATTGTCCAGTACTCGTTCAAACGTTAATTTGAAACAAATAAATGTGTAGGACTCGCACAAACTCAAAAAACCAAGGCACAAAGTGCCTCGACCAATGGCCTCATTTTGACTGCATGAGTTGAATGATTGTTTATGGTATTAGGTCTAAGCCTAGATATGGACAACGGTTATCACATAATATTACAGCCTTACCACTTTTGCTGGTTAACGGGCAGTTTGAAATTCCTTGTTTTCGGAGAATAGGCACGGTAATAATGTTTGACCATTAAAATTATCCGGTTCATGATCATATTAAGACAGATTCGAAATCAGAACGAGGTCCTGGGCCCAGTTGGCCCATGCCTTAGGACATCCCTGTCTGGGTGTGTGTGTAAGTGGCGCTCGCTTGTTCATGGGATTGTACGTACGTTACAATTGTACACTTATATAACTATTATACAAGCTATTTAAAGTAAGAAGCAAATATTTAAAAGAACTTAAAAACCATAGAACTGTATGATATAAATAAAGAATGTTAAAAAAATGGGCATTACTACTGTTATCTGACCATCTTAAATTCAGTTTGATCCATATACTATAAAACCCGGCTCATAACGGAAACCTATACATTCAAATTGCATTGCCGTCTTGGGGCCCATGTCGTTTGGCAGCCCTGTATCATTAATACGGCGGTAGCTAAGTCCCTGATAATGAAACAGAGGAAACAATTTATCAACACATCAATCAATTCGATGTTAAAGCACAAATTTAAGCAAGAATTTGTCTTAGTATGTGTGGGGAATGGGGTTCCATGAAACACCTTCAAGTTCAACGGGTTTTATAAGTTGAAAAAAAAGTTTGAAGGTCACTTATATAAACACGACTAGTCTGCATTACGAATATCCTACAAATGAGTTAGTATTTTTTGTTACGCACCGTAACAAGTTTTTTTTTATATATTTCATGAGTTTAATGTTTGCTTGAATGGTCTATGATTTACTGCAAATTAATCAACAATGAAAAGGTGAAAAAAAAAACATTCTTCTATTAAAGACACTCACAGGAAGAGAAAAAAGCAATCGTTCATACATATACTGGCACTATTAAAATTCGTGAATAAACAAATGTATGTAGCTACATATGTGAGGGCGATTTTCTCTCGAGAAACGCGTCAAAGGTAACAGAACATGGGGGGAATGACAAGCGGAGTCACTTTGGACCATTTTAACTTCGAAATTGTTATTAGTTAAAAAGATATTAAATAAAAACGTTAAAAAACATGATTTGTCTGTCCTTGTATACAGTTTATTGCGCAAAGACGCATAACAACGGCGGCGGATTTTCCCATCTTTTTTAAAACTATCATCTTATCTTCTGTACTTAAATCAGACAAAAAATAGCACTAGAATCGGAAAAACGATTTACTTTGCCAGGACACGGTACAATTTTTTTTTTTTCGCAAAATAGCAATATTTTGCATTTTTTGCGATTTTTTCTAAAAGGACACACTTTTGACGCGTTTCGGTAAAAAAAAAAAAATTCAATTGCTCTACATGGCTTTCTCATAGTCGTGATCAATTGAGCTTCGGTACATAACAGTTCACACTTGTCTCTTTTAGAATCTCTCGGTAACCTTATAAATTAAGTTACTAAAGCCTTTTTTCCCTCTGCGATTTTCGGTATAAATTCCCTAAATTCGATTTAAACATTCAATAACTTCGCTATTTATATAAATAAACAAAAATACTTGAATCGCATGTATGCGTTTTTCCCGTGTATCAAACTTTGGTAGCCGTGTTGTGACAGAAGAATAAACATATGCTTAAAAATTACAGATATTAAAAAGTTTGTGTGTTTTCCGTCTTATTGACTTTTTTTGGACGATTCATTTATGTAGTTTTTTCCTTGCAATTTTTTTGTTAAAAATATTGTTGTTTGCTATTGATGTGTGCAGTTTGAAAGCTAATGCATAAAAATTAAAGCAAAAAAAAAAAAAAAAGAAAAGGAAAAAGTATGCATTCAAAAGTCCGTACAACATGGGAGACCCTGCAGCCAGTATGTATAATTTTTGCAGAACTTTGTCAACACCTCTAATGTAGAAATTGACTTTGTGCAGATAAGAATACCTGAATGTGTGGCGGGGGCGAATTTTCTTCAACCGAATTTATCAATCAAGGTCAAGGTTTGCCTTAACTTTAGAGATTTCACGCATCCATGAAGGGAAAGTAGCATTCAAAGACTCCTTCCCTCCTCTCCCCTTTCTCTCATTACGTTTAGCAATACCTTAAAAGTTTCAGAAACTGTTCTTACAATAATGATCTGCAAAAGAAATTCGAACTATCATGCAAATATATAAATATTTATTTTATCCATAGTCCCCCTGCATTGTTGAAGGGTCTGGCAAAAATGTTACAAAAAATTGTCAATGTTCGAATTATAGAAGAGGTAATTTTGAGAGAGACTACATTTGAAGAATTTTACATGCTTAAAAGTGAAAACAAGAATATAAGTAGGAGAGTTATTTTTTTCCTCTCAACATTTATATATAGATAGATAGAGATTTATAGCAATCTATAGGTTGTGTTGTGACTAATATTACCTGCCTGACGAAGTCAGGTCGAGGCCCACAAAATTCATCGCGGCTAAGGACAAGAATTTACACCTGTCGTTAGCCTTAAGCACCATGCAGTTGACGGTAAGTTTTTGCTCGGTTCCACCCCATTTAGACGGAAAAAACCTTGGGAGTGATCCGGGGGCTTCCCACCTCTCTTCCCCTTCCACCAACCACACAATAGCACTTAAGGTTCGACGGCTTTTTTTAGAGTATCCCCATGCCGCAAATGCACTATACATTTACAAACATTCATGTCTTCTCCGGGATTCGAACAGACCCTACGGCATCGCAGTCAGCGTCGCTGACCACTATACCGGTTGGGCGACAGCAATTTATATAATGTATATAATGGATTATATATATGTAATAACTTTTATTAATATTTACTTAAAATTCGAATATTTTTTTTATGATATTTAAATCCCTATTTCCGAATACTCTAACTCAAATCTTTTTTCCTCTAATTTAATCTTGCATTGAAGGATTAAACTCCATATTTTGATACATTGTGATTCTTCGTTAAAAATACTAAACCTTGAGTTTTTGATAGATTTATTGGTGATTCAAGAAATACTATTCCAAATTAACTTACGCGCCTTACTAACCGGTTGAAATTTTTACCCAAGATAATGATGTAGCTTCCATAAAAATTTATATATGTAATTCTTCTGTGCGTGTGTATGTGACTGTGAACTCTTCTCTTAAACGGCTGGACCGATATGGATGATATTTTTGTATGGGTTCAAGTGGATTTAAAAATGGTTTAGATTCACAATTCAGTCCGATATAACTATTAGTTAAAAGTATATTAATTAAATTTTTTTCTCCCCTGTGTGTTGTTTATTCCGCTAATGCGCGGCAAGGAAAAAAAAAATGAATAAGAGGGGAAATTTTGTTTTTCGCACGGCTAATTATATGTTGCGTGCCCGAGGCAAACCATCGCATTTGTTTGTTCATACCCCTCAGGGTTACAAAAATATTTTGCATTCAATTACATTACGATAAATTTATTTACTCTCTACATTAAAAATATATCTGTAATAAATATATATATATATATGTATATAGCTCGAGTTTTATCTTTTTTATCATATATTTAAAACAAGTTTGAGTTTCTATTCAGAATAGCTTTACTATATTCAACTTAATTCATAGCTATACACTTACTCACAAGCTATCGATAGGTCGAATTGTGGTAACTGTGCAAATTAATGACGTCAGGTATTGTAATAACTTTTTTATAAAAAATGTTTATCAAAACGGTCCAGATTGGCACATTTTTCAAAATGTTTTAAATTTTTAGATTTAAGACGTGTGTACAGGGCACCATTGGTTCGGCCGCTAGTAATTTTGTTTTCCCTTATCTTGAACACGGTATTTTATTTTCTAAATGATATTCTTCCCTTTTCTCCCTTTGTATATTAAAACCTGGAAATGGAATTATTCCTTCTCATTTTTTTTGCTTTTAGTGAAGCACTACCTCAACTACTAATGCTGAAATTAATATCTCTACTGATGTTAAAATCATTGGCGTAGCTAGTTCTGGGTGGGCCCTGTATCAAACTCCTTCGGGGTCCTTTTTTAGAAAAAAAAAAACCCAGTTAATAATTCTATAGTTACACATGTTGAAGCCCCTGTAGCTTGGGAGCCCCGTATCATTGAGACGGTGGTAGCTACACACCTGATTAAAATTAATATTGACGATGATTCGACCAAAAACTAGACTTGTCACATCATTATACATAACAAAATGAGTATCATCTCCACAATGGACGGCTAAAAGTTGCTTATAACGAGAGCGAGAGAGGGATGATTACACAATTAATTGAAATTAAAAACTTAGTAAAAATTCATCGTAAAAAAACGCAGAAAAAACGACATTACTTTCCGGTCCCCTTAATATAACGTGTTTCCGTGGAGCCACACATTCCACATACTTAAACTTAGAAGAATATATGTTAAAATAATATTTAAAATAGATCAAAACACTCACATGTTATAGGTCCTTTATGTAAAGACAATTAAAAAAGTGGTGTGTTTTGTTATTAAAAGTTTGAATATAATTTTCATTAATAATAATATTAATTTATAATATAATTAATTTTAATTAAAATGGCACTTACCCATGCATTATATTTAGTAACTAGGATATGAACCTGCATTTTTACGCAAATTATTTAAGAGTAGATATGTTGAAATTATTCGCTATCACATTTCATATTCTATGTTTAATTTGTTTTTCTACTTTGTTTTATAGCCTTTAGCGTTGATAAAAAAATTTCACTTAAATACATTGTTTTGAATGACATTAAAATGTTTATAATTATGTGAGAAATTCTGTCTACTATACATGGACTTAAAATCTAGGAGCTGTTCATGCTTAAACTTATATTTTAGCGTCGAATATGTTGATCTGTCAAAAAGTTGTTCCCTCTCCTTCATTATAGGTACTATTTTCCACGAATGAAAAAAAGAAGGTGCATTTTCTGATAGAAAATTATTTAGTTCTGCGAAATATTGTACTAACAGTATAAAATTATTTGGGGGAATCAGTATGATGTACATAAACATGTGCGCAGTATATACAATAAAAATGTAAATAGTACGTATAAAAAAAAAAAAGTTTATGTGTGTTAATATTCTTTTCTTCTACAATTATAATAGTTTAAAGTACTGCAAAATAAAGTTATGTATTAATAGAATTTTCAGATTTAATGGTGGAATGGCTATACAAACCTCATAGAAAACACAAACCTATTTTGTAAATGCATTTATAATCTTCTTTTTGATTTTTTTATTGTGACTCATGGAACCCTTGAGTATGCTTTGTGGAAACCCAGGGTTGAAATTTTTCTTTCCTTACAACATGTTCTTTTAAACCAAGTGGCAAAAATTAGCCATATAACCGGTTTCACCAGGGAGAATCGGACAATAGTTGACCAATAGTATTTTAAGATTTGCCTGTGTACACAGAAAGGAAATATTTCCCTCCGAACGCTTGTTACTAACGAAAAACATTTCGTATCATTTCGTTCTGGGAACAAGTGTAGTCGAACAGTTTCCATTTAGTCTCTTATCTGTCTTACGAGTTTCTCAAAACTCATGGGTAAAGTAGTTTTAAATGTATTTTTGGCATTGCTTTAGTTTTAATTTTTTGTTTTGGTATTTGTAAATCAGTTCTGCGCAAATAATTAATTCACATTTATATTGCTTTTGAAACTTATTCATCTAGAATAGGGGTGGCCAACCCGGGCACGTGTACCACACCATGAGGCACGGTGGAGTTGTAACGTTGGCACGCGAAAAATTAATTGAAAAATTGGTAAATTCCTAGCAGGCGCCACTTCTGTTTTGGGCGCCAAATGTTTTCGCCAAATTGAGACTCGTGTTTCCTTAAAAAATGGAGTCGGGATAATCTTTTTTTTTTAAATGTTCTCCTTTTGTGAAAAATGGTTTCATTACAATAATATTTTTGCCTGTATATAGCTCAGACCTCTCTACAGAGGCTCAACTAGAATTTTTGAAAAATTCACATTATTTTCAGAGTTACCACCAATTGAAATAATTATTGGCGTTTTTTTCTTAAAATTGCTCCCCTCTGTTGCCGTAAAATATGAATAAACCCACTTCTAAGTTATATATTTCAAAAATTCTAGTTGAGCCTCTGTAGAGAGGTTTGAGCTATATACAAAATATTGTTATAATAGAAGCATTTTCACAAAAGGAGAAAATTTGGAAAAGAATTATTTTAAGTTAATTTTTGCCAAAATATTATATTTAAATAAATTTTTTTGTCAAAATGTCCTTAAAACAATTTTATGCATATATTCTAATCCAAGTGACACTAAATATATCATGAAAATTATCCATTTATGTGCTTTGCAAAATCACGGTTCGAACGTAGTCGGATACCTTAAGACCTACCTATTTGAGGAAGCACACGATTGAGTCGAGACTATCGGCGTTATCAGTTCTATCAATTAAAGCTGAAATAGCGGCTAGTGTTAGCTATGACATAATCCTGAAAAAGTTAAGTGACATTAAATGCCGAAAAGTTCGTCTCATTTAATTCCTATTTGTGTAATTTTGTCATTATTTGATTAGCAATAAATCTCGTTTACTCATACATTACTTTAACTATAATTCGGCTTATGTAATTTAACGTTTTCTTGACTGGGAAAAAAGAGGCCGCGCGAACCTAATTTCACCGACGTCCACGCGTGGTCTAACGCCGCTACTGCTTTACCTCTTTCATTCAAGAGGGAAAAAAAATATTTATTCGTCGACTTAAAAAAGTGTGCGTGCTTATAACCACACGATAAAAGTGATAACTTCAAATTTTTGTAATGTCGTTGTTGTTGTTGACGTTTTTTTTATCCTGTGAACATACTTTTTTGTAATGTTATTTATGGGATTAGTTCGGTGAATAAAATACAAAAGGGTATTAATTTTGTCCTCTAAAATTATTTATTCATATGTCTACTCATAAAGTGATATTTTGTGCGAAATATACAATCATATTTGTAAATTAATTGTATTCTAAGAAGGGAAACAATAGAGGTTTATGGTAGCTTATATAAATAGGTTATAAATACTTTAGATTCAAAATTTTATTTAAATATCTGTAAAAAATAACTCCGCGAAGCGTTTCCGTATTTCGTCGTGCTTTTATTTGGATCTTTTGACATAATTAAAATGAATTTGGATTTTAAAAAATCAACCAAAGGCTTTGATTTGTCTTTTGAGAAAAAAAATGACTTTAAAATCCCCACTTAAAATCATAGGTAATTTGCTCAGAGGACCCGATCCGACTTTGTGAATTTTGGTTGTAATTTAACAATATTCAATTCTATCCATGTATTAATTTAAGCAAATGGATATTAAGACAGGTATTGGATTGGAAAGAGAGGAATCTAGTGAAACCTTTAAAAGGGATTTAATCAAAAGATTTATATCACATATAATCACTAGCTTATACTAGCTCTTTTGTCATTGTATGGCAGTTTTGCACACATATATCCGGTGCTGCTGCAAGGTAATTCTTCTTAATTATATTTCGTTTTCTTGTATTTAAATTATTTAATGTAACATTTTCTTAATATCTGTATACTTTATTTTGTTATTTTAAATTTTTAATAGTTTTAATTTATTTTGTTTGACTCAAAGTATGTTTCAGTAACGTGATTAATAGAACTATTTGTTCATTGCTATTCTGATTCGCTTACAAAAATAAGTTTTTATTCTTAAATTCACTGTAATATTGCTAATGATAATTATGCTATTTACTTAATTTTATAAAATTTAACCTTTTACTACATTTTGTTTAATTTTATTGTAGGATTTCTCACTCTCTCTAAACCTATTTCTTAAAAATATTACGTGTTTCATTTTCTGACTTCAGCAAGAATTAGAAAGAATCCCCGCATTCTTTTTCGTAGAAAGGGAGTCGGAAGGGGGAAACCCCTAAGAACTTTATTTTTACGGCGTATTGGTGGAGTCAATGTACCGCTTTCAATGTCAATTGGGAGGGGCAATGGCGGGATGTTCTCCTTTTCTTTTTAGGGGTGTCTATGTCGCTGACGATCTTGTACAATCAAGATTTCGAATTAAAAAAAAGAGGAATAAGCGTTACAAACCCGAGCGTGACGTTCATTCAAGTTCATTCTGCTTCAAAACACACCTATAAGTTATCACTTCAAAAAAATTCTCTTTCTCTCTAATAAACATTCTTTACACAGTTGTTTCGTAAAATAAATAAATAAATAAAATAAAAAATAAAAAACCTACTAATTCCTTCACTTTAACTTTCCCGAAAAATCTTTTACACATCCGTCGAAAATAATCGTTTTCAAATTCTGAAAAACTGAAAAAAACTATCTATTTCCTTAAATTTTGCAGGGTTTCCATATTGCAAACTTTATCGCCAAAATTTTGGCGACATAATTGGGTTGTCTAGGATTCAACCGAAATATTAAAAATTTATTGGAAAGATAATGAATAGCCATTTTTTACATTTTTATTGAAGCTTGGTTGGCTCAGTCAAAAAAAAAAGCCTCAAAAGTTGAATCAAAATATGTTTGTGAATAAACGTTTTCTGCTATGAACGTAATAAAATAAATATCACTCAAAACTAGCTGATGTGCAATTATAATTACCTACTTCTATGTGGGCATCTGTAAGAGCTAATCCTAATATAGATGACTTGGTAAAAAAAAATATTCAAAAGCTGCATTAAGTGAACACTGAGAGCTTATTAATTAATTTGAATTAAATGACTCAATTTCTTTTTCATTTTATACTTAACCTAATTGATTGAACCTGTTAAAAGTTTATTAAAATAAATACCTAAGTTTGTACATTCGTCTTACTTATATTATTTTTAAATTTCTACTACATATAGACTTTCTTTAAAAAATGTACTATTAGCGTAAAAATCCCTTAATGGGCTTATATAAGTAACATTTTTTCTCTTTTCCATATTTGTTTGTTGGAAAAGTTGGATGTGGCACGTTTAATTATATTTTTTATCAAATGGTGGTACTCTTCCGAAAAAAGTTGGGCCACCCCTGATCTGGAAACATTCTTTGCTCGTGTAACCTTTCGAACTGAAAGGGAATTTCTCCCTGAATTGATGAATGGAATAATTTATCGGAAAGGTAAGATTTTTCGGGTGGATCCTAACTAAGCACACTGCTTGCCGACAAAATTTTTGGCGATAAAGTTTACAATATGGCAACCCTTCCGGATTCTCCAGTTCGGAGGCTAAAATATGGCAACCCTAAAACCGGTCAAGCAAAAAATCGGGTGATAAGTAAGATATCTGACCATACTGGGTGTAGGGATGGCGATTCTTTCCGAAAAAGGTCGAATTTTAAATTGATTCGAATCGTTACCTGATGAATCGATTCGCAAAAAAATTGAGATCTAAAAGATCGATTTCTGAAAAATCGATTTTTTTTCAAGTCTGCATTTACAATTAAATATAAACCCATTCTATGAAAAACAAGAAATATACCATAATAAACGATCTCTTATCAGTATAATCAGGGATTTTTTTTTTTTGTTCAGGGAATTCGACAATTACAATTATTTTTAATACCATATCAAAAGAATCAGGTATAAAACAAGACATTTATATTTTTGTAAAATGTATTTGATACATTAAAAAGTTTAGAAAATATAGATAGTACAGATTACATATATAGTTTCAATACTCTTTATATCTAAACTTTTTAAAACAACAGTCAGTCAAGTCTACTGGGATCCAAGTGGTTCCGCTCATCACTTGCAATGCCGCTAGCAATCGAAACAATTCGCTCACACAACGAACTTTTTTATTTATTAAAGAGGGTGAAGGAAACAATGTACATAGGCATCCTACGAGTTTTTGAGCAATTAACCCTTTAACCGCCCACACCCTAATATTATGGGTTTTAAAGATAGTAAATTCAACTAATTGTAAATAATTTATGGTTTTTACCAAAGCAGACAAAATCAAATGCCGATTTTCTAGGATGAAATATCGATTTACTGCATCGATTCAGTGCAACATATCGCGTTAAAAAACCCAATTTTGTTTTGACCCGAGAAATCGATTCTTTGATCTCAGATCACCATACCTACTTGGGGGTGATCAGAGGCTTCCTACCTCTCCCCTTCCAACAACCTCACGAGAGGACTTGCGGCCCGACGGCTATTTAGAGTACTCCTATGCTTTATACATTTACAAGCATCCATGCCTTCTCCGGGATTCGAACCCAGGTCTTATGGCACCGCAGTCAGCGTCACTGATCACTATACCGGATGGGCGGCTAGTTGGGCGGTAATTGTGTTGTGTGAAGCAAAAAAACCTTAAAAATGTAATATATTATAAATATAGATTTTCGTATTAAATTAGCATTAAAATATGGAAATGATTAAATTCATATTCCTCTGAATAGGTCTGCTTCGGCTTTTGTGAAAAATTAATAATTACCACAGTTATATAAATCGTATAAATACATTATTAGATATAAAGGATTTTCTTATTAATTATGCAGGTTGTAACGTCGTGAGTAGCTATCCATCAATAAAAAATCTTTACAGCATAATATAGAAATAAAAAAAATATTGTTTATTTGATAAACAATTCTTAATGAAGTAATATTGCCAAGCCGGTGTAATCAGTTCATATTCCCATACTCAACGCCACCGGCGTTCGTTGTCCTGTTCACTCAATTTCCGGACTCAGCCCTTTTCTCCATTCAAGGCGGGCTTCGCGCTCTCTCTCCCGGACTCTCTTGTCCTTTCTTTCTCCGGTCTTCCTCGGACTTTTCTCTTTTTTTCTTCTCTCTCTCTCGGGGTCTCTTTTTCTCTCTCTCTCTCGGGGTCTTTTTTTTCCGTCCCTTTTTTTTTCGGTCTCCTTTTTTCGTGTCCTCCAAAACAACCCTTTTTAAACACCAGGGGTGTGTTCACAACACGCCCCTCGCTCCTTCTTATTCGCAGGACCAAAGTCTCTCTTGACCTCCTCCTTCTTCCTATTGGCGCATAACACGCCAAAACACACCCGAGCTGTCTGGTCCAAGGCGCCATAGTTCCTCGTCCACATCTGGACACACTGGCCCATCACGCCACCTGTTTCTAGTATCCCCTTCATACAACACTAGAAAAAGACAACATGGTTATTTTTAAGATAGGCTTCGCCTATTGTCAATGGGGCGCCGAACTCTTAAGTCTATTATGCCGACCCGTCTGCTATCTCCCCTCCCTGAGTGCAGACAATAAACAATGGCCCCATGGCCACGTGCACCGGTCATTCCACAGCTGGTTGATTGTAAAAATTCAGGGACAATCGATGGGTGAGGCACTTGTCCTTGACCAGCTGGTAAAACCATAACATTTATCGAAAGATGGGAATTCACGACAATAGACTATGTCACAACTCCTTCCCCCTAAAAAAGTCCATTTCACGGGACTGCTCTGGTCCTAGTTGGATTCAGTTCCCAGAAATCACACACACAAAGATCGTCCCATCAATGAGATTGATCAGGGCAGCAATCCCGGTATTAAACACAATCAAAAAATAACATAATACATGAATCAAATTTCAAAAAAAAAAAAAATGTACACTAGACACAATTAGATCTTAAAATCCGAATCTGGGATTCTTTTTCTCCAAGTTACATTTCACCTTTAAATTATAATTTTTCAAACAAAATGCGTCAAATGCCAATCTCTTAATAACCATCTACACTTAATCGCGCCTGACTACAGAAGTAAACATCTGTTGGCCTACGGTTGACTAAGAGACATCAGAGATTTTCACTAACATCTATTTTCTTCCACAATGTACACAGATACACATACACACATATAAATAAAACAGTAATTTAAATATACATAATAATTAATAGAAAAATCTACAAACTACTTATTCCAATCTACTTAGGCCGTCCGCGTTTCCATGGAGCCTCCCAGGTTTGTGTTTGATTTCAAAATTAAACGGCTGTAAACTCTGGCGCCCATCTTTGTAACCTAGGATTAGTACTCCCCATCTTGTTTAGGTACCTTAAGGGGTTGTGGTCGGTTTCTATAATAAATTTTTGCCCGTCTAAATAATGCTTTAATCGCTTTAGACCAAAAATTATCGCAGCTAATTCCCTTTCCACCGTGCTGTAGTTTCGCTCCGCCTTAGAAAATTTTTTGCTTAGGAAAACGATGGGGTGTTCTTCCCCTTCTATTCTTTGCGATAAAACAACCCCAGCACCCACCTCACTCGCGTCCGTTTGCAGGATGAAATCCGTGGCAAAATCTGGGGCAAACAATATGGGTTGGGTGACGAGCTTGGCTTTTAGCTCCTCGAACGCTTTCCCACATTTCTCATCCCAAGTGATCTTCTCTTTCTTAATTTTCCCTTTCAGTGCGTCGGTCAAGGGTGAAGCTATTGTGCTGTAATTTGGGATATAATGAGAGTAGTACCCCACTAGACCGAGAAAGGATCGTACGTGTGTTTTAGTGGTGGGCCGCGGGAAATCTGCTATAGCTTTTATCTTCAGATCACTCGGAGACCTACTCCCTGAACCAATTCGATGCCCTAGAAATAAGACTTCCTCTTGAGCAAACTTACATTTAGAGGGTTTCACTTTAAGCCCCGCCTTTCTCAATCTTCCTAAAACTATGTCGATATGCTTTACGTGATCTTTCCACCCTTGGGAAAAAATGGCTATATCGTCTATGTACGGCAATGCAAACTGCTCCAACCCCTCTAAAACTTGGGCCATCAATTTGCAAAAATAATAGGGCGCACATACTAACCCGAACATCATTTTCTTGGGGATATAGGTGCCAAATGGAGTAACGAAAGCTGCGTATCTCTGAGCTCTCGGCGTGAGCGGAATCTGAAAGTAACCTTTCGACAAATCCATCACCGTTACATAGGGAGCCGCACTCACTTTTTCTACTATCTCTTCCATATTTGGCAAAGGGAAAAATTCAGCTCGAGTTATCTCGTTCAATCGACGATAATCAACACAAGGACGAGGGTCTTTATTTGGGCTTTCTACTAAAATAAGGGTAGAAGTGTAATCGGACTGTCCTATCTCTATTACACCCAGTTCCAACAAACGTTTAATTTCTTCTCGCAATATGTTAATTTGTCTCGGAGACATCCGATAAGGTTTTGTTTTAATGGGCTTGTCCGAGATCAATTCAATATCCATTCGCATCAAGTGAGTCGTCCCAGGGTCTGGGGAAAACACGTCCTTATTTTTAGTAATGATTTGTTTTAATTCGTCGATCTGAGAGGGGGATAGTTTAAGTTGCAGTTGACTTTCCCGCAATATTTCATGATAGTCAAACTTCGTGCATTGTTTATCTGGATAAGGAATTTCAGCATCTCTCTCTATGTCGTCCGAGACCTCTTCTACAACCAGGCTTACCAGCTCGGTCTCCGATGATACGGTTTTAGTAAGTTTACGTGATAAATAGTACTATGGTCCCTTCTTCCTGGTAGATCTATCACATAATTTGTATCCGAAATTCTACTAAGTACCTTTCCCGGCCCTATCCAATTCACCTCAAGTTTATTTTGTTTAGAGGTAGCTAACACCATTACCAGATCCCCTTCTACAAATTTCCGTTCCACGGCATCGCGATCGTACCACGTTTTCCTTTTAAGTTGGCATTCTTTCATCCTAGTGATCGCAATATCTTCGCAACGTTTGAGTCTATTATTTAACTGCAATATATATTCCACTACCGATTGACTCGTGTTTCCCTCCTCCATCCATTCCTCGTAAACTAACGTTTAGGGTGTTCTCAAATTCTTTCTCATGACCAATTCGGTGGGACTGAAACCTGTACTCTCGTGCGCAACCGTTCTGAGAGAGAATAATGCCAAAGGAAGAACCCCCTCCCAATCTTCTCCCGATTTCACGCACAAAGCCTTAATTACGCGCTTGATGGTTCTATGTACTCGCTCCACTGCATTGCTTTGGGGGTGGCTGACTGATGACCTCGTCACTTTGATGCCGAACTTATTGAAAAAGGTGGTGGTCAATTCACTAGTGAAAGAAGTTCCCAGGTCGGATTGTATTTCGCATGGGAATCCTATCCTAGAAAAGATACTCAAGAGGGCGTCTATTACGTTCGGGGAAGTAATACTCTCCACCGGTATAGCTTCCGGGTACTTAGAGGCTACACAAATTGACGTAATCAGATATCTGTTTTGCTTTGTTGAGACAGGGAGAGGTCCCACAGCATCTATATTGATTTTAGAGAATACCTCCGAAATAATCGGCACTAATTTCAGGGGTGCTTTCGCCTTATCTCTCGGTTTCCCTACTCGTTGACACGAATCGCAAGTTTTGACGAACTCCTCCACGTCTCTGTACACGTTCGGCCAAAAAAATGCCTTAGAATTCTATCTTTGGTTTTCGTCACCCCCAGATGCCCCCTATTTCGTCATGGCTAAGTTTGTTAATGTCAAGTCTAAACTTTATGGGTACGCATAGCTGTCTGACCTCCTCCCCTCGCTTAGTTTTCGCGACTCTAACTAATTTCCCCCTGATGACCCTAAATTCTTTGTCTATTCCTGTTAGGGCCTTATCCCATAATGGTTTCAGATCGGGGCATTTTCTTTGTTCCTCTTTAAATTCAACACCATTCACTTTCGCCAAACTCTTTCCCCCTTCTCCTTCAAAAGCAGGAATGATAAAGCTATCGTCTTCCCCCCCCTCGGACGGGGGGAAAAATCCGTAAGTTCAAACTCCGCTTCGTTCGCCTTTTTTTTCTTTCTCGGGAAAATCTTTTTTGTTTACTTCTAGTCACCACTGCGTTAACCAAGTGCACCCCCTGTTCGTCTGACTCCAGCAGTTCAGCTGTTCGGTTTCCCAATAAATATAGATCATTGTCACTACTATCCTGTTTTATTGCAGCCTTGGTATAAAACTCTCCTTTCTTCGTTTTGATTTTAATTTTAGCCAGAGGCAAACAGTGGCAAATCTCATCTAACGGGCTTTTCAACCAAACGTATTCACCTAGGAGGTCATTTTCATTAATCCAGCTCCGCGAACAGACGTCTATGGATGACCCCGAATCTCTTAGACATACGCGATCAATGCCATTTATTTCCATGTTCATTTTGAATTTTTTAAATGGGTCGTAATTCCCGGTATTTAAAGTTAAATTAGCTACCGTTTCGAAATTATTTTTCCTTAATCTAGGGCACACTGGCTTTATGTGCCCTGTCTCATTGCAGTAGTAGCATATTATGGGCTTCCTTTTCTCAAATTGATTATCCGTCTCTAAACTATCCTTATAAATCTCCCTTGGTTCTGAGAGAGGCAATCGCATTGCTAACCCGTCTTCCAAGCATGTCAGCCCATCTGCTTTACACGTGTCTTCCTTCCCTTTTAACGGCCCTGCTATCTTAGCTATTGTATGAATTCGAAAACTTTCCCGATTCACTGTTAACTGCTTTTCACAACCCCTTAACGTCCCAAGGGTATATTTTTCCTCGCAGCTATTCTCACAAATCAATCCTTCAGGGTTCGCCACTCCCTTATCTCTTTTCAACTCAAAAGAGGCTTCTACAATATTATCCGGAATTATTACCCGCTGTGCACCCATCGCCACAGTTTTGACCCTTCCTTCACATACCCCTACTGTCATTTCCACGTCACAATCACTACTCCTATTCACTGTTGAATTCTTTCCTTCCTACTTCAGATGGGTGGGAAACGTTCGTACATCTCACTGGGGGGTCACAATTCTTCTTTTCAAAATCACAAGACGTAGCGTTCTCCACGCTTTTACTAACTACCGGGTTATTTACAGGCCTACACTTATTAACCGATTCACTAACTTCTGTAGTACGATTTCCTGACAAAATACAAACATTTGCGAGATCGTTAATCCTATTCCCTGCCTTCAATTTATTTTCATTTAACTTATTTCTGAGTTGAATTCTCAATCTTTCTAACTCACGTTCCCTAGCTAGTCTACGTTCTTCGTATTCCTTAATTTCCTGTTTTTCACGTTCTTCTTCCAAAATACCCTCCAACAAACATTTAACTGACTCTTCGTCATAGTATTTACTTTGACAGATTCTCTTCTTAAATTCTATCTTGGGTAAAGTAATATCAATTTCTACCCTTAATTCCTTCGCAACCTCTAACAATACGTCTTTTTTCTTTCTCTTAAGAGAAACGCCATAATGCACTAATACACACAAAATCAAATCTAAACTTAATCCTTACAAAAATTATACACAGACTCAAGGTAACCTAACAATACACTAGACCTAGACTTAACTATATTTTACCCAAAATTATACTCATAACTAGCATAACTAACAGTACCCTAGACTGAGACTTAATTATATTTCACAAAATTATAAAAATACTCAGAGTAACCTGACAATACACTACGCAAAAACTGTGCTAACGAAACAAGTATACTACTGTATACTACGACCTAACTCAATAAACAAACACACATACAAACATAGCAAATCAATACACTGCAAACAAACTTAATAGTTTCTGTAGTCTCTCAGTCTATACTTTTAACTTTATCTAGCAAAATTTTACATTAACTAGAAATAATGTATTGCTGCCCCGATACGATACTCAAAGAAAAGACTGACCTTAACATTGCAGGTGGAAACACTGGAAACCTCTTCCCTTATCCTTCTCCGGGAAAAAAACGGAAGGCAGGCACTTCGCGGGCACTCTTCACAAGCAGGAACGGGAGACACTTGCATCCAGCACTTCTCACAGCTGGGAAATCCAGGAATTAGGGTCATTAAACTCGCTTCATCACAATCGCACACGGCTGGCATTTTTTTCTTCAATTAAAATAAAGGATTCGGGCATCTGTTTACTTAAATGCCGGATCAACACCGCTGCCACCAATTTCATATATTTATATTAGCTGTAACGTCGTGAGTAGCTATCCATCAATAAAAAAAATCTTTACAGCATAATATAGAAATAAAAAAAATATTGTTTATTTGATAAACAATTCTTTTGAAATAATTTTGCCAAGCCGGTGTAATCAGTTCATATTCTCATGCTCAACGCCACCGGCGTTCATTGTCCTTTTCACTCCAATTTCCGGACTCAGCCCTTTTCTCCATTCAAGGCGGGCTTCGCGCTCTCTCTCCCCCGGACTCTGTTGTCCTTTCTTTCTCCGGTCTTCCTCGGACTTTTCTCTTATTTTCTTCTTCTCTCTCTCTCAGGTCTTTTTTCTCTCTCGGGGTCTTTTTCCGTCCTTTTTTCGTCTCCTTTTTCGTGTCCTCCAAAACAACCCTTTTTAAACACCAGGGGTGTGTTCACAACACGCCCCTCGCTCCTTCTTATTCGCAGGACCAAAGTCTCTCTTGACCTCCTCCTTCTTCCTATTGGCGCATAACACGCCAAAACACACCAAGCTGTCTGGTCCAAGGCGCCATAGTTCCTCGTCCACATCTGGACACACTGGCCCATCACGCCACCTGTTTCTAGTATCCCCTCATACAACACTAGAAAAAGACAACATGGTTATTTTTAAGATAGGCTTCGCCTATTGTCAATGGGGCGCCGAACTCTTAAGTCTATTATGCCGACCCGTCTGCTATCTCCCCTCCCTGAGTGCAGACAATAAACAATGGCCCCATGGCCACGTGCACCGGTCATTCCACAGCTGGTTGATTGTAAAAAATTCAGGGACAATAGATGGGTGAGGCACTTGTCCTTGACCAGCTGGTAAAACCATAACATTGATCGAAAGATGGGAATTCACGACAATAGACTATGTCACAAGGTGTTGTTAATTGTATAACTTATTGCACGCACTCAGGGTTTGTTTTAGTTGGTTATTTATTTCAAATAAATTTTTATCCAATGGAAATCCCCTTCTCTCTTATTTATTTCTCTTTTTTTTTTTTTACGAAACTCCCAATAGTTACAATTTTTTTTTTTGTTAATGAATAATTGCTATTTAGCAATGTTAAAAAAAAATCTGCTTGTTTAAAAGTGGCCAAACTGTGTATTTATTAATTTCAATCAAAGTGAATAACTTACGCGTTGCTTAAGGCTGTTTTAGCCACATGCACAAGGGCGTAAACTTAACGTGGAGCGCATTTTCAAACTGAAAAAAATACCTCAATTTTTCTAAAAAATTGTGACATTGTAACTCATGTATTTGCTTGTAATATAGTGTTTTTAAAATTTCAAAATATTTAATAAATAATTAGTTTTTCCTTTTACATGAAAGGAAATAGATTATTTAACATTATGTTATAGGAGAAATTTATAAAGAAAACACATTTTATAAAAGAAAGAAAATGTGTCAACCGGAATAAAAAAAATGAGTAGTATGATAAAATGAGTGATTCTCTACAGGATAGTGAAGCTAGAATATAATATTAATGTTTGAGAAATTTTATATCTGATAAATATTGCGGATTTGAGCCCTATTCTTTAACATTAACCAATAACAGCCTTAAAAGGTGTTTCTCGTCAAACGTAAAATCGTCTCACATCAACACGAAGTGCATTTAAAACAGTTATTACATCAATTTTATTACATCAATTTTTATAAAAACTTAAAATGTACTTCAGATATCTTAACAGTATTGTGTTTTTAAATTTCAAAATGTACCTTTGGTAACTTAAAGCATTGTCGCAACAGCGCATGAGGGGCTAAGGCCTACTGTGCCCAACTCTGTTTACGCGACTTTGGGCCTGAGGCACACGAGCAAATGTTCAGATCAAGTGATCAGTCTGACGTGAAACCCCCCAGTATTAAGTGCCCAAGCAAGCTTGGTACTTATATATATCCCCCACTGAAAGGATGAACGACTAAATCAACCTCGCCCAGCCCAGCGTTATTCCCAGCGTATAACCCAGCATAAATCTCTCACTTTTAAACCTAAAAAAAAGATTAAAATTTAAGGGACACGTTATACATCTCTAGATATATAAACTAAATCCTTCTTTCATAACTCAATCTAAAACAGCCGTATCCCGTTGTTCTCCTAGCAACACAAAAAAAATCCTGTGGTTGCCTCACTTTCAAGCAATTTTTTATTTCGCAAGCCATTCTAACAACCGGTGCAAAATCAAGCCGAAAATCGGAACACGTGGGGAAGAAAGCAGCATGAGCAGGGTGAACTCGACGTGAGGGTCAAGGGCGAAAATGGACGATGTCCACTTATCACCAGATTTTTTGCTTGACCAGTTTTATGGCTGCTATATTTTTAGGCACCAGACTGGACAATCCGGAAGGGTTGCCATATTGTAAACTTTATCGCCAAAATTTTGTCGCCAAGCAGTGTGCTTAGCTAGGATCCACCCCCATCTCTAGATATATAAACTAAATTCATGATGCAGAGATAAATTTGTTTATACATAAGGTATAGTTACTAAAAGTAACTACATCTTTACTACAGATGAAGGAAAACCACACTTTAAACCGGGGGTGGCTAATCGTTTTGGTAAGAGTGCTCCACTATCTGATATTAAATCCTTATTCGCGCCACTCCCAATTTTTTACAACAAACAAAAGATATATAAATTAGAAAAATGGTTACTTATTAGCCTATGGGATTTTTACACAAATAGCATATATTTTTATGCAAGTCTAATAGTGAAAATTTAAAAATAATATAATAAATATTTGGGTTTTATTGTTAGAAAACTTTTTGTCTATTTTTTACAAACCTTTTAGGTATACAGTAAAAATTATTAACTTTATAAACATTTAATTCTAATTTATTATTAAGCAGTCAGTACTCGCTTAATGTGACTTTTGAATTTGTAGCTTTTTTACCATATATCCTCCATATTAGGATTAGTTCTCGAAGATGCTAACAAAATAAGGTTGTTTTAGGTGTATATTAGTTGATTTTGCACTATATTATAATTTAATATACATTATGTTCGTAATATAAATTATTTATGCACAAACTTATGTTGATCCAAAACTACAATATCTGACATGCCAAATCATATAAATTTGAAAATTGCCTGTTGGTTCAAATATCCAACTTTCAATACAATTTAGTCACCCAGTTGGTATAGTGGTTAGCGAAGCTGACTGCTGTGCCATTGGGTCTGGGTTCGAATCCCGAGAAAGCATGGATGTTTGTAAATGTATAGTGCCTTATCGACATGGAGTACTTCAAATAGTGGACGAGTCGCAAATAATTTATTTCGACCCACATGCCCAGTAGGGTGCTGTAAGTTAAAAATTAACGTACAAATTACATATATAACGCATTGTAGAGAAATTGAAAAAGGATTTATGAAACGGCCAGCCTTTTTTTTTATCGTCTTGAAAATCATCCAACCTAGCATGGAATTAATCCTGCAATAGGTACATTCAATTTTTAAACCTATTATAGCTCGGAGCATTATTAACTTTAGTAGATAGTTAACAATGCTCGACCTGCTTTTTTTCTTCAAAATAGAGATAAAGTTTCCAAAGTTTAAAAAAAAAAAAGATATATGATGAAATAGGATAGGAGTAAAATATGCAATCTTTTTCCTGTAAGTTTAAACTTAAATTACTTAAATGCCCCATATTATCGGTTAAGAAAAGTAATATAAATTTTTTAAGTCAATTTTTCCTACTTAGATCAACAAAGAAATTTTTTATTTTAGCTACTTTTTATTAAGCAGTTAAAATTAATATAAATATGTACATACATACGACAGGACCACAACATTAAGTAAGAAAGCACATAAAAAAAAAAAAGTCATCAAACTTTGCAAATTTGTTGAGTTTTGTTATTTTAAGGCTACACATTACCCTAAAAATGAGAAATGTATCAACTTTTTTTCTTTCATTTTCCTGTAGCCCATACTATTGGGAATCTTGGCCCTAATTTCAGATCTAACAACCAATTAGATTTTAAGATATTTGAAGTTTTCTGAGTATTGTTAGTCACTAAATTTAACAACTTAGGGGGTGTGGTTAGTTTTAGTTTCATTTTAAGGCATTTTTCTCTATTTTTAAATTTAATTAATTACTAATATTTTTAAATAAAATCGATACTTGCAGAGAAGTGGTTATTAACTTCAATTTTCACTACTAAAAATCGTTTCAGTTTGTTTATATTTTGAGTTTTTTGCTGTTCTTATAGTTACTTAACTCTAAACTTGATTAAAAAAGGTTTTTCTCAAGACCGATATTTATTCTGCAACTAAGCATATATTTTATTAAATTTAAAAGCTTTGTAATTTTGTTTAAGTTTTTTCTGTTAAGAAAATGCCAAGGACAAAACTTTCGCACCTTACAAAGAGAAGCAATATTTCTAAGCGATGGAAAACTTCGAAAAATGACAATTCTAAAAAGCAGCGCTTTTAGCTGATATAACTACAAGAATTCAAAATACAAATGTTTTGAAAACGAATACTACAGGTAAAGTAAACATTTCAGTGATGTTCGAAATTACATTATAGTGGAACCTTGTGAAGAGATCCCCTTGGATCTCACTTTGAGAACTGAGATTAATTTGGAGTCAGATAAGAGCCAGTAGCCATTTTTATAAATAACTTTCTTTATTTTTGGTTATCTTTTCCAAATAGAATCAAAGACTTATTAACAAATATATCTAAATAGTTTTATGAGGTTTAAAAAGGGACTTTCCTTTAAATAAACTTAAATATTTAATGATCAATTAATTAACAATTAGAATATCGATCATGCAGAGATTACCGCGATAAGAGATCCCAAAATTAAATTCAATAATGTTCCTATTGAACATTTAACTTTAATCTCACTCTAATATAAAACTTTAATTATAAATCAATGTTTACCACACTGCAGCTCAGCTCTTCCTGAGATTTATCCACCTAGAAATCTTCAATAATAAATCTCTCACTTCACCGTTATACCTTCCTGCTTCAATCTCTCTCCTACTGCTTTTTACTTTACTATTCCGTTTGACTTAAATACTTTATCTAATCTGCATATAACAAGGAATCCTGTCCACTTTTTGGAGCTGATTGGAAATAGGTAGGGGAATTAAATTTCCCTAAAAAAGACGACTCAGAAGGTTAGTGATAAAGTTCCGTATAGGTTTGTCACAACCTGAATGTTTAAGTAATTTGTTTACAAAAATCATTTATGCAATATTTGTCATACTGCTTCTTTAAAACTTTGCTTTGGTCAAATAAATGAATTTGCATATAAAATGAATGTTGTATGTGTTAATTGTGACCTAACTCAAAGCGAAATATGTTCTTCATAACAGTTGGTTGATACTAAATTGCATCAAATATCAAATGTTAGCAAGAATAATTTTTAATGCTCCATTTGATGTAAATATGAGAATAGTGCAAGGTATATTAAATTTGGGACTTGTCTACTCAGCATTGGAAAAATTCTGCATGCACATGAATTTAAGTATTATGTCTAGTAAAACTTTTAATTCCTATAAGGCAAAGTCCTGTATGAACATCTCGTTGGCTCAAATCATCTGTTGCTTGATGTTCGTAAAAATGTCGAGAGAGGCGTAGGGCTCAAAGAATGATAAAGATATCGTCGATATTGGAGTGTCATACGATGGAAGCTGGTTGACAAGAGGACATGCGTCAAACATCGGAGTAGGATGTGTTATTGACTTTGCTGACTGGCTTCGTGATAGACTATGAAGTAATGTCAAAACGGTGTGGAGAATGTGAGCAGACAAAATTTGTACTTGAAGAAGACGGTGCTGAATTTCGTATTTGGTATGAAGGACATCAGGATGTTTGTAGTGCAACACATGTCGGATCATCTGGTGCAATGGAAAGTAAATGCAGCTGTAAAATTATGGGAAAGATCTGAGAGCATTGGCTTCCGGTACACAACCTTGCTCTCTGATGGGGATTCTAAGTCTTTCTTAGAATTAGAAGAAAGGAATGTGTATGGAAGTGAGACACAAATTAAAAAACAAGAATGTATCAACCATACAAGCAAAAGGTTGGAAACCGCTTTGAGGCAGACAGTTAAAGATTGGCGAGTGAAAGGTGTAACTTTAGGAGAGAATGAAACGCGGTAGTTTGTGTGAAAGAAGAGACAAAAAAAAAAAAAAAACTAACTAGATACTACACTAATGTCATACGCAAAAATGAAGGTAATGTAAAGGCGATGAAGACTGTAATTTATGCTACCTATTTCATTGCATGTCTACAGACCAGAAGCCACAACATAAAAGTGCCCTTCTGGTATAGACTCATGGTGTTTTTACCAATCATCACTGGCACGTGGTAAGAAATCAGGTGTTCACAAAGATTGGGTAAAAACACCAATCAATGAAGAATACTTGCCTAAAATCTTGCCGATTTATCAAAGATTAGCTTCATCTGAATTATTACGCAGGTGTGTCAGAGGTCTGACACAAAATTCTAATGATGCATTGCATTCGATGATATGGAACAGATGTTCCAAAGAAAATTCAGCTTCTAGGGTCGTGTGCTGATTGCCGTGTCGAGTGCAATATCTGAATTTAATGTTGGAACCTTAAAAGCTCTAAAAACATTTCATGATGTTAATTGCCTTGCAACAAGTTTATTGTCTGAACATTTAGCCTTCTTTACTGATTATAGGAGAACCTATTTCATAAAGAAAATAAAATCTGCAAATTTTAAAGTCGCGCAGCAAAAAATAAAACTTGCTAATTTGCGTCGACTTAAAATTGAGAAAAAATTAGGTCCTATGTACAAATCTGGTGGTTTTTAACTTTTTTTAAACTTTTATTTGTATCATATTATTCTTTAAGAATGTATTGTATTTTAAAACTTTTAAGAAATTATGTTAACTTTAAGCTGAATAATCTCATCGTAACAAATGCTACATCGATATTTTGCAAAAACATATTTTGAATAAGTAAAAGTATTTTCAATCATATTTAATTAATGTAGTGTTTTCATATATTATATAAGTAGTAAAATAATATACTAAAAATTTAGAGATTTGTGAGCATTATTAGTTTTTGTTTTATGCCTTTACAAATTTAAAATGCATTTTTCTCAGACTTTTATTTTTGAAGATGTAAGTGTTTTCCAATCCCTAAGGCTTTTTTTTCTATTCAAGATACAGTCTTGAAATTTTTTAGATACTTAGATATGTGTTTTCTACAAAAATTTAGTATGGATTTAGATCTGGGATCTCTAGTTATTTTTAAAAAATTGTTAAAGTTAATATTTTCAAATTTTTCGTGTTTTTTCAGATTTTGCTAGAAAAATAATTATTAAAAATAAACAACGAAACAGATTTTCAAATCCATACTAAATTTGTTTACAATAATATTAGAAATATAAATCACTCGAAATAATGAAAAATTTCAAAAATTGTGTATTTCATAAGAATTTTAAAAAACTTCAAAAATTTTAAATTTTTTAGAATTTTAAAATAAGGGCTTGTTAAATTGACTTTTTTATTTTCAGAATCAGTTTAAAAATATAGTCCGAAAACAATACATAAATTACTTTTAACATTACTGTCTCCAAAAAAAAAAATTTTAAAAAGGGTACCGTGTAGCCTTAAGCGCTTTTCCTAATCTTTATTAAAAACTGTTAAGCGCTTTAAGCACCACTATATATTCGGTCTCTCAAATACTACAATAATAAGACTTTTAAATTCACATTCAGTTTTTTTGGTGCATCGAGCGCGTTGATGGGATACGAAACAAAATAGCTTGTCCGCGAATCGGTCAGACTGATACGTCACGTGCGTGTTCAAACGTGTCTTCACCTCGCGCATGTTATATTGTAATATAAATATTTATTTTGCATTTTGGCCATTATTTTTTGTGTACTTTATTAAAAAATAATGCGCTCACGAACACTTTAATCAACCGGGGCTGTACTCTTGTGACGATTCTGTACGGAACCTTTCCACTAATATTCTTAGGCGTCTTTTTGGGGATTATAAATTCGCGTATATTTCCAATCAACTCCAAAAATAGAATGGGATATGCAAAGAAGATAGGGTATTTAAGTTGAGCGTTGTAAGCTAGCAAGAATGAAGGCTATTGAGCCAGCAGCAGTAGCCTCAAATTTGAGGATTTCATGAGATTACGTTAGTGAAGCCTTTTGCTGTTATTCTGCGGAAGAGCTAGAAAGCTGATATACCAAGTGGTAACTATAATTTATGTACGCTTAAAATAAGCGTTAGTTTAGTAAAATTAGTTAAAGTTAATGAAAGCTAATAATTCGAGTACGTGTATTTCTCGGACCTCCTATTTCGGTAGACCTTATTTGATCTTGAGCATAATTATTGATTAATTTCATAATTCGTAATTTAATTTAATATTAAAGGTAAATCCCTTTTGTTTGACGTAACAGAAATATTATATGCTAACAGAGTTTTTTGAGATTTGATATAATAATTACAAGTTATTATTACAGAAAATGGCTCGTAGTGATTCTTTGCCTCAAATTAATCTTGGTGTCAGGGTGAGACCCAGGGGACTCTTCACACTCCTTTACGTAAATCGAGAAGATTCCTCAGTTGTTCGATTCCAGTTGAGATCACGTCACACAAGTTCAAAAGTATATAACATATGGATAAGAACAAGTATAAGTCATATTCCAAACATTGAAAAGTATTGTCAGAGTAAAGTTGGTGCTAGACTTCTTGGCTGCTGTGTACGTGTTGCATCTGTACTTTGGATACTGGCGCCATAATCACACTCAGACAAAAACGCCAAGTCTTGGATATGCTGATACAAAGATGCTGCTACGGGATGATCCAGCGGCGATTCAGCCAGTGAAAGCGAAAAGGAAACATAATCGAGAGAAGGAAGACATTTGTTACAAATAGTTTAACATTGTTATTTTTCCCTGTTTTCTCTATTTAATAAATTTTTTTTTTGAAAAAAACCTTCTATTTTCTCATTTCAACTTAGCACCAGTGTTAAAAAATACGTATATAATATGAATTTACCAATGGGCGAAAAAAGACTAATCTTTTACCCAACTCATTTCTCATTCATTCTTTCAACCAAACTGATGTTGACAACAGAATGCCACCCACTTTTTTTTCTCCTTCAAGGTCATTTGTGGGCCCATCTTTGAATTGTGTATAGAACCTACTTTTCCCCTATTTCATCACTCGTTACTTTTTCACCGTAAATCTACAAATTAACGATGAATTTCAACTACTTTAACATTCCGTGCATTCAAAAAATGGATTACAAAATCCATTTCACAAATACTTCTACTTACAAAAGTGTAGTGGATAACAAATTCATTACACTTTTTTTACGAAGAAACCTGAAATGTTTGCGTGCAATTCTCTTAAGGTATTACATTCCAATCTTTTAGGGGGAAAAATTATACTTCTAGACCTGAAAAACCATTTCTTGTAAATAAATAGTATTTCGATATGTGTATAGAACTTATTTTTTTCTTTGATCATCTTATTTATTTATTAATTATTTTTTATTTTTAAAGCTGTCATTTTTATACCCGGCGTATAACGCGTACCCGTACATTTCAATCTTAATTTTTGTGTTGAAAGCACACGTTATACGCCGAATTTTACGGTAATTATTTTTGAAATGCAGCGAGATAAAAAATTTCCGAAATCTGTCAAAATGATAAAGAAAGCTGAGTGGGTTTTAAAGTTATGAGATATAAGGCATGCCTCAAAAGCGTTTAGTTAAATCGGACCGAAAGCAGTAAGCTCAAAGTCTTTCCTGTCATTTAAAAATTAGGTACAGTAAGTCTGATTTTTAAATATTTCTTTTTTATTTTCTAGCAACTGTAAGAACTACACATATTGTGGAGAATGAAGTCACCGACAGTTCTGCTTCTAGTGAAATATTACGAGCACATCAAGAAAATGATAAAATAGATTGTTTCGATTTGTGTAGCGCCTTCTGTATGTTTGTTTTCCCTTTCATTCTCACTGCTTGTTTATTATTGGTATCTAACAGCGACGAATTGTAAGCAATTTTCATGTAATAATATGTAAATAAAGGTTTTATTTAGATCATTGAAGTATGATAATAAAATCGTTTTACTAAAGTGAATTAGAATAAATTGGTATGTATAAATATGTTTTAAAGGATATATTTTTATTACATTCTGATATATATTGTCATGCCCCATTTGGAAAATCTTAAGATAAATCACATAATTTTCTTTTAAATAGTAAGTAAGTTTGCATGAGAATAAACATGTTATTTCTTCGTGATGAGGAAACGTAGATCACACACTGTTCTTCGATGCTTGAGGCGTAGCAGCCGCAGTATGAGCTGTATTACCACGTATAAGATCTTTACACTTTCAAATTAATTTTTAATGCTATTGTTTTTATTTATTTTCCAAATCAAGGTACCTAATGAATTGTTGTAGGGATTAGCCTGATAGTCCAATGTATCCTAAGAGGGATAGGCATTAAAAATATATTTATAAAGGGTGTTTTTTTAGAGGTAAAGAACTTTTTAAATTGTAATAAAACAACATGTATTATTCGATTGACATGAATTTTTTTTTTTATTCGAAAGATAATCTTGTGGCATTACATTTCAAATATGATTTCTGGCATATGACTGCCATGGCTGGCTCGGATGTAGTCAATTTTCGATGACTTTTTCCAACATTTGTGGCCGTATATCGGCAATAACACGGCGAATGTTGTCTTCCAAATGGTCAAGCGTTTGTGGCTTATCCGCATAGACCAATGACTTTACATAGCCCCACAGAAAAAGCGGTGTTAAGGCACAAGATCTTGGAGGCCAATTCACAGGTCCCAAACGAGAAATTAGGCGGTCACCAAACGTGTCTTTCAATAAATCGATTGTGGCACGAGCTGTGTGACATGTTGCGCCGTCTTGTTGGAACCACAGCTCCTGGACATCATGATTGTTCAATTCAGGAATGAAAAGTTAGTAATCATGGCTCTATACCGATCACCATTGATTTTAACGTTGTGGCCTTCATCGTTTTTGAAGAAGGATTCCACCAGCCCATAAAGCTCACCAAACAGTCAGTTTTTATGGATGTAACGGTGTTTCGGCATACACTTGTGGATTAGCTTCACTCCAAATGCGGCAGTTTTGTTCGTTGACGTAGCCATTCAACCAGAAGTGCGCTTCATCGCTAAACAAAATTCGCTTATGAAAATCGGGAACAACGGCAATCTCGTTTTGGGCCCATTCGACGAATTTACGCCTTGCTTGATGATCGTTTTGATGAATTGCCAAACCAAACTGAGAATAAATCACTAGACAGCTGTTATATCGGTCGCCATCTTGGAATGTAATGCCAACTTAAAACTTCTATACCTGAAAAAAAAACACTCTTTACAATGAATGTATCATTTTATGTTCCCTCTGAGCTTTTAGAAATACTAGTAATGAGCTCATTGGGGAAGGATTTTCAGGGTGCGGCTGTTCCAGCAATATGTTTTGCTGGTATCGGCCAGGATTAAACATTGGAGTTACTGACGCACCCCGTCTATGTCATTAAGATGTCCTCGCAATTCCTTGATCTCTCGGGTGCCGTTGCCCTTGCAACCTCTTTTGCATGTGTCGCCGAAGAAAATCCTCATCACCTTCCGAACCGACTCTTTAAATACCCTAGGTGGACCTTTTTCATGTCCCTAATAGTTACTGATTGGCGAGACTCAAAAGTCTTCACCCGGCATCATCTGTCTTATTCCCAACTTCATTGGTTCTTTGAGACTAGGTTTTCTTTCCTGGGTTCCAGGAAAGAAAACATTTCCTGTTCTCGAATTATAATTCAATCTCGGTATTTCCCGGAATCGCACGTGGCTTCAATAGTTTGTTCGCAATATTTGAAAGATTTTAGAAATAAAATCAGCAATTTTAAAAGCATTAATTGACATTAAAGTAGAACAAATGAATGCCATTTATGTAGATTTTGAAACTGTGATGACAATTGTAGAAGGCTTAAAGTCAGTAAAAATTAATTTAGAAAAATTATGCAGCTTTGCTAACTGCAGAAGGTGTGTTTCCTTTCGTTATTGGAGAATTGAACGAAAAACTTCATAACTTGAGAAAATTCTGAAATATTCTCTAATCCAAGAATTGATGAGAGAGGCAACGCCAATATAATAGGATTAATACAATGCTTGAATTTTGGGAGAAAATACGATGCAGTTACTGTGTTGATATTTCGTAATTCCCTGGTAAAAATTGTTTGGTTAGACAAGCTCAAATGAGAGAGAGAGATAGGGATAAGGCTTTTTTTTCTGCAAATAAGAGGAATCAATATTTAATTATTTACACTCAGAAGTGAGCATGGAGATTTTGAGAGAAAAACCTCCAACTCTTTGGACGAAAAATTAGAGAAAGCAATTTACTCTAAAAAGAAAGGTTTTATACTGTTCAACCAAAAAAAGTGCTAGTTTCAACAAAATCATGAAACAAAAAATGCAATTGTTCGACTCAACTGAAAATCAAAAACTAAACATTATAAAACTATGTGAGGGTGTGAAAATAATTCCTACAACGTCAGTTGAATTCGAGAGAGCATTTTCTGCTGCTGGATTATTCGTCACAAAGCTTAGAACTAGGTTGAGAGATAAAAGTATAAATTGTTTATACTTTATGAAATCCTGTTTTAAAAATGAATAAAAAATCGATTTATTTTTATATTGTATTTTTTTAGCTCATTATATAAATACTTAATAATTTTTGGAATTTATATGTATCCGTGTTTTATATAATTATAATTGATTTTATATGTATCCTTATTTCATATAATTATAATTGATTTTATATGTATCCTTATTTTATATAATTATAATAGATTTTATTTAAAAATAACTTGTTTTTAAATTTTTCGAAACTTTGATGCATTCCCGGGAATTCCAGGAACGACAGTTACATTTCCGGGAATGGAAAAACCCGGGAAATCAGAAACTCTATTTAAGACAGAAAGCCACCGCGACTGAGATCCATTACATCGCCGTACCTCGCAAAACCATGTGGAGGTTGTATCAATAGACCTAGAAATATCCGAAAGACAGTTGGAATCCCTTTTTGGGTATGTGTTCCACACAACAGGCCGAAATTCCTGCTATTCAATTATTTTGGGGCCCACATGTGCGAAGGAACGAAATAATGAATATTGTTTAACAGAAGTGTCTCTTCTTCTTTAATTGTTGAGACTAAAAACAATGTGGGTGTATGAGAAGGAAGAGGTGGGGTAACCTCGAGCCATTTCCAGAATCGACTCAACATCTGTTTTGCCCCCAAGCATGAAAGAATACGCTCAATCTGGCCATTCCTCACCCCTGGGTTTGAAAAATTACAACTGGGCGTACTAAAGTGTTCGTCTAATTAGACGAAGGTATGACTTTAGTAAACGCCCACTCTATACTAAATCTTTTGTGGACTCTTTAACCATACTGATGTCGAATTTGAATGTTAGTTTAAGTGAGATGCTTGCCTCTCTCTTATAATTTTTTTTTGCATTGATTTATCTGAGCATGGAGAGAAGAAGTTTAGGTTTATAAATAAGGAGGGTTTTTCCCCACAGGGTTTGTGAATTTAGAAAATAATGGCAGTTTTCCAGGAAATATGAAAAGACTTGTATTAAGAGTGATTGAAAATTATACACATAAAGCTAATTTTGGAAGACATCTGCTTATGTATTTTTTAGGTATTTCTTCAAAACCAGGGGCCTGATGGATTTCTGATTGAAAGATATATTATAATGTACGTTAACACTAGAACGTCCACCGGTGTGTCAATTTGTGGCACTGGTGCCTATTCATTTTATTCCTCTTTCTTAATTTTGAAAGGAAGTTGAAAATTTTTTTCGTGACTTTTAATTACTGTCCATGGTAATTACACAGTAAAATCTTTGTGGTTTTAGGTTAATTAGGAGACATTTTACATTTAAAAATACCTAGAACGTCCGCTGGTGTCATTTCGGCGCCAAGGCAATTTATCATCATAAATAGATGTCGTTCATCATTACTATTAGTAAAACAAACTTTCCAAAGTACTATCACATTTATTTGACCTTGAATGCAGTGTTATTGGGTTAACAGTGGAAACGAAAATTATTTTTCTAAAATTATTGGGTCTCAGTGTTTCGTTATATAGCAATTGGTTATCTGCTCATAAAAAAAATTGCTGGTGAAATTGCTAATTAATTGCGAGAGGTTTTTGAGAAATAATCGGCTCTAATTCAGATTCCGATTAAGGCATAAGATTGAGTGAAAGTAACTGCGAGAAATCTGAAGAAAAAACAGATATAATTGATTATACTCCAGTAAATCCTAATATAAATATCACTAGGGATGGCACAGAAGGGATACCGCATAATAGTAATGTTCCTGGCAGATTTGCGACTCGAAATATTTTTTGACAAAGCAGTGGTGCAAGAAGCTTCGCGAAACATAATGTCAACGTCAGATTCTTATGATGTAAAGGGCCATTAAATATGTTAATTACATGAAGTAATATTTAAAAGTCTTAAAACTAAACCCTACTAGTTCTGCAATTATTTAGTTAAAACAATTATTTTACATATTTCATGTCATGGTGTCAAAATGACACCGGTTAACGTTTAAGGGTAATCGAGAGAGAAATCCCGGACGTTCTAGTGTTAAAGGGAAAATGTATGCGTTTATTTTTTGGAGAGCCACGGGCAGTATTTAAAGCGAGTTCATTGATAGATTTATAACTTTTCCATCTAAAGCAACGCAATAACTATTGGAGATGGACCACGTTACTTTAAAATGGAGCCTCGATAAATTTAAGATGCTTCATAACACTGGGGGGAGGGAGGTCTTCAATGCCACTAAGAACTTAACCCACAATTCAACAACACTGGTCACCAGTTAACGACCATGACCACTCTGATACCTCGGACAAGTATTTAAGGACGTCGTTTTTCAAATAAACATTTCCCTTGGTCAGATTTGACTTTTAATTTTCCTCGCGCTCTGAAGCAACACGAGCGCTATTGGCGACGAACCTCGTAAATCTTTAACCACAGTCAAGATACTGCATTTTGTCAGATAGAGATGTCTGATGGCCTTACAGATTTAATGTGATTTTCCAGAAATCATGCTAATTTATGGTAGTTCATTTCATTTTATTTTTTGATGCATTTAAGTTTAGTTTTACTATGAACCTAAGATATATTTTTTAGTATTGCTTTTCTCATTTTTTAAAAGTTTCATGAGTTGTGCCATATTAAATAGAATGTAACTACTATGCTATTCGAATTAATTAGATCAAGCATACGTTTCTTGTCTGAGTTGGTATATGATAGTTGGTATATACAAATCAGCTATATCTGCCTAGAGGTAGTGTGACCGATCGACCTTGACTATAATTTACTCATTTCACTGGCCTTAGTGTACGAGTTATGAAACTATCAGCGTGACATCTGGTTGTTATAATTTTGTGCTCCGTGTCACATTTGCTACTTTTGCTTGTTCAAAAATGGATGTTACTCGAAGATGCGTTCTAAGATAATTGCTCATACTGAACATAATTCTATGACTGTGTATGCTACGGCATTTGCTATGAGCAAATCTATTGTTCCAAAATTTCAAGATTCTGGATCATTGTCTCCAGGAAGTGGATAACTACTCCAAGAACTGAAAGAATTATATCAAGAAATAGTGAAATAAATCCAAAAAAAGACAAGCACTAGCCTTCAAAGCGATTTATGTGGGCGCGGTAGCCGAGTGGTATAGGTATCGGATCGTGGCTTGCCTTGTCACGAGTTCAAGCCCAGTACCACTAAAGACCCGACGTGTAAGACAGCGATGCACGCTAAATCTGACGAGAGATGAAACGACCTCCCGTTGGTGTGGTGTGGTAGTTAGGAAAGGGGGGTGCCAACTCAGGCGTCGTCCACGTCACTTGACGATGGTTCAAAATTACGTGTTCCTTCGCCAAAAGCCCTCGTGCAGCTGAACAGTGCGACGATCAATTCAATCAATCAAAGGGATTTATTGGATTATGGTGTTGAAGCGAGAATACCTCAACTTTAAGTAAAATGCACGCCGTAAGGCAGCAAGACCGAGCAAAAAAAATTTCTAACTCTAAAAAGGATGAAAAATGTTTAGCATGGGCCAAAAAATACTGATGATGGACTTATAACGACTGGAAAAAGGTGATTTTCAATGATGAAACATTTTGTGCATGGATACAAATCAAATATAGCTATACGAAGTGAAGTTGAAACTCTGCTACCAAATCATATCCAACAAATTGTAAAACCCTCTTCAAAACATGTCTTGGGAATTTTTCACAACAAATTACACCGAAAGCTCATTTTCTTGTAAAAGCATGATTAATTCTCTCAAATGCATAGAAATTTTGGGCAGTAGGTTTGTTCCATTCATGGTAACATATGGACGACATTTCAACACGACTTGGCCTCTTGTGACAGTTTGAAATTGTTAAAGACTTTTTAGCGGGGAAGTAAAATAAAAGGGTTTGATTCGGGCCTGGTAATTCATCAGGCCATCATTCTAATCTATATCCTCAAGAATCGTTTAACTAAGATGAATTACACGACAACTGAACAAATGATAAAAGTCTCGTACACACGTGTTTTTCCACGATGATGAAGTTAATAGCATGTGCGCTCCACTAGTAGAGTCAATGCCAAGACGTGTTGAAGAGTTCATTTCTACTAAAGGAGAACATACTTTGTACTAATATGGAAATATTTACGTCTACTTAAGGTATAGAATGAATAAAAGCCAAAGTTGTAGAAAAAAGGTTTTCTTTTCATTTATCCCAATTAAATCGAACAGTATAGTAGATTTATAAACAGATATTAGCTGGAAACTGTGTCATATTTCAGAGGTGATTTATAAATGTGGTCATTTTCACGTTGAGTTTGAAGACGAGTGAGATAAAGATAACATAAAAAGCTAAATTATCATTTAAATTCTGTCAGAAATTTAATACAAAAACTATAACATGGTTCTACTATTTGCTTCTCATATATTTGGATAGAGAACAATCGAGAACTGGGTAATACCAGGTGGGCTGAAAAGTTCGTAGGCTAGCATAGAAATTTTTTTTTTTTGATAGAGAGAATTTGATTTTATTATTCAATATAGTTGTTCCCTTCGAGGGCGATACAACGATTATAGCGGCCATACAATTTTTCGATACCATTTTTATAATACGATTTGTCTTCAGCCTTAAAATAGGCTTCAGTTTCGGCGATTACCTCTTCACTGTCGCAAAATTTCTGTCCAGCGAGCATCCTCTTGATGTCTGAGAACAGAAAGAAGTCACTGGGGGCCAGATCTGGATTGTACGGTGGATGCAGAAGCAATTCGAAGCTCAATTCATGCAATTTTGTCATCGAGTTCATTGATTTGTGACACGATGCATTGTCTTGATGAAACATCACTATCTTTTTCTTCAAATGAGGCCGCTTTTCCGCGATTTCGTCTTTTAAACGCTCCAATAACGCTACGTAATAGTCGCTGTTTATGGTTTTCCCTTTTTAAGATGGTCAATAAATATTATAACATGAGTATCCCAGAATACTGATGCCATAACCTTGCCAGCCGACTTTTGCGTCTTTCCACATTTTGGAGTTGGTTCATCACGTGCAGTCCACTCGGCCGACTGTTGATTGGACTCCCGAGTGAAATGATGGAGCCATGTTTCATCCATCGTCACATATCGACGCAAAAATTCAGATTTATTACGATTGAACAGCTCCAAACACTGCTTAGAATCATCGATTCGTTGTTGTTTTGGGTCGATTGTGAGCTCGCGCGGCATCCACTTTGAACAGAGCTATCGCATATCCAAATATTCATTCACGATATGACCAATACGTTCCTTTGATATCTTTAGGGTCTCAGCTATCTGAATCAACTTCACTTAACGGTTATCAAAAATTATTTTGTGGACTTTTTTGATGTTTGCGTCCGTAACAGCCTGTTTTGGGTGTCCGCTGCGTGCATCGTCCTCGGTGCTCATTTCGCCTCGTTTAAATTTAGCGAACCACTTCTCTTCGGTTGATTTTCCTGGTGCAAAGTCCGAATAATGTTTATCAAGCCAACCCTTGGTTTCAACAGCATTTTTCGTCACTTGACCATGGTTCAAAATTACGTAGTCCGTCGCCAAAAGCCCTCGTGTAGCTGAACAGTGCGACGTTAATATTCAATCAATCAACAGCATTTTTTTCGCCAAAAAGCAATGCTTTATTAACACACGAAATTCCTTTTTATCCATTTTTTCAATGTAACAAAAGTTCTTTCACTAAAAATGCTATAACTCAGATACGAATAGTGACACAGCTGTCAAATTTATACATGCATATTTTGAAGGTTAGGGCTAACTAAAAATCTTATGGATTTGATATCATTAGCGCCATCTATGTGTCAACCTACGAACTTTTCAGCCAGCCTGTTAATTGCGAGGTGTACATCTAATTTCAATTCAATGTGACTCACAAATGCTATTCCTAAAATACTACACACTTCTCTTTTGCATCAATATATATTGAAGAAATCCTTAGTTTCGGATTTGTTTGTCAATTGATTTGCGCTAGTTATTGAAGACTATTATCCTCTCTAAGAATTTACTGTTTCTACTTACACGTTCTAACTTACCACTTTTACCTCGAGTTCAAATTTTTTTATAGGTTTAAAAGGCAAGTATGCTTAGCTTTAGCAATGAGCAGAGCAAGAAAGTTACAGAAAACAAGCGCGATGCAGCGGGGGTCGTTTCGATGCAATAATGCCCTCTTCTAAGAACAATGAAAATACTTTAACACGAAACCGAGAGGGTTGAATTATTTTTTCGTGTTAAGGAATATTGCAAAAAAAACCATGTATTCAACAAAATTAAGTTTATTAGAATATATTTTTTTTACATATATATGTATGTTTTTTAAAAAACCGTTCGAACATTTACATAATTTGCTCTTTTTTTTAATTATTGTTGATAAATTAGGGATACCGAAATCTTTACAGAATTCCGTTTACATTTTTTTTTTATTAACAGCCTTCAGAAGCTCCATCTTTATTTTTAGTGAAATAGAAGTTTGCTTTCCCCTTTTTTTTTTGCCATTGTGCTAGTAAAAAAATCGTCTAAAATAGGAACACGGTAACCAAACTCACTTATTTTTACTCACACTGTTTAGTACTCGTCACCGAGAGAGAGAGAGAGAGAGAATTCTAAAGCCAACTTATGAGAGATAGGATATTTTTGTGTGATGTTTGCAGGGGTAGAGGTTGAAAGTAAAACCAATAAACAAAATTGGCTTGTGTCACAGGTTATTTCGACATAATTTCAAAGCCAAGTTAGCCCCCTTTCTGCGAAACACACTCAGGAATATTGAAAATAGCGACCCAAGAAGAAAGCATCGGATTGAAATGAAATTTAATACACATAATGACACAGATGAGAGATTCACTTGATCTCAAAAACAAGACAATTAAACAAATACAGGGTGTGCAACGACACAAATACTAGGCAACTTCAATAGCGCGTTAGACCACTTCCAGCTGCAATACATGCCGCCACGCGGTCCGGCATTGAGTTGATTGGACACCTTATGTTGTCCTGAGGCAGATGGGCCCACAAATCTTGAACAGCCAACTCTAAATCATGTAAAGAGTGACACGATGGCATCTGCCGTCTTAGCTGATTCCACACGTGCTCCACAGGGGACAAATCGGGGAAGCGGGCCGGCCATGGAAGAGTCTGAAAATGGCGTAGGGAGTGCTGAGTAACTCTTGCTGTATGTGGAGGAACATTATCTTGCTAGAAAATTGCCCCTGGGCGACCATTTAGGAAAGGTCCTACATGGGGTCGAAGAATATCATCAACGTAACGTTGGCCCGTTAAGGTTCCACGTATCACAATTAAAGTGGACCGACTATCATAGGCTATGGCCCCCCAGACCATTACACCCGCTGTGCGGGCAGTGTGACGTAGAACAGTGTGGGGGGGAATTGTATCGCTCACCAGGGAACCTCCACACCCACACACGGTTATCATCTGTCCCCAAAACAAACCGGGATTCATCACTAAACACAACCTTTTGTCAATCTATGACATTCCACATCGATCTGGCTTGGCCACTGTAGACGCAGTAGCCGATGTTCCGGTGTTAAGGAGAGTGCACGGAAAGGGCGGTTAGATTTAAGATTTGCTTCTGCAAGGTGTCTGGAAATTGTTTGTGGAACAACTGCTACGCCTACGTCTGCTCGTATCATTGAACGAGTCACTGTAGGGTCCAAAAGTGCTGGCAGCACGATCCTTCGATCTTCTCTCCTCTGGTCTTCCTGGTCGCTCCAGATCCGGTTTTCCGCGCGTGGGTACCTTCTCGTGTCCACTGCTCCCAACAATTTATACCGGCACACTCCGAACGATCCACCTGTCCAGCATCACGGCGGATCGATCAGCTTGCAGTTTTCATCCCGATGATCAGGCCTCTCTCAAACTCGCTTAACTGTGAGAAATGTCTTCTAGAACGTTTACCTGGCATGTTTTGCTTACCAAAGTCTTCCTACAATTGGCGGGTAATCGTCACGTTTATGAATCTTCGAATTTGTACTGGCTTATATAGCACCCTCTTCCTGATTGTAGCGCCACTTTGGCGTGTATGAGCATGCTTATTGGCACAAAACTTGGATCATTTGCATATCACATTACGCTGTACTTATTTGCAAAGTTTCGCGATTGTACTTAGCTTCAATCTTGGGTCGCTATTTTCAATGTTTCTGAGTGTATGTGAAACTACCACTCTTTCATTTTATAGATCTTCTGAATCTCGCCTGCGTGTCAGGTGTTTTCCGTATATTGTTCACAGCAAGAAGGGAAATTTTTTCGGGTTAAGCGATTTTCGTTTCGTGTAAAAAGGAACAAATGCCTGAAAATGCATAGTATTTTGTCTGGATAGGTGCATTATTTCGTGTTAACCGATGTTCCGTTAATCATTAAGTGTAATTAAGTTAATCATTAAGTGTAATTCACTGTATATATAAAAATAGGAGCAACCTGATAAAACAGAAGCAGTTATGTGATTTATTTGTTAAAAAAAACATTACAGTAAAAACAAAAATATAGCGCCAATTAATCAGATTTTGACAAGTTGTGTTAAATCTCGCAAGCCACAAAATTATTGAAGGCGAGTGCGTGATATCCACTCTCGATCTATCCTAGACATTTATAAATTCTATGGGAAGGTTTTGTTGTTTTTTTCCTGTAGGAAAAAACAAGATTTTTTTCACTTTTCATTTCAAATTTAATATAAAATGTAATTTCTTTTGTTTGTCATAGCGCCGGCTGGGTGGCGTGGTTGGTTTGTCGCTGGCTTTCCAAACCCAAGGTTTTGGGTTCAACCACGGCCCAAATCGGTGGATTTTCATGATGCAGAAAATTGACAGTGGCAATGTCGTATGATTATACGGCATGTAAAAGTTCATTAGAGTGTCTGTTTGGCTTGGGTGCTCTCATCAAAATTAAATCCTAGTACAGGTTCATATCGTCAGAGTTTTCATTGTGGAGGAAACTGGGTGTCAAAAATACCAAGGACAATTGATATCCGCCTATATGGTGCCGTACTAAAAGAGATACCAGCTTCCATCAAAAGTACTAGGTCTGCAATGGTAAGACACCAAACCGCAGTCTATTAAAAATAAAAATAAAATGTTAGTCACAGTTGTCTGTCAGCTTAGCTAACCACATGGAAAAGAAGTCTTCTGTTTTGAAGTTAAAACATTTTTCTATTGCCATTTGGGCGCTCTCATAATTTATACGAGGTAGGATTCAAAAGTTTCGGCACTGAAAGTATAGCTTGAAAAAAGTGTGCAGTAGAGTGACTGCGATAACGTGTCTCTGCATTTGCTTTCTTTCCCTTTTAAAAAAAAATATTTTTCACAAATCATGGGGTCGTTGGCTCTCCACATCATCGTATTTTGTAGGCGGATGCATTCAGTGTCCGGAGATTAAAAGAAATGGAATTTGCTGAGCAGAGAATGAATGAAGAATTTGTGTTCACTTGGGAAAGAGTGCTACGGAAATTTACGAAACGTTGAAACATGTGTACGATAGGGATACATAATCTTGAACGCAAACGTTTGAGTGGCATCGACGTTTCAGAGAAGGAAAAGAAAGTGTTGAAGACAACGAACGCTCCGTACGACTGCAGACTTCTTGCCATTTTGAAAACATCGAAAAGGTTTCTGCGGAGTTACTTAACAGCAGGCCCTACAGAATAACACAGATAGCAGAATCAGTTGGGATGCGTAGTTATGTTTGGTTGGAATATATCCTGCATCATTTGCTTGAGTTGATACAAAAGAAGAGACCTAGATTGTGGGCTGAGCAGTCATGATTGATTTCGCATGACAACGCTCTAACACACCGATCCCTTCTCGTCACTGAATTTCTTGCGAAAACGAAAACAACTAATGTACCGTATCTTTCTTACTTCCCTGATCTTTACCCCTTCGACTTCATCTTATTTCCCAAACTGGCATGTCGCTTTCACAGTCGTCTATTTCAATTGCAAGATTAAGTTAAAAAAGCATCGCAGGATAAAATAAAGAAAATGGCTGAAAACGGACTCTAGAAATGTTTCGATGACTTTTACAAGCAATGGTAAAAGTGTGTTGTTGCTGAAGGGATTTATTTCGGGGAAGTTTGTGTTTCAGCAGTTTAATTGGTAGTATTTTTTTTTTTAAATTATTGACTCAGTCTGGCAACTTTTGAATACTATCTTTTTTATTTATTTCCATCAAGAAAAATTTGCACTGATCTGAACAGTTGATAATTAGAAGGTACATCATAAGGAGTAAAGTACACTCATAGACAAAAAAATTAGCGCACCAAGAAATAATTGTGGAATCGTAACGAAACTTGGCAAATAGGTACATGTCGGGAAGATATGTAAATGATTAGAAATGCAGCGTGAGTGAGCATTACGTATAGCCGGTAGAGGGAGTTTAATGTCATTCTCCGTGGAGTATAAAACAGGTAAAACAAAAGCTTGTTTGAGTGTGCTAATTTGTTTACAAAGCAAGAGCTAAGGTAGACATGCCATTACGCCATTTTCGAAGATAATATGAGCTGCTCTCGCAGTTTGAGAGGGGAGAATCATCGGCATGATGGAAGATGGGTGGACAGCTAGGCGAGTATCTAATTTATTAGGTCGCTCTAATTGTGCTGTGAGGCGGTGTTTGTACCATTGGATACGAGATATGTCATTTAAACGAAGACCAGGCTCAGGATGCCCTCGACAGACCAGGTAGAGAAAACCGCCATATCTTAAGAAATGCACGCGTACAGCCAACTGCTTCTTCAGCCCCATTCCAGGCACAAATAGTACCTTCACTAGGGGCCTCTGTGTCTTCTCAAACTATACGAATGCGCCTGGTGAAAGACATTTGGGACAGTGGCACCCATTACGTGTGCTGCCCTTGACGCCTCCGTTTGGAGTGGTGCCGCGAACGAGGAAACTGGACTACAGTGGAATGGAACCAGGCGGTCTTTAGCGACGAATCCAGATTCAATCTCAGCATTGATGACAATCATGTTCGTGTGTAGAAATCCCGTGGTGAACGCCTCAACCCTGCCTTTGCTTTACAGTGACACACCGCTCCCATAGCTGGTGTGATGGTATGGGGTGCGATTGCCTATAATACATGATTACCCCTAGTATTGGTCTATGGCCCCATGACAGCCTAGCGGCACATCCGTTGCATCATTCAACCAAATGTGTTGCCACTCATGTAACGACTCCCAGGAGCCATTTTTCATCAAGACAATGCTCGGCCTCACATGGCAAGTGTGTCACAGCACTGTGTCCGCATTGTTACTACCCTTCCTTGGCCTACCCTATCCTCAGAATTGTCTTCAATCGAGCGTAACTGGGCTCATTTGCGACGGTGAGTTTGGCATCCCACGAGTTTGAACGAACTAGAGGAGAGGTCACAGCAAATATGGAACGAAATATTTCAAGACATCATGCAAAACTTGTATGCCTCAAAGCCCAATCGTATCGCATCGTGCATTCACGCTAGAGGGGGTTCAACAGGGTATTAAATCCTCCGTTCTTTTGCTTTTTTCTCTGAAATAAATGATCCTTTTCCTTTGATTTCCTAATTATTTACTTAGTACATCAAGGTATTCATTACGTATGTAAAGTTTCGTTTCATTTTGACGACTCCTTCTTGGTGCGCTAATTTTTTTGTCTACGAGTGTATATGCTGGCTTAGAGTAAGTGTTTTCCAACCCAACTGTGTATATTTTTATGTCCTGTTTCTTGCCACGTGTAGTCTTGAGTTATCGTGATGAAGAATCACACCCTTTCTGTTGGGCAAAAGGGATATTTATATTAAATTTCTTTGTTCAAAACATCAATTTACGAACAAAAACGGCTATTTCATTCTCTTAAATCACCACATTGCTCATTATACCCTTGCTGTCTCACCCAAAACACAACATAACTTCATCTGATGCACGTCAGCTTTGCATGCGGATGGCTGTGTCTCTGCCCTTTTAAACATATGCTTTTTTTTTTCTAACCACGAGTTTTTACCCTATCCACTTTTTATCTCCAGTCACCAATTGATGCAAAAGTTGGTTCCCTATTGTGACGAGCACGATTTGAAGAACACATAGGAATTCTGTATATTATTTAATTAAATTTTGCTTTATTTGTGTGGCACCCATACATAGAGTCTGGACACGAAACCAAGTTTTTTAATGCATTTCAAAGCAGTAGTCTGATGAACTCTAAGCTTGAAGCGAACTTAATACTTGCTTAACATGGGATTTGTCCTGGTTACATTGCGTAACACTTCGTTACTGACATGTGAAGGCCCTCCTGATCTGGGTTCATTTTTCAAAGAAAAGTCCCCCAACCAAAGTTTCACAAGCCGTCTTTGGCATGCTCGAAATGTTACTGCTTCTTATCCAAGCACGTCACACAAGTTTTTTTTTTTTGCCTTCATCGAGTTATTCTCTTTTTTAGAACTTAAACAATATGCAATGTTTTAAGTGCACTTTTTTTCACTCATGTTGATAGTTTTACAAGTTTAAAAAGAACTAGATAAAATGCGAAATTAAAATTATGAATAATATTCTAATCCAACCGTTTAAACCGATTTCGGGTGGATCCGAACTTTTCTAAAGGCCACTTTACGCGCACATGCATTTGGAGCAATTTTCCTTAAAAGCAACCATGTCCGAACAATTTCTATCTAGTTGCTATAGCAAAGGCTCCGAGCAACTTTTTCTTAGTGAGCTGAAAAAATTGTTCCAAAATAAAAGTTGCTTGAAATCCCAATCAATGGGGTTCTTCAGCGGTCTACATCATAAACAAGATGGCAGATTCAGCCTCGTCAAACACATCAGATATGGCGTACAATCAGGGGCGTAAATACCACCGTATCAATGATATGGGCCCCCAACAAGTGCAATTACAGTCCCACTAATAGGGCTCCCATATCTAAGAAAGGGCCCCGAAAGAATTTTGATACAGGGTCCCCTTGGGTCTAGCTACGCCAGTGCGTATAATGTTTTAATGGTGTATGATATTTTAAACATAATGTCCATTTCTGCTTAAGCCCGTCAATAAAAGCGCAAGCGAAATAAATGAAATAATATTGGATGTTCGTTTTCCGCAGCAGAAAAATCGGCGAATAATTTTTCAATATGGAGGGAGAGCGCGGCTAAAGTCAGTACATGTCATTTTGCTTACGGCCACTTTTCACCCTACGTGAAAAATTGTTCTAAACGGTTGCACAAAATTTGAGAGTGTGATAAGGATCGACAACGCGCACGTGTTCTAAAACGACAGAACTTTCCCGTATACCCAATTTTAAACGTCTCCCCTCTCTTTTCTTACAACTTGTTTCTATCAACCCACTAGTAGGGTTGCCAGATGTGTTCGAGAAAAAAACCGGACAACTTTTCAATTTTTTTATTATCTCATAAATATTGCTGAAAATGACAAAGAAGCTTACAATCTACTTCTTTGTATATTTGGCATTTGATGACACTGCTTTTAACAAAGGTTTATTGGTCGAAATGGCATCTTTGAATTCATTGCAACTAGAGCTAATATTGAAAAAATGCACAATTAACTTTTTACTGTATTTACAGCGAAACTATTTCTTTCGTCAGTCCATACGTTTCCCATGACGCTGAAGATACGTTCCACAAAAGTGTTGGATACAGGAACACTGCACACAAACTGCACAATTTTCAGCAGATTCGGTGCTTCTTCTTTTTGGAAAAATTTGCACCACATTTCAATTGAGTTACCTTCGAGTTTGAGTGAAGGAAAAACACTCTGAAGTGCAGCCAGTTCATCGTAAATCTGTTCAGGGGAGTTTGCTTCTTCCATGGAGATATTGACCGTAGTTCGAGCAGTTGATCCAGCGTGGACAATCTTCAGCATTCGAGATTTAAACAACTGAACGTTTTATAATTTTGGTTTTCGAATGGATACCACTTCTCTATGTAAGCTAGAGCTCGGTGATACGCATTTGTAGCATTTTTAGTAAATTTTTCAACTTCATGGTCTGGAAGATGGCCTTTTTTTAATGCCACATGGACTTTAATTCCGAAATATTTGTCATTTATTTCTTTGAAATTGTGTCGTGAAATTTCACCATTATGTTATGTAGATTAAATGCTGCTGTGGTATGTTTCTCTACCAACAGAATAATTTCTTGAAAAGAAGCCATAAAGTTATGAGTGAAATACAAATATAGTTCATTATAAGCAGGATTAGCTTCACCTGAAATTTCGTTTTCTTGGTCTGATAAGATAGCCCAGAGAGCCGTAGGGCAATTATTAGAACCTCGTTCTATGAAGTACCTTTTCAATGGCCCCCATGATGAAAGCGTCCTATCAAGAGCTTTAAATAATTTAAGCCACCTTGTAGGAACGTGACAAATGACTTCTCTGTTTTCGCTTTCGAAAAATCAAAGCACTCCTTCAAAACTCGTTTCTTAGCGGAACAAGAGAACTCTGCAAATACTTTCATCACTATTTTTTCGACATCAACAGGCATTACTTTTAATGCATTTTTAGCGCAGTTATGAAATATGTGGTCATTACAGTGAGCAGCAATTATGTCGTTGTTTTCTTCAGACTTTAATTTTTGAAAAACGGAATTATTGACTCCAAAATTAACAGACGCGTTGTCCGCTCCATATGCTGTTACTCTGCTCTATGGCAGTCGTGATTTATCCATGACTTCACATATACGTTCCTTAATAGATGTTGAATCTTCTAATGAGTCTTCGTAAAAATCCAATATTTTATGACAGATGCCGCTTTTTGGTGAGAAATATTGAATAGCAACTGGAAAAAAATTTCCATTACCTTTATTTGATGCATCAGTCGCTACCGAAAGGGTAAGATCATTCTTTAAATCTTCCTGCACAAGTTCCATTGAATACGGAAACAAAACTTGCTTTACCAAAGCTGTACATTTAGTGCGTCCTCCTGTCATTTGCTTTACGATATCTGAATCGTTTATCACTTGTTTTAATACTTTCAAGGAGCAATCTTGAGCAACATAAGAAATGTGGTGCTTGATACTATGGTAAACCTCAGTTAATTCGGCAATATCAACTTTTTCACTTTGGGCGCTGCCTTTTGGTGTAAAGAAAGACTTCATTCGGTGAGACATGGCTGCAGCACTTTCCCCACTCTTTGTGCTTCTTTGCCTCAGCGTGGTGGGTAACTGCTTTTAAGCCGTCATAAGCTACAGTGAACGAATTTTTGCACAATTTGCAATAGCCTTTTGTGTTGTCTTCATCGCATTTATTTAACCAAAAAAAAAAAAAAAAACGTGATTCCCAATCAACATTATAATGACAAACTCTTCTCGCTTTCTTAGTTGGAGTTCCCTTGCTGTTAGATGCTTCCTTGTCTTCCATTTTGGCACACACATACACGACCACGACAGCGACACAAATAATAGGAATCGAATATACCCACAACAATAACAATTATGGACCGACAGTGACTCCCCGCTACCGGCCCTTCCCCCTCCCCGTCGGAGCTTGGAGGGGAAGAGCGAAAGAGGAAGGTCGAGAGTCCGAATCGAATCCGAACCGAAGGTGGCTCTGGCTGCGCAATCCTATCCACATGTACACGCGTGTCCAACCATGTAGATATACACCTAGGTACCTACAATCCTACTCGTTGTGTTGGTTGTCTGTCCAAAGCACCACATATTACGCAAAATGTATTTAAAACCGGACATTCTTTTGTCCGGTTTACCCAGATTCTCTTGACTGACCAGATTCTCCTTAAAAACATCTCTGACTGTCTTTTGCTTTTTTTGGGCAATCCAAAAAAAAAAAAAAAGGAGAAATGAAAGTCGCACACACGGAGAATAATGTACCATAGTAAAGAATATACATAGTGCAATTCGGAATTTATTAAAAAAAAGTAAATTATTATAGTAAAATCAAATGTAACTATTTGTTAAAATATAAATTTATTTTAATCTAAAAGACATTTCTATTATCAAAAAGTATTTATTTTAAAACAAGAGCAAGTGGCAAGCAAATACATTGTAGATTTATATATACATATAAATTTCAAAATGAAAAAAACTTTAAAAACCTCTGATGTTTAAAATATTTTCAAAAAGAGTAGGTGGGCCGCAACTTACAAACTGGCGGGCCGCATGTTGGACACCCCTGATCTGGAGTATTCTTTTGCTCGGGTAATCTCTTAAAGAAAAATTGCCCCTTACATCGAATAATTGAATGATTTATCGGATATATAATAATTCTAATATTAAATTAGGTGTACAACTTTGCTTCCGCCGTTTTTTTCCGAAATTCGAGGCTTTATTGCAAAAAAAAACTTATTATACATTTATGATTCAATAATTGTGTTCGATAACGATCGTCTGTGATTGTTTCAGTCGGTTTTAAAAACTCATAATACACTACGCCGAACTGGTCCCACCAAATGCCATGCTGGTCTTCGACGTCAAAATCACCGTTCTTGAAGCGTTGAAACCACTCTCGGCACGTTCTTTTACTAATAACGGCCTCACCATAGGTATTTGAGAGCATTCAATGAGCCTCAGCTGCAGATTTCTTCATATTAAAGCAGAAAATTAAAACCTCCCGCAAATGACGAGAATTTGGCTCGTAAGCTGACATGTTTAATCGAGAATAACTTTATGATCCAGACACAAATCGACTAATATTTCGATGGTGGTATGTTTATAAATACCTAAGCTTATTGTATGACATCTATGATCTATTTATTTCGACTACCACTTATCGCTACAGCATCTATTGCAAAACGGCGGAAGCAAAGTTGTACACCTAACATATCCGAGATACAATCCTCAACGTTTGTTTTTCTTTTTTTAAGATGTTCCTAATACACACTTAATCAATTGATTTAGTTCCATTTAAGATTACCGATTCAGTAAATGTTTTACGGGTGGAGTTTTAAAATCACAATAATTATATGTTCAAACAAATCTATTGTGACGTTTGGGAAAATTAAGGGTAGCATGAGTGAGTGAGTGAGTAAGTGAATATTAATGTCACACTGTTCAGCTACACGAGGGCTTTTGGCAACGGACCACGTAATTTTGAACCATGGTCAAGTGAAGTGGACGACACCTGAGCTGGCACCCCCTCTCCTAACTACCTCACCACACCAACGGCAGGACGTTTCAGCTCTCGGAAAGATTTAACGTGCATTGCTGCCCTACACGGTGGGTCTTTAGTGGTACTGGTTTCGAACTCATGGTATGCCTGACATGATCCGATACCTTGATCTCACTGGGCTACCATATCCCTAATGGTACCGTGAGAGTTTAAAAATTAAATAATTGATGTATTTTTGTCCAACAGCTATTAAATACAAACATGCATTTAAATAGAAGTTATTCACACTATTGATTATTTCAATACTACAAAATAAGTCATTTGTAAAAGAGGAGATAAACACAACTGTTGAGCTCTGTACTGCCTCATAGCCATCGGTTGTCGGGGTGATGTCATATGCAAAGTTCTCACAAAATTTAGGAGTGCACGTGTAAATGTGAACTGTGTAATTCGAACGACATGAAAGTTTATTTTTGCTGCTGTGATCCGGAAAACTTTACACTACAGAGTAGTAATGTATTATAAATATATAAATACAACTAGATCGCATTATTGCTATTAACATAAGTTAAAAATGAAGATTTTCATGTTAAATTAGCCATAAAATATTGAAATGGATAAAAATGTTTCACTAAAAATAAATCCTACTATGCATTTCGGGAAAATTAATAATTAACACCATTATATATATCGAAAAAGACAGTGTGGGGATATATTACGTTTTTTAATACTTATGCACGTATGTTTAATTGGATCACTTATTAAGCATACAGTCGGATTCCAAGTTACCAAAGCTTTGTTTAACGAAGTACGCGATTTAACGAAATTTCTCCTTCCCCGATTAAGGAATCCGACTACGTTCGAAACCGTAATTTTGCGAAAGCATATAAATGGATAATACTTATGATATTTAGTGTCACTTAGACTAGAAAACGTATATATACTTTTTTTTTAAGAATATTATTACAATAAAAATTATTTAAGTACAATATTTTGACAAAAAATGAACATAGAATGACCCATTTTCAAAACATTCTCCTTTTGTGAAAAATGATTCTATTATAATAATATTTTGCCTGTTCATAGTTCTGACCTCTGTACAGAGGCTGAACTAGGATTTTTGAAATATATAATTTAGAAGTGGATTTATCCATATTTTACGACAACAGAAGGGAGAAATTTTAAGAAAAAAAAACGCCGATAATTTTTTTTTTTTATTTGGTGGTAACTCTAAAAAAATAATGTGAATTTTTCAAAAATTCCAGTTTATACTCTGTGGAGAAGTCTTTACTTTATGTAAGCAAAATATTATTATTATAGAAGCATTTTTATAAAAGGAGAACGTTTTGAAATAAGGTTATTCTAAGTTAATTTTTTGCCAAAAGATTGTATTTAAAAATTTTTTTCATAATGCCCTTAAAAGAATTTTATTCACGTATTCTAATCTAAGTGACACTAAATATCATGAAATTTATCCATTTATGCACTCTTTTAAAATCGCGGTTACGAACGTAGTCGGATACCTTAAAATGAAGACAAAAATTCCCTATTAAACGAATAACAAACCCTACTTTAATGAATTACTTCAGCAGCTTAATTTTTTTTTATTAGTTTGTATAAGGAAAATTTGAATTTTTCGTCAAAAGATACATACGACATAAAAAGACCTTTCTTTTAAGCAGAAATTTTTACGGGAAAGGGTGCAGACCATTATTAGACTTAACACGTGCATATCAGGCATGAGGGGAGCCTATCATGTGCTTTGAAAAGAACAGGAAATTCCTTTCTTATCTCATGACACTCCAAAACGCAGGGGATATGTTAGATTTAACGATTATCTTGCATTGGATGCTTATCTATATGCAACAGAAATTGAAGAAACTTGATTTGTCGGAGCCAATGAATAGTGATTCTGAAGCAGATATTGATAATGAAACTCCTATCAAAACTGATATATTTTATAATACCTTACATCGGTGGTCTTCAAACTGTGTTTCACGGAACCCTGGTGCTCCACGAGGCATACCCAGGGTTTCCACGAGTCACAATAAAAAAAAAAAAAAAGAAAATTATAAGTGTGTAAGCAAAAGGATTCGCGTTCTCTATGAAGTTTGTATCCCCACAAGAATTTAAAGCTCCTTCCTGTCATTAAGAAACTGAAAATTTTATTTCTATATCATAAATTTATTTTGCAAATATGTTTTTAAACTGTTATTATAATATAATAAATTATTTTAATTAATGTTTAATTAATTTTTAAATATCCAGCAGAGATTACCACGATAAAGATTTTTAATTGTTCTCATTGAACATTTAACTTTAATCTCACTCCTTTAATGAGACTTTAATTATAAATCTATAATTACTTTAGGAATCTCAACAATTTTTATCTCAAAACTTCAATTCAAATTCAATAATTTTATGCTTCAATATCTAATGTAAAACTATTTCACTTTTTTATCTAATCTGCATAACAAGACATTGATTGAAAAAACCTTAAAATAAAAAGAGGGACTCAGTTAGTGATAAAGATTAACGTATAGATTTGTTCACAAAGGGCCTTTGTATCCACACAAGAATTTAAAGCTCCTTCCTGTCATTAAGAAACCTGAAAATTTTATTTCTATACCATAACTATTTTGCAATGCTTTTTAACTGTTATTATAATATAATAAATTATATTAAAGTGTTTTACCTACTAGACGGTATATATTTTATTGTTTACTATCCCAGGTTCTACGACATAATTTGTACTCTTTAGTACAATGTCTTGCAAAACTAAATAACTTTCCAATGTAAAATGCACCTTTTGACATATGTTGGTAAACCTGGACAAAATAAGGGAGAGGGAACAAGTTATGAACCTATCAACAGATTTGATGTCAAAACTAAATTCAAGCAAGAACAGCTCCTAAACCAAATGTTGCAAATTCATGCAAAATACGAAAGATTTTAATGCCATTCAGAACAATGTGTACAAATTAAAAATATTTCTCATCATAAGTGGCTAAAAAATAAAGTATAGAACTAAGTAAAGCTTAGAATGTATGTAATGCGATTGCGGTTAATTTCACTAGGCCTAGACTTCGAAGGTTTGTGTGAAAAAAATCAAGCACATATTCTAGTAACTAAACATAATACATGGGTGGGTGACACTTGGATCACAGATTAATATTATTAATGAGTAAATTATTTTAAAAGTAGATTAAAACTTTTAATATAATAGATACAATACTTTTTTAAAATTTCCTTTACAAAAAGTACCTATAAGATGTTGATCTAATTTAAATATTATTTTACGATATATTCTTCTAAGTGTGTGTGAGTGGAATAGGGTTCCACAAAAACTCTTTCTAGTTCTAGGGGTTCCGTGAGCAAAAAAAAGTTTGAGTGATGGGCGAGGGATTATTAACGTCGCACTGTTCAGCTACACGAGGGCATTTGGCAACGGACCGCGTAATTTTGAATCATGGTCAAGTGACGTGGATGACACCTGAGCAGGCAACCCCTCTCCTAACTAACACACCACACGAACGGGAATCCACGCTAAATCAGCTCTCGACAGATTTAGCGTGCATCGCTACCCTACACGGCGGGTCTTCAGTGGTACTGGGGTCGAACTCGTGACAAAGCCAGCCACGATCCGATACCTATACCACTCGGCTTCCATGGTCAATGAAAAGTTTGAAGACCACGACTTTACATTGTTTGGAAACTTAAAACGCACCCCATGCAGCAGGATGTAAATGGCGCAATATTTTCTTCTAAAGTGGAAAAGAAGATCGAAAAATAATAACTCTTTTGAGTCAGGAATAATAAAAAAAATTTAAAACATTTATGAAACAGTATTTTTAAAATTTCTAATTTACTGAGGCGCAATCATTCACTAATAGTATTTTTAGTTGTTGAAAAAAGTGCATAATTTCAAACTATGGATATTCTTTGTGTTAAAGTTTATTATAGAATTTCGAAAATGTAAGTGCAAAAAAAATTTTTTTGGACCCAGATATAGCGAAAACCCCAAATGAACGGATGAAATGTTTGGTCCCTGTAAACTCATTGAATCGGGTCTGACTGTACTAATAATTTGTTTTAATTACGTGTTATTCCATATAAATTCAATCCAGAAAAATTCCCCTACTTTTTTGTTTCGTAAGTTCACAATACTAAAAATATTTCGATACAAATAAACTTTCTGCAAATTTATAGATTTTTATTTAGTGATTTTATTAAAAAAATACACATTTCCCTGGTTTCGAAATAGCCAACTACGTATTTCTTTTCATTTTAATATTTAAATAACATATACGTTCCTGATAACCTTTATTATTCTATTATTCCCGTGATACAAAGTCAAAATTTCCATTCCGTGCTTTGAGGATAGAGGAAGAATGTCCCCCCCCACTGGAATGTTCAGTATTCCCAATGTCACCATTTGTGGTATTGTCACCTTTTCTCGTTACAAAGGGGAGAAAGTAAGGTTTGCCGATTTTCAGTCAGTAATTATTCACGAGTAAAAATGTTTCCACACTATTTGCTCACAATCATATCATTTTTTTAATTCCTAGTTCTGATTTTTAACTAAAGGGCTGGCAATCATTCAATAGCATATTTTGATTTTATAAATATTGTGATTTCTTTAATACACACACAAATGTCTCTTTTGTAAGTAAGTTATTTAATTAAAAATACATTTTCTAAATTGTCATGTACAGCATTTCAGATGTATTAAAACAATATAGTGTGTTTATATGAGTTGCATGTTGACTAGAAATCATATATGAGTAAAAGTTTTAATATTCAACACTTTTAAACAATTTGCTGTACTTATTTTGATTTCATATACTCTGACGGACAAAAAATCATAATACCAAGGAAGACTTGTGTTAGATAAACAACATTTGGTAGGCGTATTCATACAATTGATGATATAGATTCAAATTTCGCGCTTAAGTGTGGGTTTAGCAGCGCCACTCAGAACTTGTAAATCAGGGTTGCTTTAAATGCGTAAAGTAAAGTTCGTTCGCGTTATTTATCAGTGATATTTGATGTATTGAGTCAATGTTAGCTAAGAATACCTTTAAGATGACGAAGAAGCCATTGTCGACATCTCACCGAGTTTGAACGTGGTCATGTGATAGGGCAAGGAGAAGGTGGATTTTCTTTCCTTGATATTGCAAAAAGACTTGACCGGAATGTATTCACTGTTCATGATTGCTGGGTGCAGTGGTTAAAAGGTAGGTATTATACCTCAAGAAGACGGTGGCTACGGGGCACTACTAAGAGGAATGATCACCATATTCGGCGCAATGCTGTGGTGTATCGTACTGCATCTAAGGCAGAAATTCGAACTGCAGTTGGACCCCAGTGACACAACAAACTGTTAGAAATCAGTTGTTTCAAAGACAGCCGCGAGCCAGGTTCTCTGTAGCGTCTATTCCACTGACACCAAGCCATCGCCGTTTGTAATGCCAGTGGTGTCAAGCCAGAGATAATTGGAGGACGGAGTGGAGATCTGTTGTGTATTCTCATGAAAGCAGGTTCTGGTGTGTTGGTCAGAAAGAGACCGGGGAATACCTGCTCCCAAACGGTCTGAGGCCTAAGAACACTGAACCTATACCTGGGATCATGGTCTGGGGAACAATTTCCTATATATGACAGTAGGGACACTCTCATGGTTATCTCAAACACACTGACTGGAAATTTGTATGCCCGTCTCGTATTTCAACCTAAAGCTCTCATTCATAAACAACATTCAAGGAGGAAGTTTTACAACAGGATAACGCTCGCCCTCATACCACTGCTGTAACGTAACGTGCTCTACAGAGTATTTATAGGTTACCTTGGCCTGCTAGATCACCAGATTTGTCTCAAATGGAACACGTAAGGGATATCATTGAATGACAGCTCCATCATCATCCACTGCGAGTACTGACCACCCTAGTATTGACTCAACAAGTACCACAAGCATGGGACTCCATATCACAAAATGACATTTGATAACTGTGTGACACAGTGCATGCCAGCTTGCCTTCAAAATATTGTAGGTTACTCTGGCTATTAATGTAACTGCCTTTTCACATTTGAAATGCATTTTTGAGCTTAATTTAACCTGTGAACTTGAAATTTTAATCATTTAAGCATGTTAACTAGAAAATTGCATCATTCCAATTTCAATACTCTAAAGCATTTTTTCCGTCAGTGTGCTTATCTGTGCACTCCTTTTATCTAGTAATCTTTTTTTTTTTTAAAAAAAAGGGGAGGGGAGGGTCTTCGGCGAATATTTTTTCGGCCAAAAACATCTGACAATTAAGCTGAGATTTATCCAGCTTTTTAAACTATAATTAAAAGATAAACATGTTTAAATCACATTGAAAAAATTAATATTAAATATATAAGTAAAACAAATTCCTCATTTCATTACTAATTTTTACAAATTAAATTTAATTTTATGTTTATGAATTTATATTTATATTATTCCGTTTTTAATTGAAAAACTGTAAAAATTTATAATTTTATAAACTCTTTTATGTGTTTTCTGTTTTACTACTATTTCATATGAGAAGATAATGATTTTTAAATGCAGCTCACTAAAGCAATTTTAATTCATTAATAATGCTCTTATATATTGTAAAAAGTGCTTATGAGTTAGAAGTATATAGTAAAGTTTTTTCAGTTAATCATGATAAATATTTCTGTTTTTAAATCAAAATCAAATAACCTTTTAAAATGAAAAGAATTCAACAGTCCCCGAAATTTCTCAGTGACCCAATGAAAACTGAGAGTGGTTTAAAATTACCAAATGCACTTGACTCTGAAAGTTTGCGTACAGACGACCAACTTTCGTATTTATACAAATATCGGTAACATTAAGCAAGATAAAATAACTTTTTGTCTGATTCCTAGTTTTAAATCTTACAAAATTTGGGTTGAAAAAAAAACAAGTATGTTAATGAAATTTATTTATTAGCCCTTGGTTTTAAGATAGACACACAACAGCCCATCCATCAATTCATGGATAAATATGATATGAAGAACAAAAAATTACTAACTAATGAATACAATTAAATAAGTCTTGTTTCAAGGAACAGTGTTCATATCATAAATCAGTAGTAATTCTTAGTTTATTTCCTGTGAACTTTTCCTTTTTTGAATTGCCTCTTGTATGCCGAAGCCCAAGTATCCCTTATAACTGTCCAACAGTAATCTGCAAATATTGACTCTCCCAACAACCCAGATATTTATGTTCTATTATTTCGATATCTTGATGAAACTCTTCACCGTGTTCATACCTTACAGCTCCACAGTTCTTAGGGGAAAAATCAAGACGGGAATGTATAAAATGTATCTTCTTTAGAGACATATTGCATCCTAGGTCATAGATTTTTTGTGGGAGTTGACAGTTCTCATCTTTTTTGCTGCCTAGAAATCCTCGTACCGCACTTTTAATGACTTAACAGGCTGCTTTCTGTTTCCCTTCCAGAATTTGATCTAAGGCAGGGTCCTTCAAGATTTTGAGTACTTGAGGGGCTATGAAGATTTTTCCTTAATATCTGTATCACTCAATATTTTGGGAATTTTGATCTAAGGTATTGGAAAGCCTTCGCGTCCTTGTTTACCGAATTTAACAAAGTTCTTATTGAATCCCAGCTTAATGTGCAGTAGTGGAAGCAGAATGTCATACAGGTTTACTAGAGGATCATTTGGGACGTTTCTCTCACCAGATTTCAGATTTCTGGACGGCCATTTGTCTTTTATGTAGGGCTATTTTTGATCTCTACTGTGCCACAAACACAGAAAACAGCAGTACTTGGTACAGCATAGCTGCATTCCCATGAATAAAGCCATGACTTTCAAATCACCACACATTTGCCATTTATGATCCTCGTAATTTATTAACTCTAAAAGTAATTTCCCATTTCCATAAGTTTCCTTCGCGTGAACGGAATGTCTGATGTTAATGAAAAGATGAGGGTTGTTTGCCGTTGTGTACTAATGCTGCTTTCAATCTAAATTTGAAGGAGTCTATAAACAACCCCTCCAGTTATTCGATCATAACTGATGTTCATGAAATTCATCAAGATGTTGACATCAATACATGCATCTACATGTTCTTTCTTCTCAAAGAAATGGAGAAGATTCTTTTCACGAGTCCTTTACTCTGTAGTCTTGATGTCTGGTAGGAGTATATTCCATTGCTGCAATCTAGATGCCAGAAGTTCTGCCTTCTGTTTTGACAAGTCAAAATTTCTTACGAGATGGCTCAATTCTGCTTGATTTATTCTGTGGAGTTCATTCAAATCTTCTGCCTCAAAATCTGGGTCATGGGATGTTCCAGGTCTAATGAATTCTTTTTCTTCAACGTAATTTTTCCAATCTCCTACTTTTTAGGTGGGTTAGGAATTGACATATCAGCTGAGTGAGAAACTGGCTTGAATGGCTGATGGAATGTATGGATACTGCAAGTGGTCTTTTTTTTACAAACCCATGTTCGTGGGGTGCCATACAAAAATAACAATTGTCTACATGGTTAGTTGTCTCGCGCAAAAGCACGATTACAAAACACTGCATTGCACGTTTTTTCCCACCCAGCCATTCTCGCATTCTCACTGAGCAAGAGTTACAACATATGTGTATGGCCCATGGTTTATCCTGTTCACCTAATGTCACTCCGAAGTACATGAAGTAAGCTGTCCTTACAATTGGGCTGAAGGTTTGCTTTTGGGCTACAAAGGTTTTTTCATTACAAACGTAACAAAAGTTGTCGAGGTTATTAACATACTTCCGTGGCATTCTGATCTGAATGCAGAAAATGGGGAAAAAAAAATTGGATAATCTATTTAAGGGAAACTGCTTTTTAACACTTGCTGGTACAGAGTGGTTGCTCTACGTAACTGGTACAAGCATTGTTTCAGAACTAAATATAGTTGAGTTAATTTACCTTGAGTTGTAAGTCGAAAAACAGCGAATGTCATTTGAATCGTACACTGTTGTTTGTTTTTTGTTCTACTAATGCTCTAGGTTACACTTAAAACACACCTGAAAAGGAGGTCCTGTTACACGCCTTTTGTAGAATTAAAAATCCATCCTGAGGCAAGCACTTCTATCTAACCTCTCAAATGAACATCACAAAGATTATACACAGAAGGAAAAGATGAGTGAAAATACAGCTATTTATGACAAAGGGAGAATTCTGAGTTTTGAAAACAAGAGCTAATCTAAATTTTTATGGTGATTTTCGTGTTTAGCGGACCAAAGTACTTCACAATAAACAAGTTTTGGCACGAAACAGTTTTGATGAAGTATTTCTGAATCAATATTATTTTTTATTGATTCATTTAAAGTCGTAATTTCGAATAGTACAAGCAACAATCACCCGATTATTACATAAAATAATACAAATATTTATAACTTGAGAACGACACAAATCGCGTGCGTCAAAATTCTGTGTACATTATAAAAACCCTTACGAAATCAATTGTAACAAAAAGTTATACTTTTAAACTATTCCGCTCTTTCTATATCTCTCTCAACATATTTAGCTGGGATTCAACTAGCTTAGTTCCCTCATCTGTGGTTATTTTGCTCCATTTTTCTACTTTTTTCTGTGTGATTTGAGCCTTTCTTTGCATGTTATTACGTCCTCCCTGATTATTTACTTGAGTAAATCCTATAAATGCAGTATTGTGTCTAGGTCTGGGGACTGCGATCGCTTACGGAATTAGTTTGGGACATGGTAGAACATCAATGGGTTATCAATGCAAGTCATTTGCTTGGTAACTTTGCCCTGCTGAATGTAAAAATCATCACTCACCTCTAGCTTCTCCGCAGTTGCAATGATATTTTACTTCAAGAAGTGCACGTAATCAATTTTATACATTGTTTGATCCAATAAATTCCAGATTACCGGCCCAAAGTCTTTCTATGCACCTCAAACCTTATGCCTCCAACTCCATGTTTGATAGCTGAAAAAAATTTCTTTTTTAAGATCCGTGCAAGAATTTTGCTGGCATATTTTTGTAATTTTTGATGCCGAAAATACAAAAATTACTTTGAATTGAACATATAACATTTTACCAATAATTATATGTCCTATTTAGGTGTTTTTTGGCTAAATTCAATGTCTCAGCTCTTTAGTCATTAATGATTTCTTAAATGCAACTCGGCCTCGATAGAAATTTCTTTCCAGTTCTCCGCGAATTATGATTTAAGTCACACTAGTTTACAATATATCAGAACCATTTTAACAATTTTTTAAGCTTAGAATCCTGGATTTATATTTTTATAGAGCGTATTACAAAGCAACATTCTTGAGATGACACTACAGACTGGTAGCCAGGTCTTGGTTTGGAAGTTAAAATGTTTGTTGAATTGTGGTTTATGAACATCAACGAATGTCACTTATTAACAATTTTAACCGATTGATTTAAAAGCTTTCCCCTTTTTTAAACATATAATATGATCTTTCTTTCAGTAATATATCGATCTCTTTTCTGTTACCTGCCATGGATTCACACAAACATTCAAGTCTCAACTCCCAAATAAATCGTTATAGAAGTTTATAATTAATTAAAATCTCGACTTGGTGCAATTATCTCACAATTAAAGGTCTTTAAAAGCTCTATTTTGGTGTATTCAAACTTTTGGCGGGAATTGTTGGTGATTATTTGGTGGTATTTCTTGTTCTTTTTATTTTGAGGTTAATTTGGTTGCTGTTTGAATAAGGACATTTTGAAGAAATTTTGACAGGCTTGTTGATTTTCTGAAGTGAGATTTTAATAGCAATTATAGCATAAACACGTAAGATGATTACCTGTACGTAGACTTTCGGAGGCAAGTGTATATTGCCAGCCTCAAGCGGTCAATTCAATCGGGCAAATAGTAGTGTTGCGTTTCACTTTAAAATGGCATTGTTGCGATAGCATGTAAATACCGAAAAGACAATAATGTGATTTGTTAAGAATTTATATTAAGATGTTTACGTACTTAAATAATTTTCTATTTATACACTAAAAAGTATAATTGGTACTTATGCATTATCGCAAAAATCACCAACTCTGTTAATAACTCGCCAAGTTGGCAACCTCGATTTCCTTAGTGTCGTACGCGCTAAATTGGCAAACAGGTGCTTCGTTTCATATAATGTCGCCAATAGGTTGCGATAATACGCAAGTAGCAATCAACTTTTACTATTTAAATAAATTTTTTGCATGTATCGTTCTTTTAAATTACACTGGTACTTACGTATTATCGTAATAGTATTGGCGATATTGTATGAAACCATGGCATTGCCTGTATTGTAATGGCATTACCCGTTCAGCGCGTACGACATGTAGGAAATTGGGGTTGCTTACTTGACGAGTTATTTATAGAGTTGGCGACTGTTGTGATAATATGTAAGTACCATTATATACTTTTAGCGTATAAATGAAAAATTATTGAATTACGTAAACAACTTTTGCAGCACATCTTATTTTTATCTATAATTTTCTTTTCAGCAACTATGAGCACTCCTCAATCCGATAGCCATGAAAGTGATCTCACCAGCCAGCTTCCAGTTTTCGGTGAAGTAATGGATCGAATCAGTGATGAAATAAATTTATTTAAGACTGGGAGCAGCTAAAGCGATCTGTCTTTCTTTTATATTTTTCAAAATTTATTTGCTCGTCCTTTTCATCGAATATTTAAATCTGGAACCCGGAGAAAGTGCCTTCGACATCTTTAATGCAGCGTATTCGATGGCAATTGCAATTTTCACAGTTTGTTTGTAAGTACTCGGATCATTTTTCTAAATGACATCTTTTTCATATTTTGAAGGGAATAATCATTTGTATTTACCTTGAAATTCTTAGAATATTTTGCACCTAAAGAAATTCCTAACTTTAGGACAGTGTTTTCAAGCTGTGGGGCGATAACCCTACGAGGGGGCGCGAGCATATCGAAATGAAAAAGATTTAAAAATAGTTAATTTACTGGAATGAATTAAAACAAAAAACTTTCAGGCATAATAAAAAATGCACTTTTATTCTGATATAAATTATATATATATCATCTGGCGATATTACGTCATCCAAAAAATCCATATTATTTGTCATTATTTAACATTAATTCTAAATGCTAATTCTGTGAAGCTTAAAATTACAGTTCGCTTAAAACTAATTACAATATGAGCATTCATTTTAAAATATCATTTTACTCTTTGGTAAACATTGTCACGCATTTGGGTTTACTCTCCTGACAATTCAGCGATTATATCAAGAACGTTTTAATTTTTTAAAAAATGAACTCGTGCGAAGAGCGGGTACTTCAGATGGTATGCATTTAATATATCAGTGTTGCACAAAGGTATTATATTACTAATTTATTACTACTAAATTAAGAGCAAGTGTAATAAGTAATAGCAACTTCCAGGGACTTGTCCTGCCAAGGAAAGTTTTTCAAATGAAGGTTTACGATTAGAAGACACTCTGAGTTCTTTTTTTCTATATTTGGCTGAGATCTATATTTTGTCTTTAAAGCAGCCACCGTATTTTTGTAATCTGTTCCAATTTAAAAATTCGAGAATCAAAAAAGTAAATATATATTACTTAAGGTATCCGACACGTTCGGAACCATGCTTTTGCAAAAGCGTGGTTCCTAACGCTTAATATCTGGATAATATTTATGATATTTAGTGTCACTGACATTAGAAAATGTATATAAAATTATTTAAAAAATATATTATTACAATAAAAAATATTTAAGCACAATATTTTGACAAAAAAATTAACATAGAATGACCAATTCTTAAAATATTCTCCCTTTGAGAAAAGTGCTTCTATTATGATAATATTTTTGCCTATATATAGCTCAGACCTCAGTACAGAGGCTGAACTAGAATTCTTTTAAATATATAACTTAGAAGTGGGTTTATCCATGTTTTACGAAAACAGAGGTGAGAAATTTTAAAAAGAATGCCGATAATTATTTCAATTGTTTGTAAATCTGGAAATAACGTGAATTTTTTCAAAAAAATAAATAAATAGTTCAGACTCTCTAGAGAAGTCTTTACTTTATATAAGCGTAATATAATTATTTTATATCGAAGTATTTTTAAAGAAGAACATTTTGAAAAAATGTTATTCCAATTTACTTTCTTGCAAAAATATTGTATTTATAAAAATTTTTTGTCAAAATGTTCTTAAAACAATTTTATACATGTTTTTTTAATCTAAGTGACACTAAATATCAAAAATATTATCCATTTATGTGCTTTTGCAAAACCACGGTTCGAACGTAGCCGGATACTTTAAAAGTAACATATATAAAATTTAATTTACTTATCTTATTAATCTGTAAGGTTTATAATTAAGATCGTATTGTAGCTTTAGCGGGAAAGTGCATTTTTATTGCATTCAATACATTATTATTGTATTTGGGGGGTGATAAAAATTATGATTGAAAAGGGTCACCAATATTGAAAGTTTGAGAATCACTGCTTTAGGGGCTTCCTAAATTTTTCGGTTTTGTGTATGTAGAGGAAAGATCAGTGGTGTAACGTACACCCCTGCAGCCCCGCTTTGCGGGGACCAATGATTCTGGGCGCCCAAAGCCTTACTGATGCCTAGTACGTATTTAGCCAATTTATAAAATATTAAAGGCAAAACCTGACATTGTAGGGGGCCCCTAATATTCTCCGTTGCGCTACTGGGAAAGATGGTATCTATGCTTTTTTTTCTTAAAGATTCAAAAGAATGATTGTTCTTAGAAAAATAACAATGGAGCAATAACGTTTTGCATGAAAAAACAATTTCTGAAGAGAGAAACATGCTTTTATATAAGCGACATATCCTAGATAATTTAAACACTTCCTTTTATAAAGGTGATGAACTTTAAAAATTATATAATGAAATTTAATTTGCATTAACTCGAAGAACAATAACGATATATATGTGAAAAGAAATGCAATAAATGAAATTAATTGAGGCATAAATTAATGCATAAAAGTTTATAGGTTTTAATGCATTTGAGTTATTTACACCTGTATTTATTTACATTCGAGTAAGCATAATTTTAAAAAAGGCTTTTTACCAATGAAGGTACGAGTATATGGCTCGGTGATTACACTGTAGGAAGGAAGGTTCGTTCTGGGAACCTTCCGTTCCGAACGAATGCGAGTACTTTACCGATCACGTCAAAATGATCGTTTTCGTGTGTTGTTGGTACTAGTTCATATACATATCACACCGCCACATACTCCCCTGCCAGTGTTTCCGCGAACGAACGATACCATGTTCATGGCGAGCATGTAAGCAGTTGCGTCACTTGGTGGGTTGCGTCATTCATTCGTGACAGTTTGAGAAATGCGGCATTTGTGTAAGACGACTTGGAGAAACAACGGCTTATTTGCGTCAATGTTTGGCGGTTTTGTTGCTTTTACTTGCGGTGGATAGATGGCGGCACGACTGTGACGCGCGAAGGATGCGTGTTCAGATCACGTCCGGGTCACCAATGTAGGAAGGAAGGTTCGCTCTGGTTACCTTCCGTTCCGAACGAATGCGAGTACTTTACCGATCACGCCAAAAACGATCGTCTTCGTGTGATATTGGTACTAGTTTATAGATATCCCAAAGCCACAACACCATGGAATGCGCCCATTACACATGCAAGTCCGTAAGCTAAATTATTTTTTTTTAAAAAAAAAAGTAAGTTTTAATATTATTTCCTGCTAAAAACTTCAATCTTACTTAAAATCATCAATAAATATATTTAAGTACATTGGTGCGAAAACAGAAGATTAAATAATTATAGTAATAATATTATTATTAATAGTAATAATAATAACGAAAATAATAATAAATTACCGTATTTACTCGAATCTAAGCCACACTGTAAATTCTCTACACGTTTTTGAAAAAAAAAAAAGATTGCGTAAAGGTTTATGAATATCCGATGCTTAAGAAATTAAAAAATAAATAAAAATAAAAAAATAATGAGAAATAATAAAGTTTATAAATAATTTATTTTTACCAGTATTAAAAACTTTCAAATACATTAAAGAACCTATAATTACTCTCTTCGTAAGTGTCAGGTTTTGAAAATGATTCGTTGCTCCCATTGCCACAGCTGACTTCGGAATAGATGCGGGCGTCGCCATTTTCCCACACGATGTCGTCTTCAGTGCCATCCAGTGCATTTTGTATGCAGCAGTTTTCAAAAGAACGTATTATAAAATAATGCGGAATGCTGAACATTTACAAGCAAAAATTGCATCATTTTGCTTACGCCATCGACGTATATTTGTTTCACCTGTCTCAAGTTTTTGGCCTCTGCTCTATTTCCATTTTATTTTTTTTTAAATTTAATTTTATTATTATTTTTTTTTTTTTTAATGTTTGTAACATTTTTGCGTTTTCATACTTGCATTATGCAGAGAACTCTTCTTCACGCTATTAGATATATCTTTGAGGCTTAGGTGGTTAAAAGAAAGCTTACACACACACACAACAATCCTAAATATGAGCAGACAACGATGTTTAGGATAGACTGATTACAGGAGATAAACTGCGGAATGGATTACCTTTTTCCTTTTGAAAAGGAAGTTTACTCAATTTTCTCATCCAGCAAGTGGTTTGCCTTCGACTATAAGCCTCACCCGATTCTCAGTAGCAGTAACACTGAATACATAGTACAGCTTAGATTCAGTAAATTAAGGTTTTAAGAATATTCTTGCACAAAATACTATTACCTAAAAATAAGTAAAAGCCTTGTTTATGGGGTGTTGGAAACCTCTCTCTCTCTTTATACTGACAATGTTAAATTGGCTGTTTTCGATGTACCTTTTCTCAAAATCTGTTTTATGTACATGCTTGAAATTTTCATACTATTAAAGTACACCTCTTTTATTATACTAAAATGAGCTTTTAGCTAATTTTGAATTTTTTAAGAAATTATGAAATATTTTATCAAACATTGTGAAATTTGTCCCATTTTCTACTTAAAAAATTTGTAAAAATTAAATTTTTGAGTGTTTTTTAAAAAAGCTCATTTTAGTATATATTAGACATCATTAAATAATTCATAAAAATTTACATACCTGTGGACAGTAGTTTCTCAGAAAAGGTACATCGCACATTAAAATTTATTTTTTGAGATAAATTGATTTTTTAATGTATACAGTGAGACTTCTAATCGGCTGGGAAATAAAAAAATAAAAGGCTCAATTTTAAATAAAAGATGCATGTTTTGGTTTATATCAATCGCTACACTTTTAAGCAAAAATAAAGTAATTTGTTTACAATTTTCGCTATTAAAATGGACGTGGCCCAAATTCAACGATTATTTAAAAATACATTTTAAAGGCTTCTAAATACCCCAGAGGGGTTCAAGTAAGGTATTTTTTTAGAAAGGTTAAAATCTATACAATTTGAAAATGTAAAAATCTCAAATTGTCAAAAAAATAAGATTTTAGTTTTCCAACACCCCTTAATCCTTTATCTACCGACGTTACTTATAAGTACCAATCACTTTGGAATGACATAGAATAACCATTTTTATGAATATTCTGACGATACTTAGCAGGAATATTCTTTTAAATCCACTTTTCCAAGATATATGGCAGCACGGGTTCTATGAAGGGTATTTTAGCGGGGAAGACGATTAGTTTTATAGCATAAATTGCGTTTTCAGCTGATGGCGTTTTTCAGCGGATTCTAAGATTGTCATATTTGTTCCAAAAAATAGTTAATGTCAAAAGGTTAGTGTCATATTTTTTTTGTATATTAATGAAGATCTTAGAAAACGATTTGAGAATTTTTACAGTTGAGCATCTTTAATTACTTAATTAGCTCTAACTAATTAAACTTTCCAAAGTTGAGTATTTTGTTTATGTATATCCTTTAATTTTCAATGTAGTGATTCAAAAAAAAAAAATATTGCAAGAAAAAAATGCAGTTAATCATACTGCGGTAGATAAAGGGTTAAAGAATAATATCAAACGGTCTAATTCAGAAAGTCATACCGCAAATCTAGAAGGGATGTACATAAAAACTCTTTTCGTGAATTATCTTTGGTATATGGCCCTGAAAATACTCTTAGTAAGAAGTAAGTAATGGAAAAGGCATTGCTCCGTTATGAATACAAGTTATGAGACTAGTGAGACTTTCCTGTAGTAATTAATTGAACTATAGTTAAAAAAATAGATTATTTATTTTGTAAGTTATAACATGAAGTAAAGAAAATAATTTACTACATAATAATAGTATTCTGAAAAGGTGATTTAATACTGTAAGCTCTTTTAATGTATCCGTTGTAGCGCCAACTCATTAGACGAACATTTCCCGACAATACTTGTCAAGTTTGATGTACGGGTTGAGAAGAATACGCAAATGGGACATTGCATTCTACCTTCATGTCTGGAAAAAACAAATATTAAGCCAGTCTGAAAACGGCTCTGATGTTTCTACACTTTTTCCTTCTCCACCACAAAAATAATTTTAGTACCATTGAAATTATCACGCATAGAAAGCACACTCCTGTAAACAGTTTTTATTGTTTGATTGTTTCGCACATGTGGACCGCGAGTTATTTGAATGAAAAGGAATGTCGTCATGTTGTGATAAAATATATCCTGGAGGGTACCCTCAGTGTCAAAATGACAGGCCGATTAATAGACCCTCCATATGGTTTTGCGAGGTACGGCGATGTAGTTTATCTCAGTCGCGCCAGCCTATTTTCCCAAGGAAAAATTGGAGTTGGGACCAAGACGCGGAATGTAGTGTGCAGATCCACTACGTTCCCCAATTGGAGTTGATTGGGAGCGTGAAAGAGATTTAAAGGTCGGCTCGAAAGTGACTAGGATCTTTGTTGATCTGCACATTATCTTCCTCTCTCTCTTCCTCGCGGATCAACTTTTTTTCTTTTTCCTTCGAACACATGTAATAGTGGTTGAAGGGGAAGCCATACCCTAAGGACCAAGAGGAAGTAACTGCGATGACCTCTTAAAGATGGAGTGCCGGAGTCTGCAGAGTAGCCGCTCGAGTTTTGATTGGAGCAGAGATCAGCGAAAGGGGTAGCGAGGCAGCCGCACCCGGGAAACTATCACTTCAGGACCTACGAGCATTAAACCTTTCTACGGCGAAAGGCTGTGGCGCTTATAATAATTAATAATGTATTTGCATTTTGATTTAATTGATTTATAAATAAAATACATTTTGACAAATAGTTGTGAGTTTCAACTCACTACCAAGTGATGAAGCAATTTTCAGGGATCAGGATATCCTGGAAGAAGAAGTACCTCTTTCTCAACATTTAATACTATTTTTTCTTTCTTTTTTAGATTTTTAAAGTTATTGTTGATGTAATATATGCTACGGAACGTGTACAACAAGGATTTTTGATATTTTCGAAGCCTACAAGGAAAGTCATCAGGAAAAAATACACGCTTAATAATTGCTAAATTCAAGACGGTGACATGACAAATACTGTCACGCATCCTCCATTGTATTCAAAACTGACATTAGACTTGTAATTGCTGTTCTATTTATAAAATTTAAAAAAAAAATAATTTCAAATTGGTTATTTAGTAAATAATTTTAAATATTATGATTCTCTCTTTAAAATGTTTTTTAAAACTACAACAAAATAAACAAATAAATAACTTTAGTAAATACTTTTCAAATATTTATTAGTTCAAAATTGATTTATATAAAACAATAACAAAATAAATAAATAAATAATATATAGGCGTATATTTTAATTCCGGTTATTCGTTCATATATTTATACATATATATTGTTCAAATTTTCAATTGTTTGTAACATTTTTTATTTATCCATTGAAGTTCAAATGCATATTTTTAAGCTTGTAGTGGTGATGTTAATAAATTTTTTTTCAAATATTAATTCATTAAATAAGTTATATTCCTCAACTTTAAATTTATTCTGCGTTAATTCTGACGAAGTTACAACTAGGACCAACATATGGTCCAGTAGGTTTATCTGACAATATTTTTTTGGCTTTCAATCACTTTTTTTTTCATCTAATAAGTACAAATACATCTTTTTAAACTTGTAATTGATAACACTTGATTTAGGTTTTTCAAAAATTAATTTAATAATTAAATTTAATTAACTAAAATAAAACTTTTCTATGTTGACCTAAGCAGGAATTGACTTTTTTCTTTTTTTTTATATTATTCGTTTAAATCAAGTGCATTATATTTGACTACGATAGTGTTTCTCTAACTTTCAATATTTTTTATCCAATTTTCGATCATAATTTTCTTTACGCCCCCTCCCATCCATGCAACAACTATGCATTAAATTCATTAATAATGTACTTTGAACACAAAAGTTACAATATGACCTTAATTATAAAAGTAAAATAATCAAGATAGGTTTTAAAGTTCTTATATGACAAGCCAGTGGAATCACTAGTAATTATTAAACTTGTTTTTACCTTACTATTGATAAATTAATTATCAAATTCATTATGCAGTACTGATTCATTAAGGTATCCGACTACGTTCGCGGAACCGTGATTTTGCAAAAGCGTATAAATTAAGTGTCATTTAGATTGGAAAATGTATACAAAATTGTTTTAATAATAAATAACTATTTAATAGTAACTATTTACAATAAAACACTATTTAAGTACAATATTTTGACCAAAAATTAACATAGAATGACCCATTTTCAAAATATTCTCCTTTTGTAAAAAATGCGTCTATTATAATAATACTTTCACCTGTATATAGCTCAGACCTCCGTACAGAGACTCAACTAGGATTTTTGAAATATATAACTTAGATGTGGGTTTATCCATATTGTACAACAGTGGGGAGAAATTTTAAGAAAAAAATGTCGATAATTATTTCAGTTGGTTGAAAGTGGGAAAATAATCTGAATTTTTCAAAAATCACAGTTGAGCCCTTGTCTGAGCTATATACAGGCAAAACACTATTACAATAGAAGCATTTTTCACAACCTGTGAACATTTTGAAAAAGGATACTCTAAGTTAATTTTTTGCCGAAATATTGTATTTAAATAATTGTTTTTTGTCAAAATGTCCTTAAAACAATTTTATACATGTATTCTAATCTAAGTGACACTAAATATCATGAAAACTATTCATTTATGCGCCTTTTTAAAATCACGGTTCCGAACATAGTCGGATACCTTAAAAATAGTATAAATGAGTAATTTTTTTGAAACTTAATCTTCAAGTTGTCGCCCCAAAATGCCTTGAAGGTCCACTGGTCGATCGCGATCGACTTAATGCCCATCCGGTTCTAAGTTAATTATTTGCGAAAATATTGTATTAAAATAATTTTTTTTGTCAAAATGTTCTTAAAACTGTTTCATACATGTATTATAATCTAAATGACATTAAATGTGATGAAAATTATCCATTTATGCGCTTTTTTAAAATCACAGTTCCGAACGTAGTCGGGCACCTTAAGTGCACATGAGTATTTTACTTATTTTTTTAGAACACACTTTGCTTTATTCCTATCGTTAAATTGATAATTTAACGATATTTTATTTTAATTTTTGATTGTAAGGATTTTATGACCCCTAGGGGGCACGTCCCCCAGTTTGAGAAATACTGACCTACGAGCATTATTATTGTTTACATGAAAGAAATATATACGAGGAATACATATTTTTTTATGGTATATTGTAAGCATTTTTCATATATAATTATATGTCAATAAATTGTGATGCATCATTGCTTCTAAAGTGATATGTCACATTTGTTATCTGATTATTTTTGTAGCAAATGATTATAGAGACAATATTGTTATTAAAACTCTATGGAATGTCAATTATTGCTAACCGTAAATTATTGCATTTTATTTTGTTAGTATCTACAATTGCAGTAACATGGACAGATGAAAGGAATGTAACAAATTAAACAGTGCGGGTTAATCCACTGGGTGCTTGGGGTGGTAGCCCAGAGGCCAGGAAGGGTCTGAAAGAGCCCTTATAAGCTGGCCTTAACTAGATTTTCTGGTTATAAATTTCGATCCTTCAGTATCAAAGGGGCCTGTAGATCTGCGCCCAGAGCCCGAAATGAGCTTAAATCGGTACTGAAATAACACATACCAAATGACATTGACAAACAAAATTGAAGTTTTTTTTATTTGAATTCATCAGAGCTCTTATGAAATTTTATATTTTATTCTGTTTAGGAAAAATTACTAAAAAAGATGAGGTTTCTAATAAAAAGAAACAAAGAGTCTGTGTGTATATATGTTTTAAAAAATAGAATCGGATATTAAATTTTAATTAAATTTTGTCAACTTTTATTAAAACTAACTTTAGTTGGAATAGAAGACATCAGTATTGAGAGTATACTTTTCATTTTATGTAACACATCAAACATTAGATGAAACAATAACAGAAAATAGGGAATGGTCCGATCCAGTTATACTCAGTTCATTATTTGCTTTGCAGTTAGAAGTTCCCAAAATAAACTTTAAAGAACACTTTAAAATATAATGTGTTATGTTACATCCAGAGTTAAGTCAAACATTGTTCTCAGGGTTTTAAAAAATATTTTACTTATTTTAAGAATAAGTTCTCAAAGCATAAAAAAAATATTTGTTTTTCTGTGTTGTATTTATGTATTCTTTGAAATAATCACTCATCCTTTCATTCCTTCTGTGGGTCGATAAATGAGTGCTAAGCTTGCTTGGAAACTTAACACTGGGGGTTTTCCCGTCAGACTGACCACCTGAGCGGAACCTGACTGACCACTTCAAGGCCATAGCTCACGTATACAGATTTGGGCACGGTAGCCCTAGGCCCTCATGGGCAGTCGAGACACTGAGTTATGTTTTGAAATATTCAAAAGATGAAATATCACAAATATGTAAATTTTATTTTCGAAAAAACGCACTTTTATGCTATTGTAAAAATGCTTCTGAAAAGGATATATAAAAATGCTTCACATTAAAGTACCGAGTACAGATAGATTTCTTATATAACTATCATAAAAAAATGTACTCACGTGATCTTCTCTCAATACTATTACTTTCATTCACAATCAAGATTCAAATCGACAACAACAATCCTGATGCTTCTGATTGATGCAGATTCAATCAGTCTAAATTATCAATGAATATCCAAACCGAACGTAAGACGTAATCACACTTCACAGTTTTACAAATCAGGATATTTTGAAGAAACAAAAGCAAAAAATAAACTTAAAAACAAATTTCAACTAGAAGTCCGTAAAGCCGTGAAAATAACTGCATCTACCAAATTGATAATTCTAAACAAAAACAATGAGTTATACACAAGGTTATCAGAAAATTGGACCCGATTTTAAAAAAATGATTTTACGGAAACTACCGCACATATTACAGTAAGTAATAAAGAGTTTTTTTCCCATGTATAGAAGTTTAAGTTGGCATTACTTTCCAAGATGGCGACCGATTTAACAACTGTCAAATGATTTATTCTCAGTTTGATTTGGCAATTTATCAAAACGATCATCAAGCACGGTGTAATTTATCGAATGGGCCCAAAACGAGATTGCCGTTGTTCCCGATTTTCATAAGCGAATTTTGTTTAGCGATGAAGCGCACTTCTGGTTGAATGGCTACGTCAACCAACAAAACTGCCGCATTTGGAGTGAAGCTAATCCACAAGTGTATGTCGAAACACCGTTACATCCAGAAAAACTGACTGTTTGGTGCGCTTTATGGGCTGGTGGAATCCTTCTTCAAAAACAATGAAGGCCACAACGTTACAGTCAATGGTGATCGGTATAGAGCCATGATTACTAACTTTTTCATTCCTGAATTGAACAATCATAATGTCCAGGAGCTGTGGTTCCAACCAGACGGCGCAACATGTGACACAGCTCGTGGCACAATCGATTTATTGAAAGACACGTTTGGTGACCGCCTAATTTCACGTTTTGGACCATTGAATTGGCCTCCAAGATCTTGTGATTTAACACCGCTAGACTATTTTCTGTGGGGCTATGTAAAGTCATTGGTCTATGCGGATAAGCCACAAACGCTTGACCATTTGGAAGACAGCATTCGCCGTGTTATTGCCGATATACGGCCACAAATGTTGGAAAAAGTCATCGAAAATTGGTCGTCCAGATTGGACTCATCCGAGCCAGCCGTTAAAGTCATGTGCCAGAAATCATATTTAAAATGTAATGCCACAAGATTATAATTCGAATAAAAAAAATTCAAGTCAATCGAATAATACATCGTTGTTTTATTGCAATTTAAAGTTCTATACCTCTAAAAAACACCATTTACATGAATGTGAAGATAAATATACAAAGTTTTTTTCATCATTAATGATTAAAAGGTTGCAGCACCTTCAAGGTCGATATGTTTAAAACTTCAAACATGGTTCCAATGACAAAACGCTTTTGCCTATGAGAGTTGCCCATGGGAACTTAGAATGCCCGAGAAAAAGGAATGGAAATTTTTACGCCAATAATTAAATTACTAAACATGACATTGGCAATTGATACAGCAAACTGCAAATAATTTTTGATAAAGGACAATAAGTAAATTAACTGCATTTGTTCCTTGTAACACATGGGCCATACATTTAACATTTGTAACTGAGGATTACAAATAATTTTGATAAAGTGATGCTACAAAATGTATGAAATTAACTGGATTGCAGATTGGACGTGTTCCTTGTAACACATGGGCCACACATTCAACATTTGCAACTGAAAATAAACTTGGTATATTTCTCTTTGCATTCATGTATCACGAAGAGGCAGAGCGGACAGAAAGACCAATCATTAAGTAAGGTGATGTACGTGTGCGCAGATATGCAGGTATTTCCTGAGTATAAAAGCATGTTGTCATGATTTTTTGAAAAAGATTGTACGCCGTATAGCAGGTCACACCGAGTTGCTGTCTCAGCGAGAAATGAAGCCGTGTGGTTTTATCCGAGGTCGAATCATTGGGAAGTCGCAGTGTGACAAGTGTGGCTTGCCTTGTCACGAGTTTGATGCCAGTACAACAGGCGGTAAAGACCCACCGTGTTTTACCGTGGCCAGAAGACGATGCACGTTAAATCTGTCCCATCGGAGCTGGTGCTGGGAAAACATTGGAGAGACCTCCCGTTGAGAGCAGATTCAGTTTGGTGTTCTCATCGCATACTCATCTGGAGGCCGCAATCACCCCTCGAACATCATTGAAAGGGACTGGTATGGAGGTCGCGGTGTTCTCGTTTGGGGAGGCATCATGCTTGGTAGTCGTCCACGTCACTTCGACCAGGTTCAGCTCAAAATTCTTCTTCCATATGTGCGTCCGTCAATGCCAAAAGCCCTAGTATAGCTGAACAGTGCGACGTTAAAAAGCATCAAGACGCTCAATCACCATTTCGGGAGCTTTGAAATCGAGCAGCAATGCCCATCTTTTCTCAGCATAACCCTGTACGTATATAGGGGGAGATCATATCCCCTATAAAGACCGGATGTTTCTTGCTGTACACCCATCATAGTCGCATTGCGCTCCATGCTACTTTTTCAATCAAGCTTCTTCTTATCCCCCCCAAGATTTCTCTTTTAGTATTTTGCTTATATATATATGTCATACGTAAAATTATAAATGTTCATCAATCACATTCGAAAAAAACACAAGAGACAGTAAAGAGATAATACAATGAAGGACACTAGATTAGTAATTATAAAATGGATGCTTCAATATTATAAACATTGCTGGCTTAGGACAGCTAATATATAAAATAATTTATATAAAAGTGGGGTTGAACATGTTTTCTGGCCAGTCAACCTTCCCCCTTTATGTAAATAATAGTGAGCAAAAACCTATTGAAAGTAATGTATAGGAACATCTAAATCCATTACAAAATAGAGCTAACACTTGAAAATGCAGAGCCCGCGCTAAATATGAGTGCAATAAATAAGTTATTACCAGATTCTGGACCATAATGCAGATTCAAAGCATGTGAATAGCTGAAATGTAGCACTTAACAAAAGTATAACAAGAATAGAAACAATAATTAATATAAGAGTTACAAATTACCATAACTTTAGTGACACTACAGTATATATGAATTAAATAATAAGTAATTTTAACTAATAATAGAATATGGAGGTAACTATATCTATGAAATGTGTAATTTTATATTATTAAACTATTATTAATCTAAGAATTTTTAATCCTTACAATTTTGAATAGCTTTATCCGTATAACTATTAATAAAATTAATTGGGATTTTTGATTTAAGCAATATTTAGTAAAATGTTTATAGTTATTTATTATTTCTGATTTTTTGACACCATAAATATATATATATATATATATATATATATATATTAAAAAAGAACATTGATATATGATTTGTCTTTGTCGTCTGCTTTTTTAAAAACATGCAAAATTTAAATAACGAAAAGCAATTAAGAACAAAAAACACGTTACCTCGAAACAATACCGCATTTCTTAGTCAAAGGGTTGCCAAAATAAAGAGTTTGCCAGATTGAAATCGTTATGTGAAATCTAAATAAACATTGCTAAATCGAACTGAGCACCTATTCTACACTCCAACCGAAATTTCTTATTATTTAACGAGAAGGCAAACACGAATATGCAAAATCACTTATAAATAACACTTAATGGTTCAGATACCTGCACAAACATATATTCACGCTGCATGTCGGTCCTATAGAACAATGGTTCTTAAACTGTGGTCCGAGGACCCCCGTTGTCCCCAGCCTCTTTAGAGGGTATCCGAGAAGGTCTCTCATTTAATGTTAAGATTTGCCTCTTCTACAGACTCTGAAAGTCATCGTGGAAAAATTGGCAGGTGTAACACATTCTAGACTATAGATCACTAAATTCCCCCAATGACACACTAATCAAAATCAGTTAAATCTTCTAGTGAATGCCAAAGGAGTAGTAGAGAGAAATCAATATACATTAAGCGAAGAAGCGCAAGTAACCAATTTAACTTAACCTAATCTATCGTTGACTACAAATTCCCATTCTGCTAATTTAATGCAGTGGCTAGCACCGCTCTTAAACTAAGCTGCGAAAAGCAACTTTATTCTATTTCACCTTTGTGGCGAGTGTAACAGTTTCTCAGCTCCTTCTTCCTACAATTATAAAACTCTGACTTTACATAGTCGAGGTTTCTTGTTGAGAGGGATGGCTGTGAATTAAACATGAATGCTAGCCCAAAGATTCCCCAAGAGGATTAGTGAAAAGATCCTGTGAAGATCCGTCACAACCTTTCATAAATAATATTATCTAATTAAAAAAAATTAAATGAATTAAAAAATGTTAACTTTTTTTTTCAATTCATTTAATTATATAATAAAAATAATGGAGTTACATATGTTTTATTAATTTAATAAAGATAACGTTTATTTTTTATAAATTATTAGTTTAATCATTTTATAAATACATAAAATATTTCATAAATCATTTTTCAAAAACATTATTTAATTTTTTTAAAAAAGTTAAATGATTTGAAAAAAAATTGATCACGTGATTCGAACCCTCTTCACCGACGTAGAAGGCAGGCGTTCTACCATTCACGCTACTGAATTGCTGGAGGAAATTAAAACCCAATTATATAAATGCTAAGCATGAATTTCGAAGGCAAGTTTCTCCGAATTAACTGGCCATTCGGTGGAATAACAATGACGGCTGGACATCCTAAGCGAGTACTACAAGAATTCTAAGTCTTGTCCCAAAATGAGTTTCCTTAGTCATGCTCTCCCCTTATAAGTTGGAATTGTCTTCAGAAAAATTTTTTTTATTATTTGTTTTTAAGAAATACACATGTACTTTCCCAGTCATAATAAATGCAGATGGACATACATATTTTGTATCCGTAATTAACAAAGGCTCTGATGAAAACGCACATGTAATAAATAATTTAAAAAAATAAAATAAAAGGGTTTGTTTTCTAAATATTTCAAGGCAAACAGTAATTTTAATTCCATATTTTAAAAACTGTAGTGCAAAATATCGCTGAATACGTTCTTATACTAAAGTTCATTATCGTGTTCACCAATGGGTAAATAGCATGCAATAACATTTGAAGTTTCTTGATTACTGCGGACATATTTGTTAGAAAAACACAGAGATTTTTGTTTCACACGAAGGGTATATAACTTTTATTTTACTCCGAAATCGATTGTTAATATATATTTTAGTCCTCTTTCATTTGCAATATTTTTAATCATTGCGTCATTGAATTGCTTAGAACGGCGAAATCAACGTCAACAGATTTTGATTCACGACATCTAATAACATGAACATATTTACCAGCTATGTCAACCAGTAATTTCATGTTTGGAAGTGTAAAAAAAGTTTTGGAAACAAAAGAGATTAAAATCAAACATGGGGATCTGATTATTGCAAAAAACTAATGAATATATATAGTGATTATGAAATGGCGTGCAATAATTTTCTGGGACAGTAAATTCTTCTTTGATCTTGAAGCGAAATTTTTTTTATTTTTTTAATAGTAGTATATTGGTACACATATACTACTATTTTTAACGATTTTTATCATTTCCCAGACTTTTCCGCGTTAAAATTTAGACTAACTTTAATAAAATTTTCATCATTTTTATACAAAATTAATCGTTTTTTTAAATTTTTATTCATTTTTTTAGCCTTTTTCTTAATTTTTTCAGTCATTTTTTTCGGACCTCAAAAAAACCCGCACGGAAATTGACAAGATGATTGCCAAAAATAGAGTTAAAAAAATGCAAAAAAATCAAGAATTTAGATTACTTTTAGACTACAGTTAGATTGAACGCTAAAAATCATTAAACAAAAAAAAAAAAAAAAAAAAAACGGTAAAAAATTTTGAAAAATGCGAAAAAAAGACGCCCCTCGTATAGAGAATCTTCTTTTTACATAAAAAATTAAAGTGAACAGTTTTTTAAAAGAACATATCACTTAGTTCTCTTGTAAAATTTCTGAAACTCTTTTGTGATCAGTTATATATATAATTTCAATTTTATCAAAATTTTACAATCTCATACCTTTTCCAAATGAGTTAATATGAAATCAACAGAGATTTCTCTGATGCTCAAAAATTTCATTCCAATCCACTTTATCTGAGAGTTTTTTGATAGTTTGTAGAGTCATAAGGGTTTGATGTTTTGAGATTAATTTCATATCCAAATTATCCCCATTAAGGATAATAAATCTGTCACTCAATATTTGTTTTTCCGATATCGCTTTCATATTCAGCTTATTCTTGGGCATGGTTCTAAAACTTTCCGATAATGTTTGCCCTTTTGATACAATATCCCAATCTATGACATCTTCATTTTTAAGAAGGAAATCCTCAAACATAGTCTGATAAGCTGAAATGTAATCACAATAGACTTTATCCTTCAATTCCAAAATGAAGGATTCGGAGAGTTTTTGATATCTTGAAATTGAATCCCAGTCAACTTCGTCTTGAAAAAATGTCTTACTAAATTTTCTGTTAACTCAGAATTTTTTGAAGCTTCTTCCCATTTGGCCATTTTATTTCGTATGCTTATTTATAAAGCACTTTCACTTAGATTTTCAATAAAAATATAAGGTTTAATTTTGACAATTTCATAATTTTTTATAGGTTCTATGGTCATTTGAAGCCGATAGTCACTTTTACCAGTTGCAATGAGAATGATTGGATTTCGATCTCTTTTAATCTTCTAAAATATAAAACATCTCTATCATTGTCTTTTAAAAGATCGATATCTATCCTTGGATTATAGGAGTGTTCCTGTTTCAAATTGTGGAGACTCCCTTGGGTCTCACCCTGGACACCAAGATTAATTTGAAGCAAATAATCACTAAGAGCCATTTTGTATAATAATAACTTGCATTTATTATATCAAGTCTAAAAAAAACTCTAATAAAATATAATCTTTCTATGTTACGTCAAATAAAGGGATTTACTTTTTATATTAAATTAAATTACGAATTATGCAAAATAATTAATAATTATGCTTAAGATCAAGTAAGGTCTACCGAAATAGGAGGTCCGAGAAATACACGTACTCGAATTATTAACTTTAACTAATTTTACTAAACCAACGTTTATTTTAAGCGTACATAAATTATATTTACCGCTGGCTAAATCAGCTTTCAAGTTCTTCCGGAGAATAAATCTTCACTATCTTAATCTCCTGAAATCCTCTAAATTTGAGGTTACTGTTGCTGGCTTAATACCCTTCATCATCATGCCTGCTACCTTACAACGCTCGACTTAAATACCTTATCTACTTTGCATATCCCGTTCATCTTTTTGGAGTTGATTGGAAATATACACGAATTTATAATCCCCAAAAAAGACACCTAAGAATATTAGTGGAAAGGTTCCGTACAGATTCGTTTCAAAATAAACAGTAATTCTCATTAGCATATTAGTAGTAAATATCATATCAATAGTTAACAAATTAGAAATAAATACATTGAATTCTACGTGATTAAATAGAACACTAAATCTGTGATATTCTTCCTGAATTGTCGCACAAAACGTATTTGGGAGTGATACATAAAGCCCATCGTGATTTCTTGATAACAAATTATCAGCTCTTTTTACGTTTATTTTTGTTTTTTTTTATCTACATACTTTTTATGAACAGCATCGTGACTTTCTATAGGATCAGACAAATTTTTAATTTGTTTTCTTTGCAAATAATCATCACTAACTAAACCAAAAGGATAGCAAATTATTTATATATCATTTAAGTAGTAGATATTTGCGGTTTTTGGAACAGAGGTTCCAGAGGTGCCAGGAGGTTGAGGTGCATGCAAACAAAAGAGAGTGGAAGTCCCCCCGGGTCTGGACCGGGAGGATAGTTTCTGACTGATAAGGGTTTCAGGGCTCTGTACTGATAAGAAATGCACGCTTTTAGCGATAACGAGTTATATTCTGATATAGTTTTAATTAAATGATTCTGATTTTTTAATTACGCCATTGGAAGCAAATTTTAATTGGGATGAATGAATCAAACTTTTCTGTACATATGATTATTTTTATATAATTCCGTATAAGTCTATTTCTGAAAATCATGATATACGTATTGAATTATCATTTGTTATATTTCAAATTTGATACTTTGTGCTTGTGATTTCTGGAACAGAGGATTGAGGATTAGGCAAACGAAGAGGGGGGATTTCCTCCCCCCGGGTCTGGACCGGGCGGATGGTATCCCCCTCCTCTCTGATAAGGGTTTCGGGGCTCTGTAAATTAGTAGTGGAAATGCACGTTTTTAGAGATTACAAGTTATATTCTTATATAGATTTAATTGAACGGGTAGAATTCTGATTTTTTTAATTACGTCTTTGGAAGCTAATTTTAATTAGGATAAAGGGTCAAACTTTTCTGTACACATAATTGTTTGTGTATAATTCTGTTTAAGTCTATTTCTGAATATTATGATATGTGTGTTGAATTATTGTTTATTACATTTCAAATTTGATACACTGTGCATAACTAAAATATTTTTTTCATTGATTTTGCATGTATTTTTTTTTATAATTCTGAGATAACTTAAAAAATGTCATGCTTATATAAAGTAAAAATTCTGAATATGTGTTTTCGTTTGCAAAGTAGTTTCCTTACATGAAACATCCCTTTTCTATGATAGTATATGCGGACCTTGTAATTCTGGTAAAACTTTCTTTGTTAGACGAATCTTAGAAATAAAATTAATTAATCCTTTTCCTTCCAAAATTATTTGGTGTTATGGAATTTATCCAAAACTGTTTGATAAGATGTCTGACATAGAATTTCATGAAGACATACCTTTCGATGTAGAAGATATTTCTAATGCTTCCATAATAATAGATGACTTAATGAATGAAGTAGGAGATGACAAAAACTTTCAAACTTGTTCATGAAAGGAAGCCATCTCATAGAGATATTTCCGTAATATTTATTTTACAAAATATTTTTTTGCAAGGAAAAACAAATTATAGAAATATTTTTTTTAAATACTTCCTACCTAAGTTGTTTTAAAAATGTTAGAGACGAGCAACAGATCACTTGTCTAGCAAGACAAATGTATCCATCTCAGACGAAATTTATGATAGGAAAACTATACGAAATACAAATGCTGCAAATTTGACTACCCACTTTGTGAGAGATAGAAAAATAAAACTTTTCGTTTGGATCATTTAACGATTTTTTCAAAGGGAAACAATTTTCATAGAGCTTTTATAAGAATAAATATCTCAGAACAAAAACGTTGTATGCAAAACCTTTGTCATGGATAGAATATTAAGTGTAGTTTGTGTTCTTCAACATTTGTTTTTAATGTTTAGTCTGTTTCATTTATTGTTCCTTACACTAAAATATATTAATATGAGTAAAGTAATTGAAAAAATTGAAAAATATTGAAAAAGTTAGACTATTGTTGATGGACTTGAATATTTAAGTTAAGAGCAATAGTGATAAAAAAAATTTCTCTTTTTTTCCTATTAATCTTAAAATAATAATAACTTTATAAATTTATATATATGGTAAACTTATAAAAAATTCAAAGAAAAATTTTATTCATCTGATAATGATAATAATAATAATAATAATAATACAAACACAAAATATGAGAACAATATTGTATTTATTTACCATCTAAAATGTATTCTTACATTATATCTTTTCGTAAAATATTGATACAATCTGAAATCCTCCTGTTTGCTACGAACCAATTCATATAAAATATAATTCATTGAAAAGCCTTTACTGATTTTCAACAAGAAAAATATACATTAATGACCACATAGAAATAAGGAATATCCCTTGGTTAATCCATTTCTCAATAAATAAAGTCAACAATTTTCCTTTTATAAAACAATGTGCTAACAGAAAACTTAATTTAATCTTATATTTTTTAAAATGTATTATATGAGAAGCATTGAAATAAGTAACATCATTCAATATAAATAATAAATACAGTCGACAAGTATATGCATAAAATGAAGAGGAAAAAAATTCTCTTTGCCCCTTCGATAAGATATATTCTTGAAGATGGTATTACAACTTTAGCTTTCGGTAACTGCCATATAGATGAAACTAATATTTTATATAAATGAGAATTTAATTAAATAGTTTCTTTTATAAATATTGATTTCTGTATATATCTTATTCTTTCATGTTTGAGAATGTAAATTTTTTTTCTTTCATTTTAGTCTTTCAGTTAGTCTAAATTTTAACAGAGGGAAAGTCTGAAAAATGATAAAAATCGTTAAAAGTAGTAGAATATGGGTACTAATATACTACTTCTAATTATAAAATACAGAGACTAAAAATAAATTTCCCGTTTTCCAAGCCATCTGTGGAAAAAGAAAATGTTGTTAAAAAAGTTTTCGCTAAAATTTACCCCGGAGAGGTCGCACGGGGCATAGAGTCACCCCATGCTCACGAATTCGGGAAAAACTGTTTGTTACTAATGACCTTGTCACTATCCTTTTATCTAACCATTTCATGATAATTGAGATGTTTTTGTCACATCTCTCTCTCTTTTTTAACCCGGCATCATTCGCGCGAAAAAAACGACCGAAAGTTCTCGCGCAGAGTATTTCATACCTATGGGTGTTTACATTCTATTTTTACCGTAAAATTTGTAAACAAAAGTTAAATAGGAGGAAAAGAAGGAAAAACACAATATCTTTATTACATTTTTCACGCGTAAATTTAGTTTTTTTTATCTTTTTAAAAGGACATTCAACACATTGTTTATACACTCCTTTAATCTCATCATGTGTGAGTGCGATATTTTCACTGGATCTTAATTTTCTTAAAAATCTGTATTTTTTAAAAAACTAAACATATATATAGGAGTAAACTTCTCGATTCTTTAAATTCAAAAATTTTGAAATTTCTTTTTCATTTTCTTTTATTGTTCCAGCAATAGGCTTTTTTATTTTTTTTTTCAAAAGTTCATCTGAAAGTGGATAAGATGTGAAGCAGTTGTCTCCTTTAAAATTAGGTTCTTCCCAAATGTTTTTGTGTGTCTCGGCATATAAAACATTTATTTTTTTATCAGTGTCTTCCTCTTCTAAATCTGGATCATTTCAGTGGAGAAATCATACTTGCTGTGTCTTTTAAATTAGTTAATAATCACATTTCTTCATCATAACTACAATAATACGCCATAGCATAAGAGAGATTTAAAACGTGTTCATGCATTCAGAACTGTAATGGTGATTCACGCGCAGTGTATGGCATACCCGAAGAGGCGGTATCCAAAAATATATATTTGGAATTCATTTACAAACTAAGTCCCCTCAAATCCCCTAAATCCCCTCTTGTAGGTGACTTTAAAGTCACCTACAAGAGAAACTATCCATTTTCCCAAAAAAAGGTTTAGAAGGAGTGTTAAAAAAAGTTAGACGGTGGGTATATATGACATTAGGGATAAAATTTTTTGAAAATTGATTTTGAGTTTTTGATATTTCTAAATATTCCAAATCATTACCTTATCAATCATATAATATAAAAGCTGTTATCTGAATTAGAAGTATTTTAAAATGGCTTTTAAAAATTAATCAACTGCCACAGGCCACGCCCACTTTGACAGATTAAGTGCAAATACTGACTTTTTAAATCTGAGAACTTGCAAAGCCTCCACACAATTTCATTTAATCATACACAATTAAATGTAGATTAAGTGAAACACAACTGCAAGTTTAGCTGTTAGTCTGTTTATGTACTTTTGGAGCCAAGTTTGTAAATATGATGAAAATATCTTGTTGTGTAATTAGAATTTTTTTGTTTTGTATTTTTTCTCCTTTGGAAATTTTTATACTTTTAAATACTTAATAACTTGTTTGTAAAGATTAAAAACGTGCTTTATGAAAAAATGATAGTTATAAAATTATTTCAGTAGCTTAAAACTGAGGGACATGGCAGAAATTAGTGTACTTATTGCAACCAATTTGATACTGGACAGGTAATAGTTATTAAAATATTGCATATGTAAATACCTGCTTCTCATCTAAACAATAGTAAAAGACATTTCAAACCATTCATTGAATCAATGGAAATCAAGAATCTTACCCTTCACTACCTTGCAAAATAAATTATAAGCTACATTTTTTTTGATAAGGTACGATTTTTTTAATAAAAAATTCAGTTTTCTAAAATTTATATTTTTATATATATAAAAAATGTGTAAATGTCCTGTATGGATACACTATGTTTCTTAAATGCAATTGTGTATACTGAAGTGAAATTTTTGAAGTATTCTTAAAACATCCAAATAGAAAACACATATAACAAAAAATAACAATTTTCAATAAATTCATAATATTAATGCTCGGTGAACTAACAGTTTGTTTTTGAAAAAACTAATTAGTATGTTTAAAAATTTCACTTCAGTATAAACATAAATATCTAAATAATATACAATAAAAATTTGAGTATTTATGTTTAATAGATTCTGAGAAAAAGGTATGAGATGACACATTAAATGTGATGTTTGTTGTCCTTGCGAGAAGCTCGTTACATACATAAAAATACATAAATTTCATGTTTAAAAACATAAAAACAATTTTATTTTGGCTGTTTTAGAAATCATTTGTCTAGTTTAGAGTACCTTTTGAAGTTTAAAACTTAGAAACTGTCTGCAACACAACAAAACCTAATGATAACTTTACAAAAACCCAGCGCGAAAACTTTCAAAATGTCGTATAATCAGGTACTTTTATAAATACCATCTCAAAGTCAAACCAAAACCATATTGATTCCTTTTCACGTTATATTGATGATGCTTTATTTTCAAATTTGATATCTGTAAAGCATGAAAGCTACTAATTCTTTAAAAATTGACACAGAATTGAGAAAATTGATGTAATAACAGAAATTATATCGTTAAAAAAAACTGAAAAATGTTATTCTGGGTAATTTAAAACTTTTTTGTTTACTATTTCACGCAAAATAAATTGCAAAGATGCTAATGTTCAATAAAATGGGATAAATTCATGTTATAATTCATTATTTTTTTGATAAAGTCACACTTTATACTAAAAATTCAATTTTCTCAAAAATGTTTTTAAAACTGAATACATCTTTCTCTATTGTATGCTTGAATATGAAATTTTTTTCCTCATGTTACTGATATGTAATTATATATATATGCATGTGAGTGTTTCGGGATTTTCCCAAAATATTTGACTGAAATCCATATATCGTGACAAAAAATGTCAATTTTTTAAAAAAATTCATAGTGATATTTTTATGTTGCATGTCTTTGAGAGAAAACTAAACACTATATTTTAAATATTTCTTTTAATTGGAAATATTAATGTTTATTTATTGTTCAGACAAGTGTTTAAGCTTTTATATTCAAAAGTTTTTCAATAATAGGTAACTAATTACAACTCAGATGTGTAATGCTTTTTGTCGTTGCGAGAAGCTTGTTGCATGCATAAAAATACACAAATTTCATGTTTAGAAACATAAAAACAGTTTTATTTTTGACTTTTTAACAAATCTCTTTTACAGTTTAGAGAAAATTTTGAATTTTGAAACATTTAGAAATTGTGTTTGAATGGGAACATACAATTCCATAATTAAATTTTTCTAACGTCGTAAAATCACATATTCCCAAATCATGACTTTTACAAATTGATACATGTTTACATTATATTTATGATGTTATAAGGTCAAATTTGATACTTGTAATGCATCAAAGTTAAAAATTCTTCTTAGATTGTTACACAATTTGTGAAAATTCATGCAAAATGCTAAAAAAAAATATATCGTTGAACAAAAACTGAAAATTACTATATATGTATTTTCTGAACATTTTAAGGCTTTTGTGTTTCCTATTTTATGCTTAAAAATTAAGAAGATAGTAATGTTTAATAAAATAGGGCAAATGGGCATGTTGTAATTTATTATTTTTGTGATGAAGTGCCTTTTTGCATTGAAAATGCATTTTTCTCAAAATGATTGTTTTCAAACTGCATGTACATTTTTCAAAAAATCTAAAAAATGAAAATACTTGCAATTTTTACTGCATATAAATAATATGTAACTATATATAATAGAGCTACTTTTGGTGGGATTTTCTCAAAATATTTTGCTGAAAGACAGTTAAAGTAAAAAAAAATGACAATTTTCAAAAATTTCAGTGATGCTTTTACGATGAATTTTTTTGAAAAAAGTAAACAATATATATTAAATATTTTGCCATTATTTAAATAAAAAACCCTAATTAATATACAGACAAAATTTGAAGTTTTTATATTTAACAGTTTCTGAGGAAAAGGTTCCTAAAATGGCTCAATTTAACATTGTAGGTATAAGGGGTACCGACTATTCTTAAGAATGACAACCGTTTTTTACATTCTTAAGGAATTGGGGGGTGACGACGTTCCCCGAGTGACCACATTTGTTCCAAAAAGTTTTCAATGAACAGGGTGCTTTTTCAATGACTCAATGGTTTTAATTGCCCTGTTGCACGACTCATTGTGGTTTATAAATGTCAACTAGCTGCATTGCTCGGCATTGCACGGGCTTTCTCTACTTTTATAAATTTTCCCTTTCCTTCACAAAATCAGCACTTCTAATAGCTGCAAACTGATTGCGTAGCCCGGCGTTGCACGGGCTTTTACCGAGTGTATAACTTAAAATTCCCTGTTTCGAAATTGTTTCGCTTTTTTTTTTGTCAGACAAGTTTATTTTCCCCCAGCGTTGCACGAACATTTTTGAATGCATAAAATATTGTCGTGGGAATTCCACTTTTCCTCTCGCTATCAGCCTTTCCTGGTGTGTGTGTGATTTCTATATTAACGTTTATTACAAAATGCTCGTGGTAATTTCCCACAGTTAATTATTACTGCCCTTTTAAAATTTTGGCTGCCGCTGAAGAGCCGCTGTTAAGAGGAGCGATGCACGTTGAATCTGATGAAGCTTAAACATCCTAGCGTTGGTGTGGTATGGTAGTTAGGAGAGATGGGTGCCAGCTCAAGTCTTATCCTCGTCACTTGACCACGGTTCAAAATTTCGAATTCCGTCGCCAAAAGCTCTCGAGTTGGTGAAAAAAGCGCAACTTTAACATTCTCTCACACACTTTGCAATTTTTTAGCTCGCGGAAACAAATATGTACCTTTTTTAAAAATAGTTGTATGTTGAAAAAAGACAAAAAAAGTAGAAATTTTTATAATTACAAATTTCCACAACTATATTAAATGTTGAATAAAAATTGTGAGCATTTTTTGAAACCTTCGAACTTCACATATCGATTGCAAACTATAGTATTTTTTAAACCAAAAATGATAAAAAAAAAAAGAACTACATTTTATGTATGTGATTAACTTTCGCTAAAGGGTTGAAAAGGAAATAAAAGTAAAGAAAAAAAACCTTTTTTAAAAACAAGCTTTTTTATTATTTGTTAATAAAATGAACTAAATAATTAAAAATAAACTAACTGATAAGAAATATAACACTTTATAAGTCCATTGTAACCTTTAACGATAATTAAGCTTCTTCGTCTACGACAAAATAATTCCATATCGTACATAATTATATATTTTTAACACCAAAACGTTACACTTTAATTATTAAATCTTCCCGTTTTTATCACAGTCCCAATTTTATAAATAAAAGCGTGTTACATTGTGATAGCAAGAGGAAAAAGAAGGTGTGTGTGTGTGTACTAAATGTTCTTAATTATACCATCAAAATGTAACAGGCTGTTATTTATAAAATTGGGACTGTGATGAAAACGTGAAGATTTAATAATTAATGTTTAAAGTTTTAGTGTTAAAAATATATAATTATGTACGATATGGAATTATTTTGTCGTAGACGAAGAAGCTTAATTATCGTTAAAGAATACAATGAACTTATGAAGTGTTATATTTCTTATTAAATTTTAATATATTATTAACTTTATAGTTCATTTTATTAACAAATAACAAAAAAAAGCTTGTTTTTAAAAAAGGTTTTTTTTCTTTAATTTAATTTTAAATTTTTAGTATTTTTAATTATAGATTTACTACGACGTAGTTCGTAGCACGTAGCAGCGTTTTTTGTACACTAAATTTTAAATTTTTTTTTAAAAAAAATAAAAATTAGAAAAAATTAAAAATTAGTTTTTTAAAATCTATTTTATTTATTAATAAAATAAAATTAATTTAATTAGTAAAATTAAATATATTCTATGAAATGCGAGTTAATTAATTAGAAAAATGCTAATTAATTTTTGCTAATTAATTATGAAATGCTAATTATTTGATTATGTTAATTTTTAAGTATGTTAATTATTCAATAATGCTAATTATTTAATCAGAAAAATACTAATTAATTTAATTATTAAAATTTTTATTGGTTAATTTAATTAATAAGAATTTTATTAATTAATAAGAATTTTATTAATTAAATTAATTAATAATGCTAATATTACATTGTCATCCGATGCATACATGCATACAAAATTTCAGCTCAATCGGAAACCGGGAAGTGGATCAAATTTAACTTGCCAGATTTGATTAAAGACCGACAGACAGACAACGGGACAGGTGAAACTAAATGAAAGCTTGTAAAAGACTTTTTTTAAAAAAGCAGTAATTTTTAAGCAATTTTTTCAATCTTTGTACGGATTTCGGATAATATTGCTCTACACTAGGAAACAAAGTTTCGTGAGATTATTTTCATAAATAATGAATTCATTAAATATTTATTTAAAATTCTGAGTATTTTTTGAAAAATTGCAAAAAAAGCTTATGGCATTTTATTTTTAAAATGACTTATTGTAAAAGAGAAAAGCATGAACTTTTTTAGTGTAGAATATCATTTCACTAAAAGAAAGAAAATTTAAACGGAATGATTTAGAGATCATTTTAATAAAGACGAATCGCGCGCGCGCGTGATTTCGACTCACTATAGAAAAAATCGTAGAAAATAGGAAATATTATTATTTAGTAAAAAATTATACCGTATCGTGACGGAAGAGAACTTATCTTTCCGATTCTGTGATTATTTTTTCTCTGAGTCTCATTGAAAAATTAGATCGTGTTTTAAAAACGTCGGAAGCAAAAAAAAAAAAATTCTCACCTCCCGATTCTTCATTACGATTGCCGGAAGAAGCAACACACAGGAGTAAAAGAATTACACGTTTGAAGGTTTTTAATTAATATATTTTTAACTAATTACAATATCGGGATGTAAATCGTTAAAATGGCTTCCTAGTATCATTCCCCGTCTTTTGGTATCATCGGCTGTTTCTGCGTGGAGTGGTTCGTGAGAAGGTAGACGCATATATGGAGATAGATACATTTGTTTACCTTCGAATTTTAATAGAGTAGATACTCATCTACCTCAAGAATTATTTTAAGATATTTTTCAGCTTAAGAGATGAGTAGGGTTCCCCGAAAATAGCTCATTTTTCTAAGGATTTCATGAGTCGGTAAAATTTGAAAATCACTTCCAGAATTTAATTCAAATCGAGGTTTCAGAGATTATTGGACATTCTGAAGTGTTTTGTGACTTTTGGTGTACTTATTCTCTAAAGGACAACTTATACTTATATACTCCCTTTGGAGGAAATTGAAAATGGTAAGATAAGAAAGTTTTAAAAACAGTGAATTTAGTTAAGTAAATAAACGCAAACAGAAGAAATCTATTACATATATTGTTTTATAGCAAAATATTTTGCTAAAATAACTTTTTTCTCTTCCTGTTAAAGAGAGCAAAGCTTATACAATGACAGATGTTTGAGACAAATTGATTCCTCCATACGTGCCGCTTGGACGCCAACTTGTTTCTGGATCGTTCTGTCGACCAGCTAGTTCGGCGGTTTGTTCGCTGGTATTCCGTTAATTCCCCACCCCTCCTTCGGAGGGGTTGTTGATTGTCTATTGTTTTCCTTCTCGGTTTTCCTTTTCTCTTCACACTGGGTATAAACGCCTTCGGCGTTGTCACCCGAAAATTCTAATTTACGTACGAGATAAATCGAATTTCAAGAAATTTCATTGCAAAGAATTTCACATGAACAGGGGCGTCTTAAGACGTAAACCATCTGGACCCCTGGGCCAGGGTCTCTGACTTAAGGGGGCCTTGCATTGTTCTCGACTCGGTCTTAATAAGTGCGTGATACAAAAAATGGATTTTAACCGTGAAATGTTATTTTAGAACATATTTTTTGAAAAACTAGGAATTTCGACCTATACGTAATCTGGCAACAACAATACGACTGTATTGTTATGTTGTTACCGTCGTATGTATCTAGACTTAGGTTAAGTTGACTTGTGCCTGGGTTTGTAAGATTGTGAGTTACGGACATGTATTTCTTATGGGTTGACGTTTGTACGTATCTGACAACGTATGCTGTACTGCCTAATAGAAACAGTCGCATGTGGGGCCTACTTTTACATAGGGTCTCAAGAAGTCTTAAAACGTTGCTGCCCATGGGGTGTTAAAAGCAGGATTTAATATTCATCTTAAATACTGTACACTTAAAGAACAATGTTTGAGTGAATATTGACGTCGCAGTATTCAGCTACTCGAGGGCTTTTGGGAACCGACCTCGAAATTTTGAACCATGGTCAAGTGACACAGATGACACCTGAGCTGGTGCTCTCCTCTCCTAAGTTCACCAACGGTAGGACGTTTGAGCTTCGACAAATTTAATGAACATCGGCCTCCTACATGGCGGGTCTTCAGTGGTGCTAAACTCGAACTCATGACACGCTGGCCACGAGTCCGTTACCTTGATCACTAGGCTATCAAGACCGCAGATGGAGAAAAATTGTAAACAATCCTTCGAGAAGAACAGGATTTATTCGAAAAAATACACAGCAATGGAAAAAAATTAGAAAGACAGAACAATTCCTAGTCACACACAGGAAGTGACAAAATTTATTTTCTCAAGAAACGTAAGAAAATTTTAAGTTTTAACAATTTTACCCGTGAAATTAAGCTAAATAGAGGACAAAACAAATACATGAAACACACTTTTGAGGCAGTACTTCTCAAATTTTCAACTTTTGAGACTCAATTTTCATATCATAATTTTCGCCGAGCTACCCTAATACGACAATAATGCACTGAATGCAATAATAATGTAGTTTGACGCGTAAAGCTGCAATAAGATTTTAATTATAAACCACGCAAACTATCAATATAAATATTAAATCTTTCTTAAGATTTGTGTATAAGAAGCTTATGAGTCAGTAGAAATGCTTAAATTTGTTTTCAAATTAGTATTGATAAGTGAATTATCAAATACATTGAGCAGTGTAAATTTGTAGTTTATTTTTTATTCTTTCCGAATGAATTTTGTTTTCCTAACTTTCAGCAAATGAGTAATTTTTAAAAAAATATCTTTTATTTTCGAATCTTAGGTATGTTCGCATCCCCAAGGTTTGAGAAACGCTGCTTTAAAGGTATTTCTTTCATCTATGATTGAAATGTTCTAGAATCTATCTAACATTTACTGTTAATAAGTATTGAAGCAATGCACATTTTTATTGAGATCCAAGACAATTTTAAGAGTAAAAAATGTTGAAGCTTTTTGGAATCAATATCTCTGCAAGCAAAACCGAAATTGCTAAAGCGTATCCAGTCAACAACGTAAAAAAAGCCAATTTTAAATCAACCAAGGTAAGTTGCATATTTTCTTCCTCATGGTTTACATTCATTCTATCATGCAAGGTGGTGAGAAATGTTTGGTCTCTCAACCATTTCTCAAACAGCCCACCGCTGAGTACACCGTGCAGCACAGAATTCAATTGTTCCTTACAGCAGAATCCCTTCTGTAGTCCGATGCTTACATACCGGATTGCCATATTATCGAGAGAAGATTTCATATTTAGATACGGTGGTATTCCAAGGAGTATATTCATGCCTATTCTTGGCATGGTTAAGGCAACTGGTCCATCCAACTTGCTCACAAACTCTCTTCCAAACGGGTACTCCCAGTTATTTTTCTCAATGACCTCTGCCATCTTCACCGTATAATCAAGTTTACTTTCACGTAACAATTGTCGATCGACAGTTCCTATTGGAGTCAAGCACTTGTATTTTCCACCCAGAACCTCCTTTGACAACTCTTCGAATGTTCTGGGGATGGGTATTTTCTCCGGCATGGTCAAGAAGGACAGGAAACTGGTGTTGTACAAGAAAGGCATGACGGTAGCAATCGACAGCCACAGACCAAGAAGCACCCTCCTCCAAGGGGTCTCTGTGACATTCTCCATGGCTTGTGAAACGATGCTTCCCAACACCGAGATGAAACTGTTCAAGAGTGTGGCGTTCTTGAAAATCATTCTTTGGAACAAGGCAGCTGCTGTGAGCGTCATCAAAACGTACAAGATCCAAACGTTTCGGGTAAAGGGATAAGTGAAGGCCGCGATTCTAGGCATTTCCCCAGCCTCTTTAGTCACGAAAATCTTCGAGTATAGAATACTGGAGGCTGTAATCTAAGACTTTGCTCCTTTCTTCAGTCATGCCTAAAGCAGGCATCCCGAAATCAGCCTTGCCACTCTGTATCAATCCAATGATTCCATCCCATGTTCCATTTTCGTACTGTGAACCCCAACCACCACCAGAAGGCAAAATAATTTCATATTCGAAATTCAGCTTTTCCGCCAGACAGTTCAGTAGCGATCCTTCATAACCATCTGCAACTATCTTATCTCCAATTCTGTTTGGCTTGAATATACTTGGGATGCTAAGGGTAGCCACCCGTATATATTTGGGAAACCTGACGCTATTCATAACTCGTTTTTTTACCAGTGTTTTTCCAGTTGATATATTCTGCACAATTTGACACAACACAAAGTGTCATATAATTATTTATGCTGAAGACTGAAGAATGTTATTAAAAGCAATTGAACTTAGCAAAACTGGATTATCAAGAGTTCACTAAATTTTATGCGATGATGGGATAGATAAATGCATGAATAGGCACCGTTCCATCACTGATTTTTCACCAATTGTGAAAATTCTCTCTGCATGTATGCAATACTTCATTAAATAAAAACCAATTATGATTTTGGAATCGACAGTTTTTCTTGGTTTTCTCGTTGTTGATGTTCTTACTAATTTAATAGTATGTTCTATGGATTGATAATAGTTGTTTTTTTCTCTTGCGTATGAACTATGTCTCACTTATTCGGAAGAAATATGAATTTCATTATGTCATTTTGGCGTTTTTAATCTGAGACAAAAACCAGATGAACGAAAACAGAAAGAATCAAAGAAGTGGAAGGTATTAAAAATGTGTAAAAATGTAATAATTGTGGAATAGCGTGCATAAGTATTAGAATAATAATATTAAAAAAAACGTACGTTTTTTTAAGCTAGCACAAACTTTTTTAATCTACCCAACTTTACTTTTTAGGCATATTTCGAGTTTAATAATGCACATGGTTTTTTTTTTTCTGTAGGAAACAATATTTGACTTTTTTCCTGATAAGCTCTTAACTTACAACAACAAATATATATATATTTTGGTTCTCATTAACTCAAGTATGCATGTTTACAATAATATTGCTTCTCCTAACCAAAGCAATCATAGAATAATTTGATAACATAGAATGTTGAGTGTTCTGTTTATGTCCGGGTTAACAAATCATGAGAAAAGACACAGTATATAAATTTCCTATACACGTAAAGACTTATTTAATCAACAAAAAATCAAAGGTTGAATACGGAGTGTGAGTACGCTAAGTCATTTTTTATTATCAAAGCTATTTGTTTCGTAGGTTTTAAGGTACAATAATTATAATAATAACTGTATGCAATTGACATATGCACCAATTTTGGGCAGAGGAACAAAAATAGGACCTCGACGAGAGTGTGAAGCAAATCTAGCAGATGTGGGAGATCAGGGTTTCTTTTAAAAATGATTTATTAAGAATAAAAACATACTCATAACTGGAGTAAAATAAAATCTCAAAAACATACTTTTATTACCAGAATATTGATAGAATATTGTAAATTTGAAACCCGCACTTACGTATATTATCTGTTCGATATCAAACGCGTGTTTTTTCTCATGATCTTATATGCATTTAAAGTAGTATTTCTCAAACTAGGGGAAGAGTGATAACCCTGCAAGCGGGTGCAAGCATATTGAAAAGTCAAAAACTAAAGATTATTTTAAAAAATTATTAAATTACTGAAAGTAAACAAACAAAACACATTCTGACATAATTTTTAAAAAAACAGACTTTTACGCTGATATAATATACTAATAAACATGGTAGTACTGCGGAATGAATTCCATAATTATTTTAACAATACTAAGTTAAGGGGACTTGGCACCCTTTGAGCAAACTTCTTTATTTACGTATTTAAAAATTACATTTTAACATTTTATACAATGTTTCTATTCAAGAAAATGTTACCAGATGAAAATTTTCATATATTATTCACACAATTTTAAACATTTAAATTTTTTGAAGAAAATTGAGAAAATTTTAAAATTCTACTCCTTTTGTAAAAATTAATTTTTTGACATGAAAGTTTTTTATAATATTCTCATGGGTGTTCTTAACAACTTTAGGGATCGATTTTAGAATAACTTCATTCGTTTTCGAGAACAAAAATAAAATGTTGATATACAGGCTAAAAATCAACGAAAAAGCCAACATGTCTTACATTTTATTTATTTTTTTAAAAAAAAAGTATTCAGTTTATAGCAAAACGGATCCTAATTTTATTACATGCTTTATTTTTAACACGCAGGAAAAAAATTGAAGTGATTGGTAAATAATTATCGAAGGAGTAGCATTTTGAATGCACTAAGGTTTCGAAAAACACAAACTGAGAAAAACCACTTTAAAGTTTATAATTCTGAAAAAATAATTATTATAAGCTTAATTAAACTTAAAATACCACTTTAAGATATTAGTTATACGTTTTTCTTTAAAATAATTGCATTTTCATATGTTTTCAACCCACACATTTTTATAAATGATCAACTTTTAGAGAGTACTAATAACACAAGAAAACTAAAAAAAAACTTAAAAAAAATTTTTTTTTCTGTCACGACAGAAATTTTAGCTGTTTTTCTTCTTATAATATTAAAATATTACATTTGTATGAAAAAAATATCAGAAATAAGAACTGAAATTATATAAAATTATTAATATAAAATGCCTTAATTTAAAAATTTTACATGCACACATTTCACGAGGAAGACAAATTACATTATTGTGTTGCCTCTGAAATATTCTGCTTTTAATACTACACATTCTTTTTTATAGTTATTATTTCTATTTATAAAATAGATTTTTTTTATCATAACGCATTTTTTAGCTTTTTTTTCTAAAAAGGGGGCGCGGCCTAATTTGTTTTCAAATGAAGTTTTATTCAACTTCTAACTTTCCGACATGCAAAAGTGATATATCAATCGAAAGATAATGATGCAAAAAATAAGATTAAATGAAAATAAAAAAAACGATAGGTTTGTGATTTTTAGGGTACCAAGTTCTCTTAAGAATAAGTTAAATAATTACTAGTGAGCTCATGGGCTTGTTATATGAAAATTATATGCAAAAAAATTAACACTTATATTGATAATTTGTATGGCCTCTTAAATGTCGATTAAAAATGACGATATTCGCTCCTCAACGCCACGGTTTAACACGTACGCGAGCGAATGTGATGTATTAGGGGTGATAAATAAGCAATGGAATAAATAAGCAACAAATAAGCAAAAAAGGAAATAACAAGTTAATCCTTCACAAGCAATGTCAAGGTCCTTTTATGGCATTCCAAAACTTTCGTAATAATATTATGGACGACAGAGCACAGAAAAGCTCATACTTCGGAAAGACGTATATATACGTTCGGGGCAGTTAATCGTCGCTGAGCGAGACGATTATATCACCGGTAGCACTTAAGAGGTTAAAGTCGTTTTGTAGGTTTAGCGTCAAAATATAGTATATGACTGAATATTGAGTTGCAAGTATAGAAAGTTTGAGAAGCACCGACTTAAAGTGTAGCCAACTGCAGATGATTAAATATGTATGGATCGAGTTCAAATCCATTGAAATTTGAATCAATTGGATATTATAACATGTACATTGGAAAAACATTTCCAGATCAAAAAGTAATTTTTTACAAATTGTGCCTAGCAGTAATTTAGGTTGAAAAGACATTAAGGGCGCATGCAGTTGTCTAACGCGAACACGGTTTAGCCATGTTGTTGTTTCAAATAAATACCCTTACCAAAAGCAACAGTTCACAGCCAAAATATATTGAAACTTGAATGCGCTTTTTATCGCTTTTATTGATGCTAATTTCCAGCATAGAGTACCTCTTGTAATAACGCGATAGCATTAGGTTAATTCCATTAAAATTTGAAGAATTGCAATGATATCCAATTGTACAGATTTAAATACTTCAATTTTATTTATTTAGATCGGGGATAGTGACATCTTACCATCTTTTAATTATTCAACTTTTTTTCACAAATATCTTGATCACATCGTAGAAGATTAGTATTAAAAGTACTGTGACGGGCTCACACGTCTTTTCTTTAACATGTCCTTTGGGTTCTTTGGGACCCAAATTAATGGCAATACTTTTCCAACCAAATGCAAGAAGTGAAGTGTGAAAGAAATATGCAAATTAGGGAGCTTTTAAATATAATAAGTTAGAATAAGCAGTATGGTAATTAGAGGAATGTAAACAGTTCGTGGTTCAAGAGTGAAGAAGTTGTAGATAACGTTACGTGGCGAATAGTAGGGTTTACACGTGAAGAGATCTATCGAATCAAGGTACATACCATTGCACTCGAGTCAGTGTACGGTTTCATCAAAGTGTTATAATCGTTACTACAAACTACAGCAAGGTAGGATTAATTATTTAATATTGGTATCAGCGATATTATTGAAATTGAGTTTAGGAGAGTCAGTTATTGATAGTGGTCCGGGTTAGGTTAATTTGTTATTATCTATATACTGTGTGTTAAGTGTTTGCCATCGTAGATTCTCTCACATAAATTAATATAATTTAATTTGTTAAAGCTTTAAGTTGAAAATCTTAATAAAGATATATTAAGATTATGTATGATTCTAGTTCTTCCGTTAATCCTACACCTCTAGCTCACGCTGATTACCAAAGAGATAATCAACCCAGGGGGGATTATCCCAGTACAACTACTGATGCATCACGCAAGGTTTATTCATTTGAAACTGTATATAAAAAATAAAACAAACACAAATTTACTAATATTCTACGATTGCGTACCTATTATATAATCAAAGTTTTATCCAGTCATCGGATACTGTTTCCACTTTGGAAGTTGGTGCCTTTATTGTATCGACATAGTTTAATTCTGACTTCGAAACCATTCCCGCTTAAGGCCTTATCACACGTACACGTTTGGAGAAATTTTCCAACCAATTCCAGACAGTTTCTACCTAGTTCCATAGCAACGGCTCCATCAACTTTTTTCTAGTGAGCTGAAAAATTTATTTCAAATAAACTCATCTCAATTCAAACTTAGTGGCGCAACAGCCCATGAGGACCAGGGCCTAATGTGTCCATCCCAGTATGCAAGATCGTTGAGCGCTGAGGTGCATGAGCAGATTTCTAGATCAGGTGGTCAGTCTGAAGCGAGACCCCCAGTGTTTAAGTCCCTAAGCAAGCTTGGTACTCATTTATTGAGCCACTGCAGGAAGGATGAAGGGGTGAGCCAATCTTGCCCAACCCAGGAATGCATCCCGGATCTGTGTTGTGTAAGCGTGATACGCTATCACTCGACCTCTGGACCTTCATTCTGAATAAAAGTTGCTTGAAATTCCAGCCAATGGGGTTCTTCGGCGCTCTACGTCATAAACAAGATGGCGGTAAAATGACAGTTACGGTTTCATCAAACACATCAGATATGGCGTATAATATTTTAAATATAATGGTGCCCCATTTCTGTTTACGCCCGTCAACGAAAGCGCGAGCGAAATAAAAGAAACAATATTGAATGTTCGTTTTCCGAAGCAGAAAAATCGGCGAGTAGCTTTTCAATGTAGAGATAGAGAGTGGCTGACGTCAGATCATGTCGTTTTGCTTACGGAAACCCGTAGCTGCGTGAAAAATTGTCCAAAGCGGTTGTTCTAAATATGAGTGTGTAATAGGGTCTTTAGGATGCACGCGTATTTATTGCACTGATATGACTTTTCCCTGTCGTCGGATACTGATCCCACGTAGGATGCAGACGCTTTTAAAGCATCAATATAACTGTACCCTATCTTCGGATTACAGTCCAACGTAGAGTGCTGATGTTATTGTATCTACAGTAGAACGTCGTTAATTCGAACGCTTATTATCCGGAGCGTCAAATATCCGGACCGTATAGATTAGGTTTTCTAACAGTGCAGTGCTGAACCGCTGTTTCACGTGAGGCGAAAAGAGACGGGAGAAACCAAGGTTAGGGATATTTGGGGAATTTCAATTGTGTGATTTGGTAAACATCTGCTCGGAATATTAGGTCAGTTTGTTTCCAAATGTGGGGATGTATACGTGCTCTTCTTTTTGAGTTGTGAGTTGACTTGACTGGTTCGAATTCAAAACGAAAACGCAACGTCTTGAAGATAGAGTCAAAACTCGAAATATTGAACCGTCTCGTGAGGGGAGAAAGTGGAGTGACTCTAGCACAGTTTTATAATGTTGGAAAATCTACAATTTCTGACATAAAAAAAGCCGAGAAACCATTTTAAATCTTGCGTCAAAACTTGACACAGAAGATGGCTCGAAGAAAAGGAAAACCATGAGGGAAGCAAATGATGTTGTTCTTGATCGTGCGCTCTACTTGTGGTTTTTACAAAGAAGGAGCAATGGGGACCCGATATTGGGCCCTCTTTTGTGCGAAAAAACTCTGGAACTTAACAAGAAGTTAGACGGTTCGGCTTATTTCAAAGGTCAAAATGAAGGAGTACAATGGCAGAGTGAAAAATAAGTGATTATTTCCCACAATAAAGGTAAAATTGCGGCATTTTGCATCTATTTTGCTTCTTCTTCAAGAACTTTTTCTGCATGTGATCATTTTCAATATTCGTATAGTGTCTGGTTTCATATACTGCAAAGATCGCATTCGGCTTTCGGTTATCCGAACAATCACATATCCTAATGGTATCCGGTCCCAAAGGATTCGAATAAATGACGCTCTACAATGTACATTGTTTTACACTGTCTTTGAATAAAGTTCCCGTAGTAAGACGCTGACGCTTTTGTAGCATCATCATGCATTAACGTTTTTTACAGATACCGTTTCCTATTAGGAAACTGGCATTTTAATGAGTCGACGTAGCATTAACCTGTTTTCGAATATCCGCTTTGAAAAGTAAAGTTCTTATTTCAGCGACGTAGCTTTACCACATCTGGATAACTTTTTATATTGCTATTAAATTCTGTATTATTTTGAATTTATTTCATTAAGTAAAAATAGCCTTAAATTAACTCTTAGTGAACTAAAAGTGTAAAGTTTCACTACATTAACCACATTTGATTTAGAAAAAAAAACGTGTTAAGTATATTTTGTAATTTTCTCTACTTTCATTTTTTATTTTATTTTATTTTTGATTTTAACTCCAAAACTTTTCTTAAATAATAATACACAAAATAAAAATTAATGTCTGTACTTATAATAAATATTTGTTTCAGTAAAATAAAAATATTGAAATTATTCGTACTGGGACTCCGAGAATTGGGCGAATACATTAGATTTTGTAGGCCCATGTAGCTGAATTTTCGAAATCCATTTGAATGAAAAATAAAGTATTTTTTTTATATAAACCATATTTAAATCTAAATATTAGAACATAATTTAATGTATGTTTAAAATTCATTTAAAAAATAACAAATAATATTTAAAAAAATATAGTCAATTCCTACTTATATATAGATCAACAAAGATGAATTTTATTTTAGCTCCAGCTATTCAAGGAGGGTCGTCAATCAGTGAACAGTGATCCCCGTTCTGGACGCCCGTCCACCTCTCGCAATGAGGACAAGATTGCACAAGTGAATTCTGTGGTGCACTCTGATCATTGTTTAACAGTCCGAGAAATCGCACAGGAGTGTCACATTTCTGTAGGATCATGTGATGAAATCTTGAGAAAGGACTTGAACATGCGCCGAGTGTCTGCAAAATTTGTGCCGCGTCTCCTCACTGAGGATCAGCAATTCCAACGACTGGCAACATCATCTGATTTGTTTCAAAGTGAAAGCGATGATCCGGAGTTCATGCAGCTCATCATCACTGGGGCTGAGTCGTGGGCTTACGGATACGATCCCGAAACAATGCAGCAGTCGTCACAATGGAAAACCCCCGGTTCTCCTCGGCCAAAGAAAGCATGGCAGGTGCGATCTAAGATCAAGGTCATGTTGATTGTGTTTTACGATGCAGTTGGAATTGTTCATCATGAGTACTCTCCCCAGGACCAGACAGTGAACAAGGAATTCTACTTGGACGTCATGAGGAGATTACGAGAGGCTGTTCGCAGAAAGCGACCGGTGTTGTGGGAGTCCTATCGCTGGATGCTTCATCATGACGGAGCTCCAGTGCACACCGCTAATCTTGTGCAGCAGTTCCTGGCAAAACACAGAACAATCCAAGTAGCACGTCCTTCCTAAACACCGGATATGTCACCTCCCGATTTTTTCCTCTTTCCCAAGATCAAGAACACCTTAAAAGGACACCGATTTCAGGACACTGAAACCATGAAACAGAATTCGACACAGCAGCTTCAGGCCATCTTAAAGTCTGAGTTCCAGAAATGTTTCGAGGACTGGAAACATCGTTGGGCCAAGTGTGTTACTGCCAATGGAGCATATTTCGAAGGAGATTGACTCAAAACCTGTTTATGTATGTATGTTTTGCATAATAAATTCAGTCTCGATACTTTCTGAACAGCTCTCGTATATTTGCAGCCACGAAAAAATTCTCTAGAAAAATCGGCGCCATTTGTTGGTGCTAGTTCAAACTGCTATAGAAATTACGCAGAATAAACTTAAAATTAAAAATAAAATTTAATTAAATAATTTATACTAAAAAACTATATTAACATCAAGTGTCATTCACGACAAATATATATATATATATATATATATATATATATATATATATATATGCAGTGGTGGCCAAAATTATGGACACTTTTTTAACTCGTTATGTTTTTTAAGTCTGTAGGCTTATAGAAAACTATACGTTGCACAAAATGCAAAGTATTTTATATCTTTTTAAAGAGAATTTAATACTGAATTCAATGCAAAAAGAGATTTCAAATACTTGTAAAGCAATAAAAAAAACGTTGTGCTGCAATAACTGTCGATATGCATTAGATACTGATGATAGTAGTTAGTTATCCGAGCTTAGTGAGGTTGCCTTTATTCTTTGTTACAGCTTCACATCGAAGTTGGATTGAGCTGAAAATAGTTTTAAGCTCTTTCGTAGTTATTACATGTTACTATTAAGGAATGATATCCTCAATTAGTTGCTTTTTATTTCATGAGTACCTCATTCGGACAAGAATTTTCTAATGGTGCCACACTTTTTCGATAGGATTGAAGATAATTATTATGCTATTTTTTCTCTAATTTTTAAGTTGAAATCGATTGTAAAATGATATTTATTCAAAGACTTATTTCCTTCATCATCTATTTCTAAAAGTACAAATGTCATTAAAAAATAATCTGGTCTATGTTCTCGTTATCATATCCATCACACCTGGCATTCTCGCGAACGTTCACTAAGTCTGGGCAACCCATCGGAAGTCTGAGCAAAACATGTAAAAAAATGCTGTACCTCATACAATTCCAGTCAAGTCAGTCTTGGTCGAGTCTCGATTAGCTACCAAATCTATCTTGAATGTACATTTCCCAATTTACGCGTTAGTTGTAATTCACAGTATAAAGTAATTACGGCAGTAGATTTAAACAAAACCATGTATATATTTTTAAGTCGTAGCGTGCATTCGACAATAATAAAGTACACAGAAGAGGACAGTTTGATAGCAAGTTATGAGTGGGTTAAGAGGATGTATTTCCAAATACTTAAGAACTCTCAACTGCCGAAGAAGAAATCTTCATAGATTTCACATCCAGTGACGAAATTAAAAGGCAATTTTGTAATAAATCACTCTTTGAATTTAAGGCAGAGGTGGATGATGATTTTTTTCTGCACGGAAAACAAAAGCATTTCGTAAACTATTACCATTTTCAACAACCTACTTTTCTGAATCCAGATTTTCTGCGGTGGCTGTTTGGAAAACAAAATATAGATCACAACTAAATATTGATGAAGAACTCAGTACCAATTTCTAATATTAATCCTTCCTTTGAAAACCTTTGCTCTGTAAACAAGCCCAAGGCAGTCTATATAATTATTAAACTTGTTGTTATACTGGCCGAGAGAAATGCCCACTCCTCACTCGAGTTTATTTTTTTTTAAAAAAATAATACATTGTTCTTGATATAATAGCTTAATTGTAAGGAGAGTAAAAACCAAGTGCATCACAATGTATACAAAATTGTAAAATTATTTTTTGAAATGAATGCTCATGTTATAAATAGTTTTGAACGAACTGTAATTTTAAGCCTCACAGAATTAGCATTTATAAATAATGTTAAATAAAGAAAAAGAATGTTAAACGCCAATAAAGAATAATTGTTTTATTTTCAATATTTAAATCGAGAAAATTTCGAAATGTTCTAGCCCGGGATCAAGTGTGCACTCGATACTAACGTTAATGTTCCCGCGGAGGGACTCACCCCAATCAGCTTTTTTTATAATTATTTCAACTATACACAAAAAAAATCACAATTTTAGTGAATAATTAAACTAAGAGAAAATATAGTTACCTATTTCAACGACTTTTCAATTTGTCTTTGATAATTTGAGAAGAAATCCAATAAAACTGAACTAAATTGTTTCAAATGTGCGTGACTTTAATAAAGGACACAAATCACGGACAATTTTAGCTAAAATTCAATTCAGTGTATTTAATATAAAAATATGGATATTAGTTTTAAAAAATAATTGTATTCAATGTTTTTCATTACGCATTATATGTTTCAGAATAGTCATAAAAATAAATGTTGGCCAAATAATTCTTCAAAGTGCTCAAAATGTTAAGCCATATATCATAAAACTCTTTCACACGGAAAAAGGCGAAACAGAAATAATGTATATTTATATATATGTACAACTTCCCTAAAAAAGGGAACGGAGATAGCCATACCAGTAAGTTCGAAGGTCAGCTAAAGTAATATTTTAGGTTAAAAGAAACGTAGTGAAAAAATCTTTCATCGTGGGGTTACAGCAAAGCAAACAAAATATTTTTTTAAACTGGTTATGGGTTCAAGGATAGCCAATGAGCGTTTAAAGTGGAATCTTTTATTTTTGATGACGTAATTTTGCAAGATGATATTTATAAATCATATCAGTGTAAGTCTGTACTTTTTCATTATGTTAGAAAGTATTTTGTTATATATATATATATATATATATATATTCCAGTAAATTAATTTTTTTAACCTTTTATTTTCGATATGCTCATGCCCCCTCCCTTCATTGGGTAATCGCACCCCCTGGGGGGTGCGCCCCACAGTTTGGGAAACACTGCTCTAAAATGAATAAAATAAACTTTTCTCTTAAAACTTTTTTGCTATCAATTTATAACGTCGTTACACAATTTATGATATAAAAGCTTGTGTACTGACGTTATAAGTTGATAGTAAAAAAAGTTTTAAGAGAAAAGTTTATTTTATTCTATTTAGAGTATTTAAATAAAAATTTTCTTTTAAAAAAATGTTTTTTTTTTTTTACTTTTAGTTTATTGTTTTTGTAACCTTTCAAGCTCAAGGAAATGTTTTTCACTTAAATATATACATTGTTTCGAATTGCATCTAGCTGAGTGAAACCCTATGTATTTTGTATGAATTTGCAACCTAAAATTAGAGGCTGCTCTTGCTTTGATTCAGATTTAAGACTACACAGTAACCTTTTTCAAAATAATTTTTCTGTCCAATCTGTTGATATGTTGATAAGTAATTCCCCTCCTTTATTATAAATGGCTTTAATCCACAAATGGAAAATGATATACATTCTATTAGAAAACTATTTATATATGTAAAATATTGAACTAACGAGTGTAAAATCATTTCTTGTATTCAGATAGTGCACAATTGAATATTCATCATTTAGTACGCAGCAAGTAAAGAAAAAAACATTTTAATATTCTTGTATTGTATTATAATAAAAGTTAATTTTTTTTGTAAAATAAAGGTTTATTATATATAAATAAAATTTTCAGTTTCTTCATGACTAGGAAGAGCTTTAAATACTTATGGTTATATAAATTTCATTGTGAATTTGAATACATTTTGCATGCGCATCCATAAATTTCTTTTCGATTCTTTATTGTGACTCGTGGAATCCTTGGGTATGCCTCATGGAGCCCCAGGATAATGCGGATCACAGTTAAAAGACAACCGATCCACAATTATGGGATGAAACGCAATTGCAATGTTTAACCTAACTCAGTGTTTCTCAAAATGTGGGGTGTGCCTCCTAGGGGGCGGGATAACCCTTTGAGGGGGGCGAGCCTATTGAAAAGTCGAAAACAAAGGATTATTTTTTAAAATTATTAATTTACTGAAAGTAAACAAATAAATATATTCTGACAAATTAAAATAAAATACGCATTTACACTGATGCAATACACTTATAAATATATGTTTCTGCGTAATGTTTTTTATGGTTAATTTTTAACAATACTAAGTTAAGAATTCGTTTAATAATTACCAGTAACCCCATGGCCTTGCCATATGTAAAATTATATGCAAAAATTAACACTGATCTTAATAATTTGTTCCTAAAATTTCGATTAAAAATTGCGGGATTCACTCCTCAATGCCCCCGGTTAACAAGTCGGGGAGCGTATGTGGTGTATTGGGGGAGGATAGGGGAAGAAAAAGAGTTAATGAGTAAATCCTCTGAAATAAGTAATTCTTTCACAAACACTGTCAATGTCCTTTTATTGCATTCCAAATGCTCCGGAATAATTTTTTATGGATAGTAGTTCTGAGAAAAGATCGTAGTTCGTAAAGAAGTATATATACCTCCGGGGCGAATAACGCACTGACTGAGCAAGACGTTTATGTACATCGGCGGCACTACAGAGGTTGCAGTCGTATTATAGGTTTAGCATCAACGTGCAGCATTATTGAGTTTAATACATTGTTATTGTATGAAGGGGGCCGATGAAAATTTTAATTGATTATTGGGTCGCAAGTATTGAAAGTTTGAGAAGCACTGCCCTAATTAGTAGAGTTGATATGTTTGCTCTCAGGGCCACTTTTCCGCCTAGGCATGTTTTAAGAACAGTTGACTTCCCCTCACAGGGGCTCACCTTCTTTAGGTGAGTACGGGTGTCACAATCCCGAGGTACCCTAGTGATCTTTTCCTTTTCCCAAGGGGTTTACTACCTTTGGTAAACACGGGTCTCACAACCCTGGGGTACCCTAGTGATCCTTCTCTATGTTCGACCCTCCTTCTTGTCATTCAATTTATCCTTTCTTTCTTTTCCCGTCTAGATCACAGATTTACACAAATGTTTGGCGCAGTATAGCCAGATTTGGTTCTTGCGCCATAAAATCTCGCATTCACTCACTCAAGAACAGTTGACTCCTTTCGCCGTCGAGAGATGGCGCCACAAACTGAACTTTTCTTTATTCTAGAAGTATTGTGATTTGCTGGAACTGACATTCGATTCGTATTCTCTTGTGATGGAAGCATCGTTTTTTTGTGATTATTTGCTGTGCCATGTTTTTTCCTACATGTAACGGTGTGCGTGTGTGTTTGCAAAATATATACTGGAAAATTATTTATGGTGCTAAATGAGTCATTTTAACCAACATTTATTTTCCTCAAGTGTCTATAGGAAATGTACTTAAGTGCCCAGCATGGAAGGTAGCGAGCGGTAAGTCGAAATACTTTCGTTATCCAAAATTCACATGATTGCATTCTAAATCAGATTCAGTTTTAAAGTCGTTATTCTTTAATATTCAGTTATGAAAGTCGAAACACATTATTAATTCTATAATTCTAAATCTATTCTTATTCTAATTCATAAACAGCATGATAGGCACGTGGTTAGGGCTGCAGATGTTTTGGGGGCGCAAAAAATTAGAGGGCGGAAAAATCTAGCAAATTCATAAGAGAAGCATTTCTGCCCTTTAGAGAGTTAAGACTGAAATAAGAATTACTATGGAAAAAGAGAAGCTTAACCGTATGATCATATGCACTCAAAATGATTTTACAATGGAATTTGATTACAATGATGTCATTAATGATTTTTCAATAATCAAAGCTCGAAGATTACCTTTGTTATACAAGTACAAAATGACAGTGGATCAATTAAGAATAAGGATGCCTAAAAGTCAAAGATAGTAAAGTGATAAGCAACGAAAAAGATGATAATTAACAAGTTGAAAACTGTTTATACCAGTGTTTCTCAAACTGTAGGGCGCCCTTCCCTAGGGGGCGTGATAATCCTCCAAGGGGGCGTGAGAGATTCGGAAAGTCAAAAATAGATTATTTAAGAAAATTATCAATTTACTTAAAGGAAACAAAACAAAATGTTTTCTAACATAATAAAAAAATACACATTTACTCTGATATATTATACTTATAAATCTATCAGTACGGCACAATACATTTGATGCTAATTTAAGAACAAGTTTAATAATTTTTTGTGACTTTTCAATGGGTTTATCATACACAAAATTTAATACTTACCTTGATACTTAGTACGGTTTAAAATTAGGGTAGTATAAGCGTATAAAAGCGTCAAAGTATTATACATTATTACTACATTCAACACATTGTCATTGTATGGGGAAAGGAGACGCGATAAAAATTCTGATTGAAAATTGGATCGCGCATATAGAAAGTTTGAGAAGCACTGGTTCATATAATAATGCATACTATACTGTAAATGCAAACAATTTCTTTAATTTACAAAAGGATTAAGGATCTGTGATGCCGTTACGAAAGAATTGAATAAGAATGGCCAAACTATATATATATATATATATATGCCACTATTCTTTCCTTACGGCTACCGGGTGCCATTTCGGGACATGGAGGGCCCATAGGTGGTGGATAATTGAAAGATTTTTAAAAGATCAAAAACAAAGAAAGGGAAATTAGTAAAAGAGTTGAAGGTAAATCCCTCCCAAAGCAAAACTGGCAAAGTAAGGTAAGTAGGTTAGGGTGTCTGGAATTAGGACGGGGGAAGGGGGAGTTAAACAATTTGGTAAGCGTAGGGCACCGAGGGATTAAAAACATACTTGTTTACTGTTCTAAATGAAATAAACATATTCCTCCAGCGCCTTAATATTTGCATTATAAAAATTAAAGGAAAAAATGAAAACTTTGGTTTGAAAACTTATGTTCATGATAATTCAAAGAGAATAAAGTGCAATGTTATGAAAAACTAAGCAGTTTTCTAATAAGTGAATTTAATGAAAATGAGTTGAATTTTTAGATGACGATGTAAAATTTATGTAATGAATCCCCCATTTTCAAATAAAAAATATAATAGAATATTTCCTAGAAGGGAACACTAAGCAAGAACGAATAAAATATCCATTCGAATACTAGGATAAATCAGAATAATTACCACAGAAAAGGAGAATTTTTTTTAAAAAAATAGCTTCGATGTTAAAATCTAAATAATTTAAGCAATTAAAAGTTTTGAAATTTTATTTCAAAATTCATATAGAATACACAGAAATTTCTATCACACAGCTATACACATTTTGATATCATTTGTATAGAAGTATTTATGTGAAAAATCTTTCTCAAAGCTTGTGGAAAATATACATGGGGAGAGAAAGAGAGTACAAATTAAAAGTGGAAAGTAATACAACTGTGAATAACTTTAACAGATCTGACACCTGTAGCAAGTATAGTGCTATTAGTAAGTAAATTGTATTAATTTTATGTTAAAATTATTTTATAAGATAACAACACTCTCATTTAACTGCATTTACATAAACAGCTTATAACATTTTGATCTACCCTTCAAACAGTACTTTTAGATATTTTCTTCTTACGATGAGGTGGGGTTTCCTGAAAACAGCTTTTTTTTCAAAGACTTCCATGAGCAATGACGTCTTAAGGCATAAATTAACTAGGGCCGGGCTCATGACCACGTCTACAGTAAGGGCATATGGTTTCCTTCTCAATTCAGCCTTAATAAGATCCTGATTTGAATAATTTCAACGGTTAAATGTTATTACCGGTTGTACTCTTCGAAAAACTGAGAATTTCGGACGATATGTCAACTGGTTACGTGGGATGACCGTCGTCCATGAATAGACATAAGCCTATCACCATATACCATCTTATACTCGTTCAGTCAAAAGGTAGCACTTGGTCTCGAGCTGGTTTGTGTCATTTTATGTCATACACAAAGCTATTTGTTTCGGGTTATTGTGCTTGTACGAGTTTTGAACAACGTATGCTATGTACTGTCAAATTTCAAGAGTCATAGATGGGGCCTACATTTGCGTAGTGATCCAGGGTCTGATTTTGCTTGGGGGCCTAAGACTTCAAGAATTTTTAAGACGTCCCTGTCCATGAGTCGACAAAGTTTGAAACCATTTGATGGAATTCAAGTCAAAAAGTGATTTCAGAGATTGATGGACATTCTGAAGCGCTCCGTGGCCCTTGATGTGCTCATATTCCAAGGTTTTGCGGGAATTCAAAAATGTTGTAACGTCCCAAGCATCTAAGTGATAACACTTATTTTGTCTTTTGTAGGTTTATTTCCCAAACAGACAGGACAGTCCACAGACATACAAAAATATGTACAATATTTACACTTTTGTAGAAATCATTGGCGATCCGATTTTTGACATTTGCAGAGAGGTCATTCCTTACGCTAGCTGATGGAGCTAAATACAGTCTCTCGTCGAGAGGTAAAAGCCGAATGCAGATATCTACACTGCGCTCACGGGTGGAGCTCACAGATTCCAACTGTTCTCGTCGAGAGGTAAAGACCGACTGCTTCTCGCTTGGCATCCGTGCATTCGCAGTGCTTCCGATCAGTCCGCGTTGCCACATAGAGTTTTAGAAGGGGTCTCGAGTTCGCTACAATGTTCAAAAGAGAGCTGTAAGGACAGTGAATTAAATTAAATTAATATACATTAGGGTGGATTGAAATTAAATTTTCAGAATTTCAAAACCTATCCATGCGGAAAAGATGTTCTCTGATATACGAGTACAGATGAAGGGGGAAATAAAATAAATATAATTAATTTTTATGCTAAGTATTGCCCCAAAGATATTAAAGTTCAGCTGTTTGAGATTTACGGTAAAAAGTTAAAGTAAACAGAGGTAAATTGTATTTTTTAATACTTACTGCGATGAGAGACCACCCACTAAATAGTCACAAGAAAAAAATATCTGGTTCAGTTAACAACTTCTTCATTATTATTATATTTTATTATCTAAAAAATATCTACTTTCGAAATTGTAGTACGCGACAAAACGGAAGTCGGAAAAGCTTATAATGGATTCATTCGTCAGAGCTAGAGAGAAAGCTGGGTTTATGGAATGCTGCTATGCACACTGCCCTATGCAGTACTCATTTGTCAATAAGCATGGTTTTAGGTTATTTATAATGCAGAAAATATTATTCTTATTTTGAGTCTAAAATCATCTAACAAAAATTAAAACTCTTCCCATTTTTTCGAAAATTTAAGCGCCTTGTGGCAATATTATATTTTGAAATCATTACTTGTAACTATTTTTTCTAATCTCCATACGATAGCATATCTTTTTCGCATAAGTAGGTTTCGATTAATAATTATCTTTTTTTCCTCCAAATAATTGAGATCCACCTTAATATACGAGGGAAAAACACTATTTGTCACAAAAGATAATAAAAATAACTTAATATAATCACTTGAAAACAATTTTCATTTTCCCACATAATCTCCAGCAACGTTGAGGCACTTATCCTATCGTTTTCATCAAAACCCCAATTCCAGCTGCATACAATTCTTTGGGTAACGGTTTCATCCACAGGAGGACTTCAAGCGGAACGCCGTCGTCATTTATTAATTGTTTGATTCCAAGATGTTGTTTCAGTGAAAGGAACAGTTGAAAATCACTTGGAGCTAAGTTTGGACTGTAAGGTGGATGTTGTAGTTTCTGGGGGACCCAACAGGTCCACACTTTTCAGAAATTCAGATGATCATGTTTGCTAAACCATGAGACTATCCTATTGCTATTGCGATGCTGTCAATTTTCACTCTTCGATCAGCTTGAAACAATTCTTCCACTTATTGATTGCTCAGTTGATTTTGCCGCAATAAAAACTGAACGGCTACTTCGATCTTCATCAACAATCGAAACTTTCTCCACCCAATGGAACACACTTTACGTGATAAACACTTCTCTCCTTAAACAGGTAATATTTCTGTATAAATATTTTTTGATTCAAGGCCTTTCACACACAAAAATGGGACTACGGCACGCTGCTTGTCTATCATAAAATCATTCAGCACCATCACCATTTCTAAAACTGCATTACGTATGCTTATAAATGCTACTTAATCAATATGAATTGAATATCATAAAGCTATAAAGTGTTGCAATCTATCAACATTATTTGGATATCAAATGCGTATAGCAGGATTTAAAGCAGTAAAATTTAGTTAATGACTTACCCCCGAACATATACATCAGATACATCTGATAGATTGCTTTATAACAAATTATTATCCCAAAATAAATTTTTCTCTTATTGTAAAGGATCGCAGTGTTATTAATAATGAAGGATGGTGTGGGTAAAGTGAATGTTGAGAATTCCCCTTGCAAAGAAGTTAACATGGAGTATTAAGAATAGCATTTAACATACGTCATAGAGACTAGAGACTTGACATATGAAGAACATTGAGAAAAAAATCCTTCAAGAGAAATTAGGATTGATTTGAAAGAAATACGCAGCAATGGAAAAGAAAAAGAAAAGTTGCAGAAATTACTAACTAGGAGTGAAAGAAAATTTGTTTTCTTCAGAAATGTAAGGAAGTTTTTAAATTACAAAATTTTTTTACGGCAAATTAAGCAGATGAGGAAGTTAATATCTTCAAACATATAGCCTTCACTTGTGCGTGAAATGTTCTAGAAACTATCTAGCACTAACTGTTTCTAATTATTAAAACAGTACATTTTTTTATTTGAAGACCATGTCATTTTACTATTTGAAAAAAATTTTAAGAGTAAAAAATTTTGAAGCGTTTTGGAGTCAGTATCTCTGCAAGGAAAGCCAAAAAGGCTAAAGCATATCAAATCAACAAAGTAAAAAAGGCCAATTTTAAATCCTCCAAGGTAAGCAGCATTTTTTCTTCAACACGTTTTACATTCATTCTATCATGCAAGGTATTGATGAATGCGTGATCCCTTTGCCATTTCTGAAACAACCCACCACAGAGAATACCATACAGCACAGAATTCAGTTGGTCCTTGCAGCACAACCCCTTCTTCAAGCCAATGCTCACATACCGGATGCCCATATTATCGAGAGAAGATTTGGCATTTAGATACGGGGGCGTCCCAAGAAGTACATCCATGCCTATTCTTGGTATAAGTAGAGCAACTGGTCCATTCAACTTGCTCACAAACTCTCTTCCAAACGGGTACTCCCAGTTATTTTTCTCAATGACCTTTCCCATCTTCACCATATAATCAAGTTTACTTTCACGTAACAATTGTCGATCGACAGTTCCTATTGGAGTCAGGCACTTGTACTTTCCACCCAGAACCTCCTTTGACAACTCCTCAAATGTTCTGGGAATGGGTATTTCCTCTGGCATAGTTAAGAAGGACAGTAAGCTGGTGTTATACAAGAAAGACATGACGGTAGCAATCGACAGCCACAGACCAAGAAGCACCCTCCTCCAAGGGGTCTCTCTGACATTTTCCATGGCTTGTGAAACGATGCTTCCCAACACCGAGATGAAACTGCCGAAAAGTGTGGTGTTCTTGAAAATCATTCTTTGTAACAAGACAGCTGTTGTGAGCGTCATCAAAACGTACAAGATCCAAACGTTTCGGGTAAATGGATAAGGGAAGGCAGCGATTCTAGGCATTTCCCCAGCCTCTTTCGTAACAAACATTTTTTCGAGTATAGTATACGGGAGGCTGAAATCTAGATCTTTGTTTCTTTCTTCAGTCATGCCCAAAGCCGGCATCCCGAAATCAGCTTTGCCACTCTGTATCATTTCAACGATCCCATTCCAGGTTCCGTTTTCGTTCCGTGTACCCCACTGACCATCAGGAGACAGAATAACCTCGTATTCGAAATTCAGCTTTTCCGCCAGACAGTTCAGTAGTAATCCTTCATACCTATCTATAAATATTTTATTTCCAGCTGTGTTCGGCACGAATATACTTGGGACGTTAACGGCAGCCACCCGTATATTTTTGGGAAATTTGACGATTTTCATAATACCTTTCCCTTGTTAAAAGATTTCCTATACAATTTGATACAACAATGAAAACTGCCATTCAATATTTTGCTGAACCTTTTAGAACGTTATTGTAAAAAATTGATTCCTGTAGAACAGAATTATCTGGAAGTCATGTACATAATTTGATTATGTACATGCATCGGATTGTCCAATGATACATTTTCAATCTGTGAGTGTTTACAAATTATAAAAATTCTCTCTTCTCTCGTGTGTCCAATATTATTCAGTGAAAACCAATTATTATTAAGGGGAATCCATAGCTTATTAAGTTTTTTACATTGTTGAAGTTCTTACTTATATGTTGGTACCATTTACTTAGAATTAATTTTTGTTTTTCTGTTGTGTAGGAATTACGTTATATTGACTGGTAAGAAATTTCATCAAGTCTTCTTTTGGCATTGGTTAATCTGAGATTAAAGCCAAATGAACGAAAATAAAGAGGAAAACTGAAGCAAATGAGTAAGCGAATTAAAAATGTAATGATTTAGTAATTGTAGAATAGCGTGCACTAATGTTAGGGTAGTAAAAATAAACAAAAAAACATACAACGTATATATTTTTTTATCTAGCACACTTTACCTGTAGGCATTTTTCGAGCGTAATTATACAAAAAAGCTTTTGCTTCTACAGAAAAAAATGGTTTTAGACATTTCCCCGGATAAACTCTTTCCTTATTGCTATGATTCTAAACCTTTTTATTGTTGTTGTTGATGTTGTCGTGGTACATTTTTAACAATTTAAAAATTTGGTGTCACACCAACAATAAAAAAAGTTTGGAAGAATTTTGCTTACCCGTAATAGACTATGCCAGTGCTTCTCAAACTTTCTATACTTGCGACCCAATTTTCTATCATAATTTTCATTGCGCCCCCCCTCCATACAATAACAATGTGTTGAATCCAATAATAGTATACTTTGACGTACGACTAAGATACGACTTTAATTATAAACTGTATAAATTATCAAGATAAGTATTAAATTGTGTATATGATTTCATGACATGCCCATAGGGTTACTGGTAGTTATTAAACATGTTCTTAATTTAGTACTGTTAAATTAATTATGAAACACATTGTGCAGTACTGATGCATTTATTAGTATATTATATAAGTGTAAATGTGTATTTTATTTTTTATTATGTCATAATGTATTTTGTTTTGTTTCAATTCAGTAAATTAATAATTTTTTAAATAATCCTTTGTTTTCAACTTTTCGAAATACTCGCGTCCCCCTTGCAGGGTTATCACGCCCCCCTAGGGGACGCGCCCCGCAGTTTGAGAAACACTGGACTATGTAAAATAGCTTATGATAATAACTTTCAATTATAAATAAAGCAATATGTACGACAAAGACAACAAAATGTTTACTGAGTAAATTAATTACAAGAATAAAGATAAGTTAAATGTATCTCGGACATCCTTAGTTTATTTCTATAAAATAACCGAATGATTTGGTTCCTGATTTTTTCCTAGGAGCATAATTAATAATTTAAAAAAAATGGTGTCGTGTGACACAATGGTTGAGAATCACTGCTATGTCGGTTCCACTTATAACTAGCATGTATGTTTCAGGGTCGTAATTACCACCATATTGACGGTATCGAGGAAATAAGATCCTCACACTATGGGAGCAAGTAAAAATTCGCAAAATATTAAGGGGATCCAATAAAGGTTCCCCAGGGAATTTTGATACAGGGCTCACTCAGAACTAGCAAAGCCAGCGGTATGTTTGCAATAATATTATTTCCCACAATCGATGCAAACATAAAGCAATTTGATAATATATAATACTGAATATTTTGTTCATGTCCAGGTCACCAAATCATGAGGAGAGACAGAACATGAATCCTCTATACCAGAGTTTTTCAACCTGTGGAGTGCATCCCCTAGGGGACGTAATAACTCTTCCAGGGAGGAGCGAGCATATGGAAAAATCGAAAAAAAGATTCTTTTTAAAATTTATTCCTTTAATAAAAGTAAACAAACAAAATGATGCATTCTGACATAATATAAAATAAAATACGCATTTTCACTGACGTAATAATTATAAATGTATCAGTACTGCACAATGTATTTTACAATTAATTTAACATAACCGCAGTTAAGAAAAAGTTTAATAATTAGCAGTGATCCTATGGGCTTGCTACTTATAAAATTATTTACAAAAACTAACACTTATCTTGAGAATTTGTACGGTTTATAATTAATCCCTTCACTGCCAATTAAAGGTTGCGCGATTCGCTCCCCAATAGGCCAATGTTTTCCACGCAGGCACGCGTATGTTATGTATTGAGGGATGGGGGAAGAAAAAAAATAAGCAAATCCTTTGAGAGAAGTAAATAAATCCTTCGCCAACACTATTAAAGTCATTTGATTGCATTTCAAAGCCTTCAAAATAATTTTATGGAAAGAAGTGCACAGAAAAGATCGTATCTTCGGAGACGTATATATACATCCGGGACAATTAAACATTGGCTGAGTGAGACTGTTGACGCCTGCGTAATGATGACTACGAGTATGACGTATGCATGAAGATGCCTGCGTGCGCACCTGCCAACCGGACTATATATGGTCGGAGAAGCTGAAAGATTTGAGATATTGCTGACGTGGGTAATAACTTGTTTACATCGAAACCCACAATAACTTCTGTTACCTTTTTTGGTTTTATTAAAATTTTAGTCGGAAGGACTTGGTCCGTCATATTATTAAAACTCGTGACACTCACGAACATTTTTTTGGTCCGTCGAGCCGAGTCACGAACTAAAAGCGCGATGGATATTTTTAAAATTAAACAAAGCTAAAACTTCCTTAAAAGGAAGTATTATTACTAGAATTGCACCGTCATGGACAACGTGTCCGAACATGTTGACATCGCACCGAGCTGCAGGTCAAACTCAAGAAAATTGACCAACTCAGAGGAAAAATTGAAGAATTGAAGGAGCTACTTTTTTTGGATTAGAAACCGCAAAACCAACAGAAGAAGCCCGAATTCGAAGAAGATTTATACAAATGTGAAACACGTCTGGACGATTTGGAGGTAAGAGTTAAAAAATTGATTAACTCAATTAATGTATCATTGTCTGTGACTGCAGTTGAAAAACAAATACGAAAATGGAACTTTTGCTCAAACAAAAAATTCCACCTATAATACTTCCACCTTTTCGGGAAAATATGAACAATTTAGTAACTTTAAATCCCAATTTGACGATTTAATTACAACTAACGAACAACTGACTCAGTCACAGAAATTGTATTATTTGAATTCCTGTCTATCAAAATGAAGTTAAAGAATTTTGCCTCCACTTTCGATACATTTTCTTCATTGTATGAAGCACTCGAATCCCGATATGATAACAAAAGATTGATTGTCGATATTCATGTGCAACAAATATTAAATTTTAAGAAGATAGAACGTGAGAATCCGAAAAGAAATTCGTGAAATGATTGAGTGCATTAAAAAAAAACTTACGGGCTCTAAAATTACTAAACTATGAGCAAAATAATTTATTTAATGTATTTTTATTAAATATTATGCTAAAGAAATTGGATAATGAATCACGAAAAATTTCGAACTGAGTTTAAAAGCAAAAGATGTTCCCACATTTGATGAATTTATTGCATTTTAGAACAACGCGAAACCATTCTTTTATCCGTAGATAAAAATTGTATTGTCGAAACAAAAACGATATTAAGAAAATCTAACTTATCCTTTAAGACAAAAACCAACCTTTTAATGAATCGATCTGTTGAAAACAAGAGTTGCATCTTAGTTTGTAAGGATAAAACTTTACATCCGATATTTCGATGCAAAAAGGTTTCTAGAATTGAACCCCGAAAAACGATTAGATTTAGTCCGTCTGCATAAGTTATGTGAACTGTGTTTGCGAAAAAACCACAAAAGGATGCAATGTACTTCGACGTATGTGTGCCCATGTGGCAAAAACATTCTCGCTCCCTCTGTACTGCGGCAATAGATGACCGAAAAAATGGGTTATTCCCTCTGCCGAACTTCCAGTACTAACTAACCCGGAGGACCGGGAATCGAATGTGGTGGATTCTTCCACACAGAACACAGTTTTGAGTAACACGGCTTCTCAATGTAGAAAGAACGTGTTAATATCGACTGGTAGCGTTTTCTTACGAAATAATGAAGACCGATAACTAAAATGTCCCGTCATTTTTGACTCAGCGTCTAACATTATATTATATCCAGAAAATGTGTGATTTTCTTGGTGCAATAGAAAAGATAAATTCCTCAGTTTTGGACTCAATTCATTAAAACAAAACTTAAAGGGAAAACTAATACTTTAATTTCTAATAAAAGTGGTACTTTTAGAGAAAACGTAGAATTTTTGTGACTGAAACAATTACCGGGTTGACACCAAGTGTTACGTTAGATGTTTCGGAAATAAAAATTCCTGAATTTTTAGAATTATCAGATCCCTATTTTTACGAAGCTAAGGAAATTCACGCTTTACTGAATGCGGATATTTTCTTTAGAATAATTAAAGATAACGTATATAAAGTAAATAAAGAATTGTTGTTTAGGAAACTGAATTTGGATGGATTGCTGGAGGACGACTCCGGGAACCAATACTAATAACTTCTCATGTTACTTTCTTAAAGATAATGATTCGGTTGATGATACATTAAAGCTGTTTTTTTGAGCTCGAATCCCTTGGCATAAAAGATGACCCTTGCTATCGGAAAGATGACCAAGCTATGAATATTTTTAAGGAAACTGTACAATATAATAATAATCGGTATGTGGTTGAATTACCTTTTCGTAAACATTGGAACGAATTGTCGAATAACATTTCTGTGGCAAAACAACGTTTCAGAGTTTATGGGGAAGGTTACGAAGAGATAAAACCCTTTACACTCAATACAAAGAAACGATTCAAGATTATTTGAATCAAGGAATCATAGAAAAGGTCAATGATACTGAAATTAATGTACACAAACCAATGTATTACTTACCACACCAAGCGATAAAAAAGGAGGGTCGTGTTACTACTTCTACTCGTATTGTTTTGATGCAGCTTCACACCAAGCTAACGTGAACTATCACTGAACGATTGCTTGTGGCCTGGACCTAATTTGAATCCTAATCTTTTAGATGTTTTAATTAATTTCAGGCTAAATCGAGTTGCAATATCATCGGATATTCGTCAGGCTTTTCTTCAAATTTGCTTGGCGGATAAACATAAAGATTTTGTACGGTTTTTATGGACAGATAGTAATCCACGTATTGGGGAAAAGCTCACTTTGCAAGTTTATAGATTTAACAGGGTGATATTTGGGTTAATTCTAGTCCATTTCTACTAGCAGCAACAATCAAATATCGCATTGAGAAATATAACGAAATTCATCCCATAACTGTACAACATTTAGATTCTTTCATGTATGTGGATGATTGGATTACGGGACAGGATACTCGAGGAGGAAGCTCTTTTCATGTCTCGCCACGCTAAGAATATTATGAAAGAAGCAGGGATGGAGATGCGAAAATGGATCAGCAATGATACCGTTTTAATGGCTCAGTGGGCGGCTGAAGGTTTCGACACACATCCTATGGATGCATCCATCAGGTTAGGAACAAACAAAACAAAAGTGTTAGGCATGGCTTGGCAAACTCTAGATGACTGTCTGACGTTGGATACTAAAGGTTTGCTGGAATTCGTTTCGATAAACGAAAATACTAAAAGATTTATGTTACAAACAATAGGGAAGATATTTGATCCCCTGGGATTGCTCTCACCCTTTACTATAAGAATAAAATGTCTCATACAAGAACTTTGGATAAAAAAGTAACTTGGGATGAAATTTTGCCCCCCAAAGGTAAAGGGAAAAGTGGTTAATTTGGGTGCTAAAGAACTGCCCTATTAGATAATCTTAGAATTCCAAGGTTAGTTCTTGATTCAACGAATGATGAGGTAAGTGACCTCATTGAAATTCACATATTCTGCGATGCCTCTAAACTCGCTTATGGTGCAGCAGCTTACGTGAAAGTAAGAAAACAAAATGAAGTGCTCGTAAATCTCATCGCTTCAAAAACGAGGGTGGCACCCCTGAAAGCAGTTACTTTGCCTCGACTTGAGCTCCTGGGAGCTTTAGTAGCAGCTCGATTGAGTTCAAGGGTTCAAGAAATCGTCCGCAAGAAAAAGGAGTGCAAAGTGTTCCATTGGACAATGGCAGACTCCAAAATAGTCCTATTCTGGATTAAAGGCTCTTCTAAAAGATGGAAACAATTCGTGGCTAACAGAGTGCAGGAGATCTCCGAGCTAACTGATCCTGATTCTTGGTTTCATTGCTCAGGACAAGACAATCCCTCAGATTTCTTGTCTAGGGACTTAGTGTTGATACACTTATTTCCAACAACAAATGGTGGACTGGTCCAGCCTTCCTAAGAACTGACGAACTCCCAAAACTGTCTGAGTGCCCGGAACTGAATGAAGTAGATTATTTGCCTGAACTAAAATCAAAAGGACTCTAAAGAACATACTGTATTGACTTTTAAACTTTAATCAAACATTTTTTGATCATTTACTTTCTCGTAGTAATAAGTTTCTAACTATCGTTCGAGTGTTAAGTTTTCTTTACAGGTTTCTATTTAACATTAGAAATCCAACTAACAAGAAAACGGGACCTCTTACTTCAGATGAGATGAAAGAAGCAGAAATTTATTTAATGAAACAAGTACAGCTTAGCTCATTCTATAAGGAAATTAGAGCTATGCAAAATGGTGATGACATTTGTAATAAAAGTAAGATTTTAAATTTATCCCCATTTTTAGATGATAAGGGAATCATTAGAGTAGGTGGAAGACTGAAACACTCTCGACTTCCTTATTCGAGTAAACATCCTATATTGCTTCCTGCGAAAAGTAAACTAACTATAATTATTGTTAAATACTACCATGAGAAATATTTTCATCTTGGGCCCCAACATTTACTTTATCAGGTTAGACTTAAATATTGGCCAATTCACGGGCGAAATATTTGCAGAAAAGTTGTGCATAACTGTGTAATTTGCTTTAAATTTAATCCTAAAATTTGTTCTCAAAAAATGGGCGATTTGCCAAAAGAAAGAATAACTCCCGATAAGGTCTTTAATTCAACTGAATTGATTTGTGTGGACCCTTCTTTATCAAAAATAAATATCAGAGGAAAGGTCCTGAAATTAAAGTTTATGTTTGTATATTTATTTGCCTTGTAACAAAGGCCATTCACTTAGAGATAATCAGCGACTTAACTTCGCAAGCTTTAATTGCTGCATTGAAAAGATTTATTTCAAGAAGGGGTAAGTGTCATAAAATATTTTCGGATAATGGTACTAACATGATAGGCGCTAATCGAGAAATAAAAGCTTTGTCTAAGTTAGTAAGAGATAGAGAAGAGTCTTTATTTGCGTTTTTCGCAGAAGAAGGCATTGAATGGTCATTTATTCCCCTAGAAGCCCAAACTGGGAGGTCTATGGGAGGCTAATATAAAATCTTTAAAAATATCATTTTAAACGCGTTGCAGGAAACTCAAAATTTAGTTATGAAGAATTATTGACTTTAATAACGCAAATTGAAGCAATTTTGAACTCTCGACCTCTTACGCCACTTTCATCTGACGTAGATGATTTGGAGGTTTTAACCCCAGCTCACTTTTAATCGGGAGACCGATCACAGCTATAGTGGAACCGTCTCTGTTGCAATGCGAATCAAATCGTTTAAATGTTTGGCAGAGAATAACTAAATCAGTTCAAACGATCTGGAAAGGGGGTGGAGCCTTTCATATTTAAATAGTCTGCAACAACGAAAGAAATGGATTGTTAATAAAAGAAAATCTCAAATTGGGAGATATGGTTTTAATAAGAGAAGAAAATCTTCCTCCTTGTAAATGGTTATTGGGACGTGTTGTTAAAATATACATGGGAAAAGATAAGAAAGTTAGAGTTGTAGATATTAAAACTGGTAAAGGTATTTATAAAGGTCTATCAATAGGTTGAGCATACTGCCTATTGAAAATTAAATGTGTATGGTTATTTATGATATTATTAACTTGGAATTTATTGTTAAATTTTTGGTATTTCTCGTGTATCAAATTATTTACTATGTATTATTATGTATTTTATTATTTGAGAACTTAAGCTAATTCTCTCTGCTGAAATTTGATATTCACTTAATATTTATTAGTATTAATTCATGTTTAAAATTTATTGAGTATTTTTTGTTAAGATACAAATTGTTAAGTTCTTGCATGTGGACATAGCAAGGCCGGGCGGGATGTTGACGCCTGCGTAATGATGACTACGAGTATGACGTATGCATGAAGATGCCTGCGTGCGCACCTGCCAACCGGACTATATATGGTCGGAGAAGCTGAAAGATTTGAGATATTGCTGACGTGGTAATAACTTGTTTACATCGAAACCCACAATAACTTCTGTTACCTTTTTGGTTTTATTAAAATTTTAGTCGGAAAGACTTGGTCCGTCATATTATTAAAACTCGTGACACTCACGAACAAGAACTTTGGATAAAAAAGTAACTTGGGATGAAATTTTGCCCCTATTAGATAATCTTAGAATTCCAAGGTTAGTTCTTGATTCAACGAATGATGAGGTAAGTGACCTCATTGAAATTCACATATTCTGCGATGCCTCTAAACTCGCTTATGGTGCAGCAGCTTACGTGAAAGTAAGAAAACAAAATGAAGTGCTCGTAAATCTCATCGCTTCAAAAACGAGGGTGGCATCCCTGAAAGCAACGTTTCCAGAGTTTATGGGGAAGGTTACGAAGAGATAAAACCCTTTACACTCAATACAAAGAAACGATTCAAGATTATTTGAATCAAGGAATCATAGAAAAGGTCAATGATACTGAAATTAATGTACACAAACCAATGTATTACTTACCACACCAAGCGATAAAAGGAGGGTCGTGTTACTACTTCTACTCGTATTGTTTTTTTGATGCAGCTTCACACCAAGCTAACGAACTATCACTGAACGATTGCTTGTGGCCTGGACCTAATTTGAATCCTAATTTTTAGATGTTTTAATTAATTTCAGGCTAAATCGAGTTGCAATATCATCGGATATTCGTCAGGCTTTTCTTCAAATTTGCTTGGCGGATAAACATAAAGATTTTGTACGGTTTTTATGGACAGATAGTAATCCACGTATTGGGGAAAAGCTCACTTTGCAAGTTTATAGATTTAACAGGGTGATATTTGGAGTTAATTCTAGTCCATTTCTACTAGCAGCAACAATCAAATATCACATTGAGAAATATAACGAAATTCATCCCATAACTGTACAACATTTAGATTCTTTCATGTATGTGGATGATTGGATTACGGGACAGGATACTCGAGAGGAAGCTCTTTTCATGTCTCGCCACGCTAAGAATATTATGAAAGAAGCAGGGATGGAGATGCGAAAATGGATCAGCAATGATACCGTTTTAATGGCTCAGTGGGCGGCTGAAGGTTTCGACACACATCCTATGGATGCATCCATCAGGTTAGGAACAAACAAAACAAAAGTGTTAGGCATGGCTTGGCAAACTCTAGATGACTGTCTGACGTTGGATACTAAAGGTTTGCTGGAATTCGTTTCGATAAACGAATATACTAAAGATTTATGTTACAAACAATAGGGAAGATATTTGATCCCCTGGGATTGCTCTCACCCTTTACTATAAGAATAAAATGTCCCGTCATTTTTGACGCAGGCGTCAACATCCCGCCCGGCCTTGCTATGTCCACATGCAAGAACTTAACAATTTGTATCTTAACAAAAAATACGCAATAAATTTTAAACATGAATTAATACTAATAAATATTAAGTGAATATCAAATTTCAGCAGAGAGAATTAGCTTAAGTTCTCAAATAATAAATACATAATAATACATAGTAAATAATTTGATACACGAGAATACCAAAAATTCTAACAATAAATTCCAAGTTAATAATATAAATAACCATACACATTTAATTTTCAATAGGCAGTATGCTCAACCTATTGATAGACCTTTTATAAATACCTTTACCAGTTTTAATATCTACAACTCTAACTTTCTTATCTTTCCCCATGTATATTTTAACAACACGTCCCAATAACCATTTACAAGGAGGAAGATTTTCTTCTCTTATTAAAACCATATCTCCCAATTTGAGATTTTCTTTATTAACAATCCATTTCTTTCGTTGTTGCAGACTATTTAAATATGAAAGGCTCCACCTTTTCCAGATCGTTTGAACTGATTTAGTTATTCTCTGCCAAACATTTAAACGATTTGATTCGCATTGCAACAGAGACGGTTCCACTATAGCTGTGATCGGTCTCCCGATTAAAAAGTGAGCTGGGGTTAAAACCTCCAAATCATCTACGTCAGATGAAAGTGGCGTAAGAGGTCGAGAGTTCAAAATTGCTTCAATTTGCGTTATTAAAGTCAATAATTCTTCATAACTAAATTTTGAGTTTCCTGCAACGCGTTTAAAATGATATTTTAAAGATTTTATATTAGCCTCCCATAGACCTCCCCAGTTTGGGCTTCTAGGGGGAATAAATGACCATTCAATGCCTTCTTCTGCGAAAACGCAAATAAAGACTCTTCTCTATCTCTTACTAACTTAGACAAAGCTTTTATTTCTCGATTAGCGCCTATCATGTTAGTACCATTATCCGAAAATATTTTATGACACTTACCCTTCTTGAAATAAATCTTTTCAATGCAGCAATTAAAGCTTGCGAAGTTAAGTCGCTGATTATCTCTATGAATGGCCTTTGTTACAAGGCAAATAAATATACAAACATAAACTTTAATTTCAGGACCTTTCCTCTGATATTTATTTTTGATAAAGAAGGGTCCACACAAATCAATTCCAGTTGAATTAAAGACCTTATCGGGAGTTATTCTTTCTTTGGCAAATCGCCCATTATTTGAGAACAAATTTTAGATTGAATTTAAAGCAAATTACACAGTTATGCACAACTTTTTCTGCAAATATTTCGCCCGTGAATTGGCCAATATTTAAGTCTAACCTGATAAAGTAAATGTTGGGGCCCAAGATGAAAATATTTCTCATGGTAGTATTTAACAATAATTATAGTTAGTTTACTTTTCGCAGGAAGCAATATAGGATGTTTACTCGAATAAGGAAGTCGAGAGTGTTTCAGTCTTCCACCTACTCTAATGATTCCCTTATAATCTAAAAATGGGGATAAATTTAAAATCTTACTTTTATTACAAATGTCATCACCATTTTGCATAGCTCTAATTTCCTTATAGAATGAGCTAAGCTGTACTTGTTTCATTAAATAAATTTCTGCTTCTTTCATCTCATCTGAAGTAAGAGGTCCCGTTTTCTTGTTAGTTGGATTTCTAATGTTAAATAGAAACCTGTAAAGAAAACTTAACACTCGAACGATATTAAGAAAATCTAACTTATCCTTTAAGACAAAAACCAACCTTTTAATGAATCGATCTGTTGAAAACAGATGTGGTGATTTAATAATTAGCAGTGATCCTATGGGCTTGCTACTTATAAAATTATTTACAAAAACTAACACTTATCTTGAGAATTTGTACGGTTTATAATTAATCCCTTCACTGCCAATTAAAGGTTGCGCGATTCGCTCCCCAATAGGCCAATGTTTTCCACGCAGGCACGCGTATGTTATGTATTGAGGGATGGGGGAAGAAAAAAAATAAGCAAATCCTTTGAGAGAAGTAAATAAATCCTTCGCCAACACTATTAAAGTCATTTGATTGCATTTCAAAGCCTTCAAAATAATTTTATGGAAAGAAGTGCACAGAAAAGATCGTATCTTCGGAGACGTATATATACATCCGGGACAATTAAACATTGGCTGAGTGAGACGTTTATATACGCCGATGGTTTTTAAGAGGTAAAAGTCGTATTGTAGCTTTTGGTTCAAAGTATATTATCATTGAATTCAATTTATTGTTATTATATGGGGGGTGAGACTAAAATTATGCTTGAATATTGGGTCGCGTACATTGAAAGTTTAAGCACTGCTCTACACATATAAAAACTTCATTAACCGCAAACGACTCAAAGGTTGGGCATGGAACGCGTACGTATATAGGTTTCTATAATCTTACAGAAGATAACAATAGACATGTAATTATAAAAGGTTTGTTTCTAAAATCTAAAACTTCAGTAATAATAATAATAACTATATGCAGATAACATTTACTCCAGTTCGGACAGTAAAACAAAGATAGTGATTTAGGGTTGAAAGAGTAAGCGAACGCGCCAATAAATTCTCTCGACACATTTTATGCATCCTTTTTTCAATTCGAAATATTTTGGCAGCTATAATTCTAAATAAGCAGAGCGAAAAATAGTTGTGCATCCCTAGTACAGGTCAGAAGAGTAAGTTAGCCATAGCATTACACAAACAAACTCTTAACAGAGAAGTCAGAATAAAATGCTAGAGTAGTAACGTACGGAGACCTCTGTTATGACAGGGGTTTCTCATTCTTAAAAACCAGTAGACGAAAGTACAGAGGGTTAATGTTTAAGGTGAAAATTAAAAATGCGTTGGTGTATGGAGGGCGAGTGTTGTTGACCCCCTCCCCATCCTTTTTGTGTTCTCCACTGTGTCACATTCAACTCATAGTTTTCTGTCTGAATAACGATCGAGCTCATATTGTGTTTTTCAGCGTCATGAAAATACCTCAAGCGCAATCTAAAAGCAAAAGAAAAAGGAATCGGGAAAGAAACGTTGAATGTTCCTAATTGTGTAATCGTTGAATATTCCTAATTGTGTAATCGTTGAATATTCCTAATTGTGTAATTTCGAAACGCATGCCTTCCTTCGCCCTTTGCGTATAGGACGTTTTCCTTCTAATGTTAATACATTAAGAAAACTAAATTGGTAATTAAGTAAACACCTTGGGAGAAACAACGGCAATTGTATTCCATTCAAAAGAAGAAATCTTATTATGTTACAAATGAATCATTCACATTTTTAAAAAATATGATTTTCTCTACGCAAAAAATCAAGCATTCAGAGTTTTTAACTTTACGAATGTTTTTTATACAGTAAAACCTGCTTTTGTGCAGTAGTTGGGGACCACATAACAAAAAGTCGCACTCAGAAAATGCGTCAATTACTTGCGAAATTTATGAGGAAATACTTCCAAACAAAATAAATACTTAAATTACACATGGAAATATTTTTAAAACATTTAATTTTTTTCTCATTGTATACATGGAGAAGTTTTCAAAATGCACATACATAATTCATTGCCACTCCTCGTAATCTAGAGTGCGCATTTTCTTGTGATGAATTAGTTCACAATCGTTTTCGTCACTTGAAGATACAATTTCAATTCATTTAACTTTTGGCACCTTAAAGTAATTGATAAATTCTTACGACGGCGGTTGATGGGTCAGTTACTTGTAAACGTTACAATAACCAGATAGGTATGAACGAAGCTTTTTTGAAATTTCGAAATTGGTATTTATTTTAAGGATATAATTTTCCCACACAATTTGTAGGAAAGCTGTATCTTTGCATATATTTTATCCACTTTCAAAGAATTCGGTTCTTCTTTTTCTATCAAATTATTGATAAGGTCACTGTCATTGGAATTTTCATCTTCAGTCAAGCGCTTGCTGCAAGCACGTTGAGAGAAAACAATTGAACGCGCATTATCGAGAGATTTATTGTTGATTTATTAACAAATGAACAGAGCACCTTGAGCACCTTATATAAGGGTATTGATAGAAAACGGTACAAAAACGCCAAAGCTGTTGAAATTCATATACTGCATGAAGATGATCGAACACAAAAACAGGTTCTACCGCATGTTGCATTCGGTGAGACAAAGGCTTAAACTCATTACATACCGGCTTCGACTTCATGTACATGGTCATTAGGCTACCGTAGCCATAATGCATGAATATGAATTGAAAGAAATATAATTTTAAAATAAGCAAGACTGACAAATATTGGCTGGAAATTAATACTATATTAAAAGCTTTTCTTATTCTCATTAATTAATGAAATAAGTTTTGGATGGATACCAAAATTAATAAGCTCAATGAAAGATCAAATCTTTTAAGCTTACCAATTCTCACTGCAACACATTTTTCAGTTTTAAAGAATAAAATAGACATCCATGCAGTATAGTGATTAGGGAAGCTGATGGCTGTGCCATTGGGCATGGGTTCGAATCTCGTGAAAGGCTTGAATGTAAAGGGCCTTTGCGGCATGGGAGGGGGGTTCGAGCCGCAATTTCTTTCATGAGGTTGTTGGAAGGGGGAGGCTCCCGAGCAGTCCCAGGGTGTTCTCCCCCAAAATTGGGGCTAAATCATACCATTATCTGTATGGTGCTCAAAGCTATGAATGACGACAGGTGTCACTTAGCCCTTTGCCATGTTGAATTTCATGAGCCTCGATCTGGCCTTTGCCGATCAGGTGGCATTAGTAACAACAACAAAGAATAATATTTATTTAAATTGCTCGCATAATATTATCATTTACCTTATTACTTACCAACTAGCGCGAATTTTAAATTTTTTTCTTTCAAAAATTCAAAATTGTTTCAATTTTTTCAGAAATTCTTCGTAAACATATCACTTAATTTAAATTTGCTTTCTTTTAATTCTTAGTATTTTTAGTGCATTCATGAGTATTGTTCCTTTTGATTATAATATACTTAGAAAGCAGGAAGAACTAATCAGAATATAGGGAGCTATTGAAAAGGTATTGCTCGTAAAGCTGTTCTATTAAAATGGAGAATTTGTTATTGCAACTTAGAGATTCTATCTCCTCAATAAGGGTACGAAAGATCTCTCACGTGTATCGTCTGGGTAGGAGCACGTGTTGAGAAATCATTTCTATCATGCATGACCTCCCGGTCCCCAGAACTCAATCCAACCCTTTTATTGGTTATGGGGTTATTTGAAGGATTGCAAATATACCGCGATCTTCTTCAGCAGGGGTGTCCATCTCAAATGACCTAGCGGGCCACTTCGGAAAACATTATAATCTCGCGGGCCGTACATAAAAATATGTACCTTTATATCAGATTTGAAAACAAAACATTTAATGGAGTGAAAATATAAAACAAAATGAATTAATATAATCCTTTGCATCGTTTTTCATGTATACAGACATAGGTAATATAATAATGTTTGTATAATATAATAATGCAATATCAAATAATATTAAAAATATTACAGTGTGTGTGTTGCCTTTTCTTGAAAATTACGGAGTTCCTTTCAAATTGATCTTTCGTTACTCATTTTAAAATTTGACTGTGCTGTTATTCTCAAACGATTTAGTATACATTGCTCTTTATCTTAACCGCCCTGAATATATTTTTCTTAAACCTTTAAAGTCTCTCTGATAGCCCCTTGCTTTTTGGGCACTCCAAACAGAAAAGGAGGAGGAGAAATGAAAGTCGCACACACAGATAATCAAGTACCATCCATAGAAAAGGATATGCATAATGCAATTCACGCGCGGAATTTATTAAAAAGTTATTTATTATAGTAAAATCAAATGTAACTGTGTGTGTTTGATATCTAAAATATAAATCTATTTAAATCTAAACAAGTTTCTGTTATCAAAAAGGATTTATTTTAAAACAAGAACAGGTAACAGGCAAATACATTGTAGATTTTATATTTTATATATATATATATATATATAAATTTCCTCTCAAATAAATTGCAAAATGAAAAAACTTTAAAATCCTGATATTTAATTTTTTTAAAAAAAAAAGAGTCGGCGGGCCGCAATTTACGTACTGGAGGGCCGCGTGTTGGACACCCTTGTTTTTAAGGGAACTTGGTACCCTAAAAATGACGATTTTATCATTTTTTTTTAATTTTTATTTAGTTATATTCTTTGAACGATTACCTTTCGATTGATATATCACTTTTGTATGCCTCAAAATTAGAAATTGGAAAAAATTTCATTTGAAAAATGTAAGCAAACAAATTAGGAAATTCGACCACGCCCCTTTTTAGAGGTGTTTGTGATTTTAAGCTAATTTTTATCAATTATTTTCAAAAATAAATTTTATTTTATTCTAACCTTAACTCTGTACTTTATATAAAAATAGCACTAGAGTATACTTTAAAAAACCATACATATATTACATTAAAACAAGTATGTATACAAAGTTCACAGAAGATTATCTAATGTATTGTGTGCTGTTATTTTGCTTTCTCATTAAAAATAATAATAAAATACTTGTGATAATAATCTGTTTCTGAATTGATGGAATACTTTAATTTTAGCTCTATTAATGTTTTTTTATCACCATCTACAAAGTATTTTATAACAGAAAGTCAGTCAGTGTTTGCTTATAAAATTATTACTCGAACATGATTTAAAGTATTCATACATAAAAGTAAATGCATTAAAAGTACTTATATGCAAAATTTAAAAATCATTTAAAAAATATATTATTAATGTAAATGTTTCATTTTAAAAAATAGATGTGAACCACCTGTTTCAAATGAAGAAATGGGAACGGAAGAAATTCAGAGACAAAAGTAAGAATTTTCAGCATTTTTTTAAAACTATTTTAAATGAAGTGAAATTTAATTTATTTATGTTATAACTGTTTAGCTTCAGGCTAAATGTACCTATCATATTAAAAATGTATATGTTGCAAGTCATTTTTGATAATAATTGTTTATTGTGGTATTTTATCAAAAATGTTTTACTCGTAAGAAAAAAATTTACGTGTTCTATTTATAATCGTAGGGAAATGAAGCCAAGTACAGCAAGTGTGGGGACGCAAACTATTTCTTTTGGCGAAGTTATGGTGGCCGCGGTAGCCGAGTGGTATAGGTATCGGACCGTGGCTTGCTTTGTCACGAGTTCGAGCCCAGTACCACTAAAGACCCGCCGTGTAGGGCAGCGATGCACGTTAAATCTGTCGAGAGCTGAAACGTCCTCCCGTTGGTGTGGTGTGGTAGTTAGGAGAGGGGGTGCCAGCTCAGGTGTCGTCCACGTCACTTGACCATGGTTCAAAATTACGTGGTCCGTCGCCAAAAGCCCTCGTGTAACTGAACAGTGCGACGTTAATATTCAATCAATTAATCAATTGGCGAAGTTATGGATTTGCTAGAAGAAACACAAGCAGAGCTGGAAAAACTAAAAGCCACCCTGCAGAAAAAAGAATTTATCCCTGAAAACATCTGTGATGATGGTAAAATGGAAGCCTTGACAAGTTTTACAAGAGAAGAATTTTTTGAGAGGTAGAAATTCCTTAAGATTGAAAAACCCTTATCACTGGGTTCCAAAAGAAGACCTATTGATAGGTTTTACATGTTTATCATTAAACTCAGAACAGGAATTTCAAATGAATTTTTGTCTATTTTGTTTGATATTTCAGATTCAACAGTGTCAAGGGATTTTAATTACGTCACAGAGGTTATATTTTCAAAATTAAAAATGTTCCCTTTATTTCCAAATAAAAGTCAAGTTATTTAATATATGCCACCAGCATTTCGAATGCATTTTAAAGACGTAAGGATTATTGTGGACTGCACTGAGTTTACAATTCAGAACCCCCCTAGTAGCCCTAAGGAACAGCAAATGACTTTTAGTTGCTATAAGAATGCCAACACCTTAAAAGGGATGATCGGCATTACACCAAATGGAGCAATAAGCTTTATTTCAGAGTTGTATTGGGGGAGCATATCCGACAAACAACTCTTTATAAAAAATAAGCTGATGGACCTTTTAGAGCCCAATGATGTCGTTATGGCAGACAAGGGTTTTTTCATTGAAAATGAATTAGCGAGTGTGGGTTGCAAATTACAATGCCCTGCATTCCTAAGAGTTAAAATTCAATTTGATGTTTCGGAAATGGTTAGTAACTGTCGGTTGTCAAATGTGAGAGTTACAGTGGAAAGGGCTATTGGTCGAATTAAGCAATACAAATATTTTGAAGGAGCTTTACCGTACAGAAGCCTCCATAATGCAAATAGAGTGTTTTTTATTGTATGCATGCTTTGTAATTTTCATAAGCCATTAATTCAAGTGACATAACATTATCTACTTATCAGAATGCGTAACTCCACAATGGAGGTAAATTTGATATAGAAGTGCTACACGCCACTCCTACATCAAATAAACACCCCAGAAAGAGTTGCGCATTCTGATAATTAGGCCGACAGTATTAATTAAAAGTAAATAATTTGCTATGTGTTACTGTAACTGTTTATTTCGATTTATTACTTTCAATTTTCATTACTCAAATTATGTCTTGATTATGTTTTTAGTTTTCATAGTTACATAATTATAAAATTGATTTCAAGGCCAATTTTTACTAAATAATTTTTAAAAACCAACAAGGGTATAGATTTTCAAATCAGTGATAACTTTTGTGCACAATAATCTATGAAACACTAATCACTTAAAACGAATAAAAATTTTTAAAAAAATTGGGCATTTTATGAGTTTGAAAAACTTAAAATCTTAATTTTTTAAGTTGTGAAATAAAAGCTGATCAAACTGACTTTTTGCTTTCAGAATCAATCAATCAGAATTTGTTTTTTATACAATTACTGTATTCAAATAATTTTTTTGAAAAAGAGTACTTTTTAGCTTTAAAAATAAAGTGACTTATGCCAATTTAAAGAACTAAAACAATTCAATTGCTGGAAATCATTTGTTAGGTCTGGTTGTACATATTTTCTTGTTTTTCAATGATAGGGCTGATATACATTCAATTACTTTTATAACCTGAAAAGTTTGTGGAATGTCTAATACAACAATCTTGTGATTTTTTGTTTTGAATTCACATATTTTTAAATAGTGTTATTTATCATTTAAATTGTATAAAAGTATTTGTTTTGTCTACATCATCAGATACATTTTTAATTTAATTCTGAATGGATATTGTATGCGACTATTCATTTATATATATGTATTGCATTCTTTCAAGCAGTATTGTACAAATACCAATCGTGTTTTCGCAAAACCCATAACTTTTGTTATACATGGTTGGACGTACTTGTAAATCACATTTCATGCGTGTACATAAATTTTTGTAGGAGTAGCATTTTAAATTCGTTTCACAAATTTTACGTTTTTTCCCTAAAAAATTAAATGACTAAGTTTTTATGAAATTTTGAGCACTCCCATTCTTAATGCTATCTTATGTGTAGAGTTAAGAATTTAAAACCTATTATTATATACCTCATTTTTGTAAATCAATAAAGGCTGCAAATTGTTGAAATTCAAGAGACCTACAATAAAATTTATATTTTGTAAATAAATGTCAAGTTTTCATGCGAAAGAATGCATTTTAGTTTTTGATCAGGCTGCACTTTAAATATAATTCAATAACTTGTAATAAAGGATAACCACATTAAATTTAAAAAATTCCGATACATTAATATAAGTAATTTTTTAACTTAATAAAAAAATACTATTTCAGTATTATCTTAAGTCATTTTTAAAAAAATTTCGAAACACTTAAAGGATAATTAGTAAGTAAATCAGATAGTCAAAGATGGAGAATGTTATTTTATTAAAATAATTTCAAATGCTTCATAATATTGTAAATTATTTACATGCAACATATTGTAAAAATAAAATTCATTCTCATCAAATAACTGCTCGACAATTAAAGAAAATATTCATTTCAACTTTTAAGTGTAGGTAGGCATACTTGATGCGAATATATTTTATAGAAAATTGTTACTTTTCATCTCTAAATATGAACTGAGGTACAGGGAAAAAATAAGAAAAGTCATGCGTAACATTTTCGATACATATAAATTCACACCCATGTGAAGAACAGGTACACCAGCTAGCAGCATACAAATACAAAGAAAAACATTTAAGAATTTGATTTATAAATTAAACCACACAATTATAGGATCATTTTAAATATGACACTGCTCGGTCATACTATTATAAAATATGCAATCATGAAGTTGTAAAAATTTAATTTTCATCAGATAAATCAAATACTTCCCTATCAACTAAAATATGTCATGGACCAAATTACTTTAAAAAGCTTAACATTGTAAAACATATACATCTAAATATAACATCATTAAAAAAATATCCATAATTACATAGGATGATCAAATAAAAGTTTAAGTCTAATAAAAAATGTTAACAATAGACAGAAAATACAAAAGAGAGAATTAATAGGCATACATGCCTATCACATTTCGACATAATCACCAAGTCTATTTAGGCATTTATCAGAATGCAGAACCCGTCTGCCGAATTGTTTAACCCGTCTTAGTAGAAATCAGGTCCTTGTCGGATGATTTCACGGCACTGTCATGGAACATTGCAGCACATCAGGAACACTATACAGCACACTACCATAGCTCACTCCCAGCTCTGACGAGATTTCAAGCAGAGTTACCCGTTGATCATTTTAAATCATTTCTCCAATTCGTGCCGTGGTGATTTCTGTCATTAAAGAACTTGGCAGGCCGCTCCCTGCCATATTGCGGCTTTCAACATCTTGTCTGCCTGATTGACACGATTTCACATGTTGTCTGCTCATTGCAGATGTGGACACATTATTGACCCATAAAAAAACTAATAATTACTTCTTGAGTAGCCAATTTCAAAGAATTAGCCACTGAGATTTACAAAAAATTGAAGTGACAATGGAAGATAATAGGAAAAAAATACATTTTCACTAAAAGATAATTCTCTACATTAATCAAAAACTTTCATATTTCCTAATATTCTACATACAGAGGTTTCCAGAAATAAAACTTCTTTGCAAGTTTAACATTTACTTCAAAAAAATAAGATAATAAATCAAATTAAATTTAATCATTTCTAAAAATAGTTACCTTTTGCAATGGTATCATTCCCCTAAGAATATTTTAATTTAAAGAAAGAAATGACAATAATTTTAAACAGTTAAGAATAAATATTAATTATTTAGAGATTAATAATTTGTGTGTGGAAGATAAAAACCAAAGAAAAGTTTCTTCAATTTTTGCAAGCATTCCTCCCACAAATTATCATGAAATTTTATTACTTCAGAATAAATGTTGTTTCTAGTCTTAGAATTATTAATTTTAATTACAAACAGACATTTTTTAATGTTACTCACACCTAACTGACATTGTATTTGATAGTAATAGGTGTGAGTTCTTTTTAAGGAAATGATACCATTGTAATTTTAAAGACAAAAGTCGCGCCTTTTATTAATTAACTCTTGTAGAGAATGACCCTCTGGATTGTAAAGACATTTTATTTCCATTATCATGTAGTCCTCGCCTGATCTAATCAATCCATCAGGAGAAGCAGCAATATACTGCTGTATAGGATGAACAATTAAACCAGTTTTCCGGACTACATAATGAGGATTACGTTGTTGCACCGTATACCGGACATAATCCTCATTTTTCAATCCATACCTTACATCAGGGATGTTTGTCAACACTTCATCTTTTTTTTTAAAAATCAGAGTAGATAATGCTTCGAAATTAGCCACTCTACAAACAATTTTTTTACATCACTTGCAGTGAGTCGCAACTTTCTTTCAAACCGCCACTCACTGCAATTCTGTTGGACAGTCCTATTTTCCAGGGCTGTAAGTTCATCAATACTTTTGGAATAGTGGCGGTGATAATATAGTATTTCTTTCAGCCCCATCTGTGGCAAGTCAGTTGCAATTTTGCCACTGCTCACAAACGCTGGAAGGGGAATAGTTTCCTTGAGTTTGATTTCCTGCATATTTTTGTACACTTCCATCAAGGGAGAGGTAAAAAAAAGGAGCTGCAGTGAAATCAAACCCAATTTCATTCTCAACTGCTATCGCTGGTTCCCGCATAAATAGTTCTTCTGATGTCTGGGGAACCATTTTAATAGGTTTCGGTTGGTGCCAAGTCTGTATTCTTTCTGTTGGCGCTTCATACAGTTTTTTTGCTATGTAATCATTGATTGCATGCAATAAAGCAAAAACATGCTTACAAAATGTTGGAGTGCTTCCAGCAGGACAAGTACATGTAGCACTTATAACCTAAAGTTAAATAAATTTTAAATATTAAAGTAAAATATTTTAAAATTAGATTGCATATTCATATAAGTTTTCGGTATTTATATATCAGTCTAATGACTAATACATTTTAAAAAATTTATGCTAAAGTTAATTTACAGCTCAGTTTAAATTCAATTATTTTAAATAAAGACCATAATTTAAAATTTAAATAAATAAATCATGTAAATGAAAATTTCAAATAAACAAAAATTAACAGCTTATAAAAACACGTCATAAAGTATTTGAATTAAAAATACTATGTGTAAACTCGTGAGTTCTTTTCCGACCGTGTTCGAATTGTGACAAGAAAATAATTGCAGACAGGATTTGGTCCCACTGTTTATTCCATACCTTCTATGGGACATTTCTTAAAATCAAGAATATATTGAGATGTTACAGGATTACGATACATCGTTCAGCCGTGTCTACTTTTTCACGACCCCGGTTTTTCTCGTCACCCTCTCTCTTCTCTCCGTTCCAACCTTTCTTCTCCTCCGTCGTTGCCAGATCCTTTTCTCTATATCGTCTCTCGTTCGACCTGTTGCCAGGTTCAGGCAGCTGTTCCTTACACGCCCCACCTAAGAGTAAAATTTGACCCTTGTGGCTGATTTTACCATATCAGACACCAGGAACAGAAAATTCACAAACCGTGACACAGAAAATCCACAAACAGAACACACAATAATTGCAACAGTCAAAAGTCTTGATGATTGTTCTAGTGAAAGTTCCTTAATACAAACACATGAAATAATATGAATAGTTTACCCAATTGAAATAAGTGACTATGTTCCCAGAAAGATCTAAACTGTAATGGGATTGCAAACAGATACAAACACATTATACAAAAAAAAACAACACTAAATATATACATTACAGTTTTTATCTTAATCTAGACAATGTTTATTTCATTAACTCATGAATGAATGCTCAACGAGTTCACTAAATCTATATTAAGTACACAGTAAACTTTCCTACGGCTCTAATCTGCCTTTGGCCAGTATGATTTCCGACCCAACCCATCCTAATACAAAGTTAATTCGCTTTACACGATTTTTCCAAATTTGCATCAGAAGGTCTATATCGACTATTCGAGATAGAGCAGTTTGTTATAACATTCTTAAAACCTGAGCCGTTAAATTACATCCATAAGAAGTGTATTCAATCTTAAACCTCACTTTTTTAGTCATGCAAATTCCAAACGACATAAAGCATGCGGCATAATTCTTCGTGAGAGAACGACAAAAATCCCACTTCCACAAATCCAGTACCGTGACCCACGATGCTGCGCTATTCATTTCTACAAAACCTTCCCTTTTCAACAAAAGATAAATCCCGGTTCTCGAAAATATCTTTAACAAAGCTTCACGGGTTACCTTCGCACTGAAACTAGTCACCGGCCTAGCCTCGCCCCACCTAGTGTGCTGATCAACCAGACATAAAATATATGTATGCCCCTTTGAGCTTGGCGGATCATTTGGACCTATCAGATCCATATTCACCACCTGAAATGGCAATTCAGACCTTGCCCCAGGTGTACTGGATGATCGGTCTTTAATCCTAACCGATCGAGTGAGCTGACATTCTTTACATGACTCACAAAATTTCTTCACATCGGCCCTCAGACCCTCCCAAAAGAAAGAATACTTTATTCGTTCAAGCGTCTTCTTGGGACCCATGTGACTACTGAACACGGAAGTATGCGCTAGTTTCAACACCTCAGTTCTTCTGCACTTCGGAATTACCAGCTGCCCAATACTCTCCTGAGTATTTTATCCCTACGAAATAGATATCCATCTACTTCATAGTAGTTTCTTTTGCCTTCCTTAGCATACTTCCAAACCAATGCTAACTCGGCACAACACTCCTGTTCGGAACGAAAACTATCAGCCACCATGATTCCTTTATCCATCTCAGCGGTCACCTCCTCATCCTTAGTACCCAATGTTCCCACTTCATTCCGACATGAAGTAATATTCCTTTGAGAATCCTCAATGTGCTCCTGTGCTTTCTCTGGCAGAATACCCGACGAAACCTCGGTTTCATCTACATTTCCTGAGTCAACCCTCAGGTCCTGAGAGCTTTGAGCCAGTGAATTCTTTTCACTCTGGGCTCCTCCCAACATATCCAAAACATCTGGTGGAAGCAACACGTCTTCTACCAAAACTTCTGCCAAAGCACATAACACTTGCTGGTGCACCACATTAACCTGGCCACCGGTAGCAAGACCAATTGGAACATATACTAAAGGACATTTAACCGCCGGACCGAAAATACCTTTCAAATAAATCGTGGAAGCTCCTTCAACCGATATTCCAGGAACTAAGTCTTTCTTGATAACAGTAATTTCCGTACCAGAATCCAATAACGCATGGGACTAACTTCCCATCTACACTGATAGATGTTTTCACTAATTTACTTAATTTGTCTTCAATAGCCCGTCTAGGAATGACTTTACCTAGCACATCAACTCTAACAGCTACCGTCCCATCTACCAATTCCGTCCCTTCCGTTGACACCTTATTCTCATTAAGTCTTTTATTATCTACCTCTTTGTTTTTCGGACAATCCCGCTTAAAATGTTTATCTGATCCGCAGGTGAAACAAGCGAATTTTTTAATTTCAGTTACTTGACCCTTATCAAAGTTTTTCCTAGAAGAAAAATTATCTAACTTTTCTCCCCAAATGGCTGTTTACCCCAACTACCATTAAAACTTCTCTTTTCACTATCATTCCATTTAGCTCTCTCAGGTTCATCGTAGGATTTCCCTTTGGAAGCATAAAATATATCACATTGTTTGCCCAAGTCCCTGGGTTTGTACCATTCTTCCCCTTGGAGCACACCAATATGGGTCGCCGTCTCAGAATCCAACATTTCAAACATTTTATCTGCTACGATCAGTTGATTAACTGACAAAAAATCATTCGCACCTCTTAACTTACAGTAGTATAACCACATCGATGTTAAACGGGACGCGAACTGAGAGAAAGTTTCGTCAGAGTTACGTTTGGCCTTTCTAAAATTTTCTAAACATATTTTTGGTGAGGTTTCATACTCCTTGAGCACAACCTGTTTTAAAGATTCGTAATCTTTTAATTCTTCTTCGCCTAGGTTAACTAATAAGTTTGACACTTTGTCTCCTAACATGCATAACAAAACCTTCGGTTTTAACTCGTCGCTAACCATTTCACTAGCGAAAGCCTTTTCAAGACTAGAAAAGAAATATTCCCACCCGTCTGATTTATTGGGTACCTTTACAGTTAAGAGCCTAACCATTTTAACTATTTCATCTAAAGATTTTACACGTGAGGTTTGACCATTATTTTGATTAGCACTCTGTCTAGCGATCCTAGATAATTCCATTTCCAAGCGTAGTTTTTCAATTGATAATTGTTCTTGTTGTTCTAGTTTTTGCCGCTGTTCTGTCTCTAACCTTTCGGCTGTAATAACTTCCAATAACTCTTTTGCCTCTTCCTCCTTGTAATATTTACTAGAGATTATTAAATTCCTTAAAACAATTTTAGACATAGACGGATCAGGTGACTCATCTAAGTCCCGCGCTAATTGAATTAAGTCAATTTTCTTACTTCTAATGAGAAATGCCATTTTTAATCAAGCTAAACCTAATGCCAAATTACCTTCTGACAAATTTAACTACAAACACTTAAATGACCTAGTACTATATATTTAACAAGAAGCAAGAAAAATTCTACTCGTTTTTCTAAGAGTACTCAAATTCCAGAAACACAATACGAAATATGTTTACAATAAAACTTATATGAGACACAGTTATTTGTTACTAATCAAAACCTTTTTTCAAAATTAAAAAAAAACACAATTAACAACATACTTTAGCTACATTACCACAGAATTATTTCTCAAATCATAAATCTACTCTTGGTTTCTTTTTTTTAATTAAAAGAATCTTATGCAGGAAACAAAAAACCAATATACATATACATCCTAAATTACGAGCAAAGGAAATAACCTCAGATTGCATTAAACTATCAACTAACTGACAAATTGCAAAACTTTTGCTTAAAATGAAAAACAATCATTTAATATTAAAAAAACATGCCACATTCTGAGTCATAAATAACCTACAAAATCTCTTATTTACAACCTTTTCACAGGAAGTCTACTTGAAATACATATACATTTTTTAATGGATATTTTTTACCCACTCAAACATACATTTTTCGCAACCATTACTTCAAGATAAATTAATCTAATTCTTTTTTTTTTTTTTTTTTAATTCTGCAAACTGAATTGTTATGCTGAATTACTTTCTATACCCAGATTTTAATTTTTGAGACAACTTCCAAACAGTAGAGAATGATGATAAAAAGAAATTATAGTTTAACACTAGAACTCTAAATACCATATTTTACAACATTTAAAATGATACCCTATCATTTCCAGGTAAAATAAGTACACAATTTTCTTATTTCATCTACACAATAATCCAACAACATAGAATATTGCAATAAACCAATGAAATTTTCTTTTTTCAGATATATCTGCTTTTTCTATTTTATTTTAAAAAAAACAAATTAAATATGACTGCATCCCATTACTTTTTTAAATATTCACACAATATTTTAACTTAGGGAACAATAGCCACCTACCTCGACATGAAAGCTGTTTCAGTACTTGAACACTTTTCAGATCACGGCTCCATTCATCAGAAAATGAAGAAAATACGACATCTGTTCGTTCATATCCCAACTCGGCAGGTGATGGTAAAACTCCATATGAAGAAGGTCTTGTTTTTTTCACTTGAAACTGCTGCAAGGCAATTCCGGGATGCACGTGGTCATCAACTTGAAGATACACTGCAGGGTTCTATTTCCTTGTTAAAATTTTTCTTTCAAACTGAATGTCCACTAGAACCTTGTTCACAATTATGTAGTACGAACACCGATCAATTTGAAATATTTTGTTCATTTAAATTCTGCTCCATTGCATCGCACTTCTGACACCAGTGTAAACTCGTGAGTTCTTTTTCCGACCGTGTTCGAATTGTGACAAGAAAATAATTGCAGACAGGATTTGGTCCCACTGTTTATTCCATACCTTCTATGGGACATTTCTTAAAATCAAGAATATATTGAGATGTTACAGGATTACGATACATCGTTCAGCCGTGTCTACTTTTTCACGACCCCGGTTTTCTCGTCACCCTCTCTCTTCTCTCCCGTTCCGACCTTTTTTCTCCTCCGTCGTTGCCAGATACTTTTCTCTATATCGTCTCTCGTTCGACCTGTTGCCAGGTGCAGGCAGCTGTTCCTTACACTATGCCTTTTAAGAAAAAAATACTAACAATTTGGCAGAATCTTAATGTTTACACAATATTACTCCTTATTGAATTGAAGTTTTAAATGAAAAATTTACATTTCTTTTTCAAAATGGCTTGACATTTATTGTGTTTACTTTTAATGTGTTGGAATCAAATTAGAGTTTACTCATAAAATAGCAATAATTATAGAATTACTAAAGCTTAATAATGCATATTCATTAAAATAGAAAACAATGAAATTGATATTCAATGCTACTCTAAAATAAGAATCAAATTATAAACTTATCACTAATAATGTAGCTATTAAAAAATATAAATTAGCCCATTCACATTTCTTTCTTTTGGGGAATCAACTTTTAATTAAATAACTATCAATGTTAATACATAGAATCTTATTTTGTATTTTAAAACAATGAGTTATATTAAAGCATAAAAGAGTAAATAGTAATGCAATCATAATCGTTTTAAAAAAAGTTCCTAAATTAAAACAAAATAATTTTTAACTTACCTGACAAGTTGTTCTGATTTGAACACATGGCTTGTACGTCACTCTCTTTTTCATTTCGGCTTTAACAAAGCCTTGAATAAAAAAATCATCATTCATTAAGAAATCAGGCTCAGTAAATGATATCTTGCTTACGAATTTATCGTCGAATAATTTTAATCCTTTTGATATATTTGTAGCAACACTTCGATTTCCAGTGGCACTGGAAAACTTCGCACTGTAATTTAATATTTCGTGCAAATTGAAATTTTTCAAAAGAAGCGGTTTCGAACCTATGCTATGAGTCATTCTTGTGAAAAAATATGAAATAAAGAACTACAAAATTAATTAATAACTAAAATAACTAAGAGCTATATCTAAGTGAATCAAGAAATATAAATAAATATCCCAGCTAACACTAACGAAGCAGACGAATACTTAATTAGATAAATAAAGTAGAATAAAACAAAAGTTATGTAAAAGAGTTGTTAAAAATATTTCCTAACAGATATATGTACTAGAATAATGCAAAAAATACAATGATATCATATGTTTTTAATTAGATAAAATTAAGACAAAAGAGCGACGTCAACAAACGTATAGGAAACTAATGCTTTGAGATCGCACGTGTTGTTTATTGACGTTGGAATCACGTGATTACTGACTGGAGCCAGTCTGTCCATGAAGTTACTCCATTGAGGGATGAGGGCGAAGACTATTTCCGTTCGCTTTTTCGACTGCTACGCAAAATTCGGCAAATTTCTCATTCACTCCCGAGCGCAAAAAAAAGTAGCACTTAAAATAAAATGTAAGGATGGTATTTTTGTCAAGTGAGTAAGTTTTAAATTTAAAAATAAAAATTGATAGTTAAATTTTTTTAGCACTCTCTCTATATAAATTTTTCATTTGTAGTTTCTAATATATTTTCTAACTCAAATGCAGATATTTAATCAATCTAAAATTGCAGCACACACGACAAGATATTTTGTAGCTTACAGTTTTTGGTGCATGCGCTTACCATGCAGATATTTCCCAGTTGTTGTTTCAAAACCCCTTGGAGCAGAAAAGTCTACACCAAGTCCATTTGACATTTCCACATAAGAATGTCACAAACCATATCTTGATCTCCAAACAACTGTCCAAGGGAAAGTCCCAATAGTCCAGAAGATGAGCAGGGGTTGCAAGGACAGGTAAAGAAAGACTTTACCCCCTACTCAAAGGTCATACCCCACACAGGTAACTACTTCTTAAGCGCGCCAAGGCCGTGTGAAGAGCTATGGATCCCCTGCACTGTAGAGATAGGCCAGGCCTCTTAGCTGCTTGCCAGTGATGAGCAGGAGGGTTTCGCCAAGCAAGATTCCCCTTAGCTCTGTGGAGGGAATGAATTTCTGATTGCATGTGTTAAAGTATCCGACTGCGTTCGGAATCGTGATTTTGCAAAAGCATGTAAATGGATAATATTTATGATATTTAGTGTCACTTAGATCAGAAAATGTATGTAAATTTTTTTAAGAATAGTATTACAATAACAAATTATATTGAAGTACAATATTTTGACAAAAAATGAACCTAGAATGACCCATTTTCAAAATGTTCTTCTTTTGTGAAAAATGCTTTTATTATAATTATAATTTGCCTGTATATAGCTCAGACCTTTGTACAGAGGCTCAACTAGAATTTTTGAAATATATAATATAGAAGTGGGTTTATCCTTGTTTTACGACAACAGAGGGGAGCAATTTTTAGAAAAAAACGCTGATATTTATTTCAATTGGTTGTAACTCTGAAAATAACGTGAAATTTTCAAAATCATATTTGAGCCTCTGTACAGAGTTCTGAGCTATATGCAGGCAAAATATTATTATAATAGAAGCATTTTTCACAAAAGGAGAACATTTTGAAAAAAGGTTATTCTAAGTTAATTTTTTGCCGAAATATGGTACTTAAATCATTTTTGTCAAAATGTCCTTAAAACAATTTTATACATTTATTTTAATCTAAGTGGCACTAAATATCATGAAAATTATCCATTTATGCGCTTTTTTAAAATCACGGTTCCGAACGTAGTCGGATACCTTAATAGGCTTTTGTGTTCTATAGTTTCAAACAAAAAAAAATGGCTTAAAAACTTTAAAATTTGGCTCAATGGTCCCATTGAGGGAGCAAAGGCTACCGAAGAGCCTTACCTTTCTATAAAGATTGCACTCATTCGTTAACTTTATAGCTCAGGAAACATATAAATTGTGTACCATAAAAATCAATTAATATAAGTTAAATTGAATAGTGGCAATATTATGAGTATATTTACTACACTTATTTCATGCTGAAAGCCCATTTGATTTAAGAATCAGTTTACTGAGACAAATGTGCTCTTCGATAAATTTTTGAAATGAGGAGTGAGATTAGCTAGTTTAAATTGTCATCACAGCCTGCAAGTTCATGTCAGCCATCTTGCACTTCTATTTGCTTTTGTTGATCCTTATGCTAGAAAGATCTTATATCAAATATAAAGAATAAATTCCCAACATCTTTCTTTACACACGGACATTTTTCAACAGACAAAAAGTCAATTAAAGTCACAGCATAAAACATTTCCTTCACACTGAACTGCAACTGTATGTCAATAAGTCGAAGATGTAGCTCCTCAGGTGCTGCATCAATATCACTAGTAATGAGGTAAAATAACAAATTGAATTTAGGTTAAAGGTTCTCAAACTGTAGGGTGCGCCCCCTAAGGAGGCGGGATAATCATAGATGGGGGGGCGCGATTATATCGAAAAATCTATAACAAAAGATCATTTTAAAAAATATTAATTTACTGTGAGAGAGAAAGGACGCAAAACAAAATACATTCTGACAAAATGATAATAATAATAATAAAAACTAAAATACACATTTTTACACAGATGCAACATAAATGTATCCGAACTGCACAGTGTATTTGATAATTAATGCATTGATACTAAATTAAAAATAAGTTTAATAAGTAGAAAGTTAATACTAGATAATCAGAAGTACTACAGTTGCAAATGGTAATAAGATATACGAAATATATACTTTTCTTTTCTATGCAGAAAATTCATCATTCGCTCCTGCCCAAATTCAAAGAGTGTTTGATCACTAAATTGTCTTTTGATTTCGACATTTCGCGAGAAATCTATGATAAATTTCTTCTTCGGCAGTTGAGAGCCTTTCTGTATCAAGGTACCTGTGTACTTGGTATGTTTGATATCTTCTTAAATTAAAAATTATTTTGCAATCCGTTCCAATTTAAAAATTAGGAAGGGAAAGTAACATACTTATTCTGTTACTTAAAAATAACTTGCTTAAAATATATAATACTTAAAAGTAACATATACAAAATTTAATACTTATCTTACTAATTTTTGCGATATGTAATTAGTCGTTTTGTAGATTTACGAGTCAAAGTGCGTTATTATTGCATTCAAAATTGTTATTGCACAAGGGTACGAAGGTAAGTTGAAAATTATGATAAAAAAGTGGGTCACTTATATTGGATGTTTGATAAACAGTGATTTACGGTAAATTTTCTTAAATTCCTAAAAACTTCTTTTTTGTTGCCTCGTGTTTCAAACTCTGCAGATGAACTTTAATCTTAGCAGAAACACTTTCTTATTCCTTCTATGTTTTCCTAATAAAGGAATTCTTATTTCACAATAGTGGAAAATACTCGACGAATTTTCTGTCGCTCATGGGAAAGAAATCTCAATTCAAAGTGGATTTTCGGACTGTATTGGTGGGCTGCAAAATAAATAAATAAATAAAAATCCTTTACGTTTCGTTATTTGCCCACACCTACACTATTGGAGTGCTTAATTTAAACTTGACTTTCATCTCCGGCAATCCACATGACGATTATTTCAAGTACTTTTCACATATTTTTAAGTGAACTGCATTAAAAAGGCTTCATGATAACAATAATAATAATAAACTCTTTATTCATTCATCATTTGAGTCTAGGAATACATCAAGGAAACAAAACTACAGATGACGGAAAGGCCCGGAGAAGGCATGGATGTTTGTTAATATACAGTGCCTTCACGGCATGGGGGTACTCAAAATAGCCTTCTAGCCGCAATTCCTGTTTTGAAGTGGGTGGAAGGGGAAGAGAGGTGGGAGGCCTCTGACCACTCCCAGGGTGTTCGCTCTCAAAATTGGGGTGGGATCTATCAAAATCGTACTGTCACCTGCATGGTGCTCATAGCTAAGGCTAACTACAGGCGTAACATTCCGACCCTTAGCCACGAGGAATTTCGTAGACCTTGATCTGATGTTACTGTCGATCAGGTGGCACAAGCAGCAACAACAACGTAACTGAGTGTACATTTAATGATGTTCTTTATTTCGGATGACATGAGAACAAGAATTGCACAATTCATCTCACTTTCGCCATCGGAATCTGCATCAACGATATTTTTTGTGCTTTGAACAAACATCAAATGCCTTTGTCTGCCATAATTTGTTCTGTACACACATTATATTCACCTACTGAAAATAATTCTTCCGATAATGCAACAAGATTCGGCTTGTAATTTCCGTACTTTGTTCATTCCCAGAGGGGAAATCTTTCCATGTTAAGGGGAAAAGAAGTGCATAAAAATCTATAGTGGTTTGTTGGAACAGTTGCAATATTTTGTGTTAACTGATATTTCGGCTTAAGCCTTTTCGCGTTAAACGCATTTCAATGTACATGCACATTGATGATTACAATAGTACGGCAATACACCATTTATTTTGTAACTAACAAGGGGAGGGCACGATTAAGGAAGTTCATTTGAGGACGAGACTTTGTCAAATAGTAGAACTTCCTTACAGTGTTCAACCCTCAATGTAACTCCACTGAATGGCTAGTCAATTCGGAGAAAATAGCCTTCGAAATTCATGCTTAGCTTTTATACAGTAAAATTTTAAATACCTGCACCAACGCAATGCTATATTTGGTAGAGTATCTTTTTACCATTCGACTGGTCAGGTTTCCTGTCACGCGAACGGTTTGTGTTTGTTTTATTTTTAAATTCATTTAATTATTTTACGGCCGTGGGTAGCCTTACTGGTTATTTATATTATATTTTATAAATATAATTATTAATAAATAATACTTATTGTAGCATCGGACTCCAGACCGGAAGGCCTGGGTTCGATGCCCGATGCCGGATAACCAAACACCCTCCGAGTACACACGGAGTACGTGCTCGTTAAATCAGTGGGTTCGTAGTCTTGTGGGCTTAATCACGAGCGCAGGGACTGGAGAATATTTCCCTCCCCTTCAGTCTTCCCGAGATGCAGAAATTTTGGAGGTGGAGATAGAGGGCGTCGTGTCGCCATCTATCGTCCCTTTGTTTCGGGGAACTTCGCCGAGCTAAAATCGTACTGTCACCTGTATGGTGCTCAAGGCCAACGACAGGCGTACCTCTAGCCTATGCCACGATGAATTTCGTGGGCCTCGATCTGACTGCGTCAGACAGGTGGCATCAGACAACAACAACAATTATTTTACAGTTAAATAAATTTATTTAAAAAAGTTTATTAAATATTAAATGATATTTTAGATAAACATTTTGTATTTTAAAAAGTAAAATAATTACTGCAATAATATAAATATTTATATTATATTTTATAAATATAATTATTAATAAATAATACTTATTGTAAAAATGTGTTATAATAAATATTAAATGATATTTTATATAAAATTCAGTTACAAATAGTTTTATAATATGAAATACAATATATTATAAATAAAATGTTATTAAAAATTACAATAATGTATAAAATATATTTTAATAATTATTTACAAAAATATATATATCTTATATTATGTATTATTAATTGTGTGAATGTTCTTCTAATTATGTAAAATATTTAATATGTCTTTTATTTTCGCCGTAAAAATTGAAATGAATTTAAAAAATAAAACAAAACAAACAAACAAAATGGTCGCACGACTCGAACCTTGGCCAGTCGCTTGGCAAACAAATATTCTACCAACTACGCCATTCCGTCGGTGGAGGTAGTTAAAATTTAATTGTATTAAAGCTAAGCATAAATTTCGAATGTTATTTTTTCCGAATTGACTGGTCATTCGGCGCTATTACATTGGGGGTTGATCACCTTAAAGGAGTACTACTAGTACACTAAATTTCGTCAACAAATTAATTTCGTATGTCAAGCCATCCCCTTGTAAGTTACTGTTTATCAATTACTAAGTTTAGTATCATTCTTCCTAACAGGAAATTCCTAATGCAATAAGGAAAAGGAAATTTCTAGAGAAAGAGAACTTCGTAAGAACTTCGGGTTGTATAGTTTAAAGAAAAAAAATGTTTCTTTAAAGTTTTTGATATGTGTACTGCAGTGCTTCTCAAACTGTTAATACTTACTACCCAACAATTAACCATAATTTTCATCGTACCCCCTTCGGACAAATAACAATGCATTGAATTTAATAACATTGGCACGAAAGCTACAATACTACATAATGACATTTTCTTAAGTGCTATCGGCGTATATAAACGTCATTAATTACCCCGGACGTATATATACGTCTTTCTGAAGTACAATATTTTCTGTGCACTGCTATCCATAAAATTAATCCAAAGGTTTTGAAATGCAGTAAAAGGACCTTGATAGTGTTTTCGGAGGATTTACCTATATTTCAGAGGATTTCCTTATTTATTCCTTTTTCTCCCCTTTCCCCAATACATCACATACGCTGGCGTACGTGGAAAATGGCTGCATGGGAAGCGAATTGAATAACGTTTAATCGGCAGTTAAAGGATTAATTATAAACAGTAAAAAATTATCAAGACAAGTGTTAACTTTTTTTCATATAATTTTATACATGACAAACCCATGGGGTTATTGGTTATTATTAAAATTGTTTTCAACTTAGTATTGTTAAATTAATTATAAAATACATTGTGCAGTACTGATACATTTATAAGTGTATTATATCAGTCAATATATTAATTTATTTTTTACTATGTCAGAACGCATTTGGTTTCTTTACTTCCAGTAAATAAATATATTTTAAAAAAAATTTGTTTTCGATTTTTTAATATGCTCGCGCGCCCCTCGAAGAGTTATCACGCCCCCACAGTTTGGGAAACACTGGTATACTGTAAACATGTGAGAAAATAATAAACCATTTTTGGTTTAAACGGCCTCTTCATTGGGAAGATAACCCTACGCTACCAGCATTTTTACCACTATGTTATACCCGTACCCTAATGTTTGCCCGTGCCTGCTGGTAGACCCCTGAGGATCCATGTAACTTCTGAAGGGTGTCATGGCAAATTAAAACTAATTAGTCACATTCAACTTAACAAATAAATGTAAAAGATCTAAACACTGTGAAAATGTAGAAGGAAATTTTATTTATTTTTTTCCCTCAATGTACGACCATTAAGTGCTTGATTTGATTCGTATCATTTATTTATACTATAATTTATTCATTTTAACCAATTGATTGGTTTTTTTTTATTTCCTTTTGATACTACAGGATAAGTTCTACATAGATGTAAGTAATTAACTGAATGTGATTGCGGAAAGGATGAAAACAAAAAGTAATCAAGGAAAAAGAATCGTGTTTGTAATTAATCATTAAGTTTTATGACGCACGTTTATCATTTTCACCAAACCAGAAAAATGTCGCCAAATGGCATAATATTTCGCGAGTAATGTATATTGATTGACTGACATTGCAACAACTTTCGTTTCGGGATTTTACAGATGTATCTATTTAATTCCTTCACTTCATTATCTTCTATTTAATTCCTTCACATGAAATTGTTTTATAAGTGTGTATTAAGTACTGGAGTAAAGTGAATTTTCTGTTTTATAAATAAAATTATATACTCTGAGAAGCCGCCAAGAGGTGAGAACGGATAAGTTGAATGGGTACTTACGTATTATCACAACCTATTGGCGACATTATATGAAACGAAGCACCTGGTTGCCAATTCAGGGCGTACAATATACAAGGAATCGGGGTTGCCAACTTGGCGAGTTATTAATAGAGGTGGCGATTATTGCGATAATACGTAAGTACCGTTGAATGCTTATATGCATTGAGAAGAATATTCTTCTATATTCTGATAGTATCTATCACGGAATGTTACTCTGAGATATATCGAATATGTAGATACACTTAGATATTGATTCCGTTTTAACTGAAATTTGTGTAACCAGTTTTTTTTTTCTTCACATTAATTCCTCAAAACGAATTAAGGGGCTTTTTTTTGTTTCGTTTTTTTTAATGAAAAAAAGAGGATTTTAATAAGAATCATTTTCTTTTCGGGTTAGAGAATAATTATAATGAAGAATTAAATAAACAGAAAAATTCCGATTTCATATTTTTAGGAACAGAAATATTTTTGTGCTTGTTTTAATGATTCTATAGAGGATTTTCAAGTATTTAAAACATAGAATGTGTAAGCAAATAAGAAACTATTTACATAACTAGTTCGAATTCCCTTTTGTTTCATTCAAATACATAATAATTTATATTTTTGAAATATTTTTTATATTTCTAATGGGGCTGCAAATCGGTGTTTTACAATTTCAAACCTAGTACATTCCCCAGGAGCTGGTACCTCTTTTCAGTTCGGCACCCTATAAGCGGATACCCATCGCCGCAGGTAATTTTGACACCCAGTTTCCTCCTCAGAGAAAGCCACCAGAGCTCTGGCGATGCGAAACCGTACTTAGGATTTTAATTTTGACGAGAGCACCGAAGCAAAACAGGAGCTTAAGGGATCCTTTACATGCCCCATAATCGTGCGACATAGTTGCTGTCGATTTTCTGCATCATGAAAATCCACCGAAATGGGTGAAGTTGTCCCCGCAACCTTACACGTACTAGGCCAGCGACAAACCAAATACACTACCCAGCTGGTTATTTTTTAAATATATACAAGTTGATTCTAAAATGATGGGACAAACTTTGAGGGGTAGTAGAGCTCCCAAAAGTGAAAAATTTTGTTTTGGAATATATGGGCGGAAGTTCTACGTTAAGGCACAGACAGAAACATGACACATTAACGGAAATATAAAATGTTCATCAGCAGCATGCTTAACGAGTGATTCCGTAGAGGAAATGTTCAAACAGTTTTTTAAATTGCATCCAACAACCGCCATGCATGCTTGTCGACCCTTAAGGCGTGATTAGCTGACAATATTGGCGACAGTTGAAGGCAGTAAAGCAGTATACAAGCGATATGCTGCACCACTAAAATGAACATTTGTTGCTTGAGATTTTGATCGCTATTGGGCTTTTATTAGCAGTGAAAAAGGCAGGCATACATTTAATGTACGCCACGGCTACATCAGGAATGGTTTCCAAGTAGAGGTCTACCTAACCGTAAATTTCTTCATAGATTACATCAATAGTTGTGTGAAAATGGTTCATTTATCACCAGCACTGATGGAAGAGGTAGATGGAGGGCTGCACGACGAACACACCTGAAAGAACTCAGAAACTCAGCGGAAAAGTTTTCTTTTAATGTTGCTTTGCTATCTCGCACTCAGTTTCATGGTCTTTCCTTTTAAACTCAGTTAATTCGTTTTAGTGGGGCAGTGAAATTTGTGGATTAGTTCTTCATTACTTCACGACATTAGAGGAGGAATGCAATGATTTGAAAACAAATCCAGAAGGAGTCATTGCTGTTTTTATCATTCTAACACAGTCAGTAAACTATTATGTCTAACTATGACTTGTTTCAGGTCTTGAATATTTGGACGGATGACTTGTTAGATTATGTGGACGAAATATCCGGTATAAATACAAAGGCTATAACATGTTGTTCTACATGCCTTTCAAACAACCGTTTGAAGAGTTTTACTGTTGGACTGTTGGCGGATGCAATTTCATAAACTGTTTTAACAATTTTTGTACGGAATCATTCATTAAGTATACCGATAGTGCACATTTTATTTTCCTGTTAATGCGTTATTTTTTCTGTTTGTGCCTCAACGCAGCCCTTCCATCCATATATACCTATACAAAAATGTTTGATTTTGTGAGATTTACCCCCAAAAAAAATTGCCTCATCACTTTTGAATCCCCTTCCGTATATATTAGCAGAGGTATTTTGAGATTTCTTAAGGCGTTTGGCCCTTGTGCAAAACTATGGGCGCCTCCTCTGTGGTAGTAAACAGAATACAGACAGTGTTGGCCAAAATTGTGAACACTTTTTTTAAATTATGTTTTTTTAAGTTTGCCTGCTTATACAAAATTTTACGTTCCACAATGTGTAAAATATTACCTATCATTTTAAAAAGTATTTAATACTGAATTTAAAATAAAAGACATTATTCACAAATATATTTCCAACGTAAAAAAGTTATGCTACAATAACTATCGATATACATTAGATAACTGATGACAGCAGTGAGTCTTCAGAATTTAGTAGGGTAGTCTTTATTTTAAATTACAGCTTCACATCGATGTTTCATTGAGCTAAAAATAGCTTTGCGCTCTTTATTCGTTATTACATGATGCCAGGAAGCAATTATATCCTCAAATAATTCATTTTTATTTCATGGGTACCTCATTCGTACAAGAGTTTTCAAACGGTGCCGCAAGTCTTCTATAGGATTGTAGTCGGGACTGTTTCCTAACCAGAACAATGTCTCGGTGATCTTAGAACGGTACCAGTCTTTCAATTACTTTACTGTGGGGAAAGGAGCAGAGTCTTGCTGAAAAATAAATGAAGCTTTGGTTCTCGAATGGTATCACTGTATTTTATGACACCCAGTGTCTCATCCGAGAGTCCCTAGGAAGGCGACCGATGCCTTCTGCTTGACTCAATGATAAAACTATGTGGGTACTTCACAGTTACCTGGATACAGTCAAGATATAGCATTTCTGCTATTTTACGCATTTTAGGCATCACTACCGATATTTTAGTTTCGTCCCTTCATATAACTTGTGACCAATAATCATTTGTGCAATTAATATGTTCCAGAACCAAATGTAGTCCTTTTAGAGCTGCTGTGAACTGAGATAGGGTATTTTTCTGGGAATTATACCTTTTAGTTTTACATCCGCTAGTCTACTGCTCATTGTTTTTGAACTGATAGAAACACCAGCATCACTTAGATCGTTTCTGAAGGCTGTCCATGAAATTCTTTTATTTCTGAGATATAATATTTTTGTTCTTCTGTCATTAACAGGTGTGGTGCACTTTTTTTGGCGTTTTCTTGTTTTTTTTTAAATTAAATTTGTCTCCCGACACCTTAAACAAAACTTCCAGTCTCCAGATGTAGTCACTGAACTACCCACCTGTTATGTAATTTTAACGTAAGAAATACCACTTTCTCTCTTTTCACATGTGTCCAATCTACTTTTATATTTAATGTCTTTGCTTTTTGACTAATATCATTGTTATCCTACCCAGAAAACAATCTTGACCTCAATCTTATAGAAAACTTGTGGCACCGTTTGAAAACTCTTGTCCAAATAAGGTAACCATGAAATAAAAAAGAACTAATTGAGGATTTAATTGTTTACTGGCATCATGTAATAACGAAGAGCCTAGAACTATTTTCAAGTCAATGAAACACCGATGTAAAGATGTAATACAGAATAAGTTCAACCTCACTAAGTTCTGATAACTCACTGCTATCATAAGTATTTTATGTATATCAACAGTTATTGTAGCATAAGTTTTTGTGCGCTCTAAATATTTGAATTTCTGTTTTTGCATCGAATTCAGAACTAAATTCGTATTAAAATGATATAAAATACTTAGCATGTTGTGCAACGTAAAGTTTTCTATAAGTATAGAAACTGAATAAAAAATAATAATTTAAAAAAAGTGTCCACAGTTTTGGCCACCCCTGTATAGCACACATTGTCAAACACTCGCACAAACAATAGCGTAAAAAATTAATGCATGTGACTCCCGATCTGACAAACCTAAGTACTAATGCGAAGCTAAAGTTGGTTCATTCAATTTCCCTGACCTAAACCCGGTTTCTTAATTTAACATCGCATCATGACTTAAGTTAAAATTAATTATAAATGTTATAAATTAATGAAACTAATCAATACTGATCGTATAGTGGTAAACAATTAAATTTATTGATTAACATATTGGAAACAAAGTTAAAATTTACAAGGGTGGTACTTATCTGAGAGTAGAGGAGCGGACGGAGGGGTGACCCCGGGTAGCGAGTTCGCTGTCAGACGGGAAGGTTTTTCTGGCAGATGTAAGAGGGAAAAAGCCTCGAGAAATGGCATGTACGTGCTTTTAAAGCTGATCGCACCACTTCGAAAAAAATCCGCAACGGATTCATTACCGTCAAATCTACCACCCTGATTGGACTCAACAGTCCGCGCAAGAACACAACCTTGCCGGCCATAAGGTTCGTTGAACCTCGACGCACCCACATTCCTGTGTAATCCCTATTTCCTGTAAACAAGGCAAATGCAAAAATTAAAACTGTATCTCAGGGGCCGGCGGCCTCCCATCAGTACAAAACGATTCAAATGAATGCCGCCCTTTAATTAAACGAGGAACGATGGTGTAAGGTAGTAGTCCTAGACGTTGATGACGGACGTGACTTAACAATACAGTCTTGCCTCTGTTACCATTTGGCATACGGTTCGAAATGCGTTGTATCTGGAGAATATGTCCAGGAGTAACATTTATCGATTATAATATTTCGGATCATGATTTTATTGAAGATGGATGGATAACGAGATGAGCAACCCCACCCTTTCCAAGCCCATGGGCTCGAACCCAGTTAGCCCAATTTTTCTGTTGTAACAAAAAAATTGGTTTATCTACATACATATAAAAATAGACGTATGAATTCAACCTCGTTTAAAGTTCAATGGTAATAAAATATTTTTATTCTTGATTGAGTTATTTGTGAAAATGATGGTAAAACTGAAAAAATCCTATAAGTTCCAAACTGTTCATTTAACGCCAGAGGACTACAATAATACATTGATTAGCGTCATATTTTTGCTTTCCATAACATAAGCTAAGAAACATTTTCCTATTAATATTTGATTGTAAACATCATTAAAATATCTCCAAATATTTATATATAGAATTTACAATGTCAATGAGAAGTACTTTCTCCCATCTATACAATTTTAATAGCATATTAAGTTTACATTATTTGACTCAGATTTTGTGGTAAATTAATTAGAACAAAATTCGTTTCTTGATCAATTTAAGCATCCCATAATTTTGAATTAAGACTAAGAAAATTCAAAGAAACTTTAAGTTAACTTAGAGTTTTTTAATCTGTTTTCTGATACACACGTAAAAGATTCTTTTTTCATGTAGTTATAAATCATTTTTAATGCCCAATGGGTTCAATTCATGATGTGATCACATGATAAAGACAAACACGTATTCGCATTGAGTTCAAAACAGTCATCAAACTAAACTTAATTTTTGTTCAATTTTTATAAGACTCAGATAAAATACTTAATTTCATAAAATTTCATTTTTTAGTATTTCTTTTTATCAAAAATTATGAAAAAAATATCTTATTTTATGCATGCACTTTTAAATAAAATGCGTTTTGTCTACCTATGTGCATTACTAAAAATTTGTGAAATTACTGAAAAATTTGTACCTTTTAAGAGAAAGTTTTTTAAAAGATCAAAAGTTTTGTAAACAACGAAGCACATGAACTGATTAGCTAGAAACACGTGATTTCTTTTATTGTGTGGCTATGACATCACATGAGCTTTTGAACTGGCTGGCTAAAAACACGTGGTTATTATTATCAGGTGACTATGACGTCATTAAACATATGTAACGGAAAAGTCAAAGGTATGGATGATATTTTCTTTTCTGGTGACTTAAAAAAGTAAGAGTAAAGAGTAAAGCGTACATTGAAAGAAATTATATAAAAACGTTTTCACAATTATGGAACGAAAATTTCGAAAAATCTTTCATTTTAGATACCCTGTCTTTCAAAATGTTCTTAGCACCCAGAGTATGATCAAATTGTGCCGGCAACTCAAAAGATTAGATGTGAGTGCTTTATTTTTAAATTTCTCTTACTTGCATTAGATAACATTTTTAAAAAATACGCATGTGCTTTTATTTTAATAGATAAATTGAAAATATAAAACTTTTGTATAAGGGTTGATCAAATGAAAAGTGGAAAAATAAAAAGAATACCTTTATTGGAAATAAAAATAAATTGCCATAGGGATTGTAACACAGATCTTACCATTTCGACAGTAGGCGTATGCCTTCGCTGTAGAAAGATCGGGGGTGATTCTCCATTGAGTCCTGCATAGCTTCCTTCACCTTATCTTCCGAACGGAAACGTAATATTCTCATAGGTGGAAAAATATGTGAAATATTTCAGGAAGACTTATTTGGGCTTCACGATGGGTGTGCTAACTCTTTTCAATGGAATTGTTTTAAGATTGTCAGGGTTTCACCGGAGGCATTTTGACCGGCATATTCAAGGACATCTAATATCATTTGTCCCCCTTCACAAAAAATTTTGCACCAATTGTTTGAACTAACCAGTGCTCGCCCTATATTGACCCCATTGGCTGATAAATTCCAGAATTTCATTAACCTTCCGCAATCAGAAAACATACTAACGTGAATTGTTCCGATATGGACGTATCCAAGAATAGTACGACTTTACTTTTGATTATTTTCCTCTACCACGAACAAGTTTCATTATTGCACATCGTATGAGGTATACACCTCCTACCTCTCTTTATATCCACGTTCGATGGTTCTTCTATAGCTGCAATCTTTCTGACACAATTGCACGTGTCCAATTTCATTTGGATAACTCTTATAAAAGCATTAGTATTTAGTTAAAGGAAAATGATTTTCAGACGCCCATGGAGAGTTTTGAAGTTTTGATTCATATCGAATAGTAATTTTACCCCCGTTTGATTATGAACTAGGCAAAAAATTTTTAAATGTCCACGGGAAGCTATTTTTTCAACTGTAATTTGTGCCGCTAGCACTTCGGCTAACACAACTGATACCTGGAGTTTCAAGTCGCAAATGCAAATCACGACCGATAAATTTCCTGAGAAGCAAGAAAACTGTTTCAGGTGTAGTACAATTGACTCAAGTTGATAATTATATACCAACTTGACAAAAAAACAATAGATTTTGCCGTTTCGCCTAGCAACGGCAACTCCTTCTGCAAGTCGCAAATAACAAAGAAGAGGAATAAAAGCCAAGATAGGCTGGTCCAAATAGGAAATCATATCGTCTCAGTCGTCTAAGGCATGCATGGCGTAGCTGCAGACCGGTAGATCAGTAGATCAAATAAACACCTCTGCCAAGGTCTACAGCTTGTCGTCGAAGGCTCTACTAAAGCCCATAAGAACAAGATACGTTTGCATAGTTTGCAATGTCCCATAGTATATTGAGCTCTGTTTCCTGAAATTGCAAGGGAAATAATGCGAATAAATTCAAATTAAAAAATGTTCCAGTGTTCACGCTTAATTTTTATAAATATCGTGTAATGTAATATAAAAAAGAAATTCAATACACAAATATGTTCTACCCTTAAAAAGCTGTGGGGGAAGGGAGGTAAACATTATTCCAACCAAAAAAAGTCGTTAAAAATCCAATTAACTTTAAGTAATAAGCTAAAACAATTTCTTCTTTTAATCCACTTTAAATTTCAAAAAATATTTTTACATGACATTACTATAACTAGCCTTATAAAGTGTTATTAGTAGGTACTTATGTATTATAGAAACAATCGCAAACGTTCAAGATAACTCTCCAAGTTAGCAACCCCAATTTCAAATGTGTAGTATGCGCTGAAGTGACAATCACGTGCTTCGTTTCATATAATATCACCCATAGGTTGCGATAATACGTAAGTTCTAAATGGTGACTAACACACAGTTTTGATCTCTTATTAAACCTATTTCAGGTCTTCGTGTATACATCGACAGCGTATTGCAACAGCAACCACTTAACAATGGAGATTATGCTAGAAGAAGTTTTAAGACTGCCATTTCCAGTTCAGAAATTTATAGATGCATTACAGTAAGATTCGGTTTTTGCAATTATGCATCCATGTTCAAAAAAGTTATTATTTTTGTAAGTGTTTATAAAAGTGTGAATATGTTCTGAGCATACACATAAAAATATATATATATACATAATATATACATAAAATTTATACATAAAATGTCAAGTACCTGTACAAAAAAAATATTGGCTAAGATATTACAGAGACCCAAATGCCAACCTTTCTCAAAATACGGCACCGAAAAATATATTTATTGCTCCATTGTGGTAATCTGAGATTTTTCCATAGCTGGTATATTCGTCCCCGGCAGTTGTACGCTTATATTTTCAATTTTTTTTTAGTAAAGCAAACAGCTTAGTCATACACAGGGCATACAGACTGCGCAGCAGACCTCGGTCTCCTATCATGAAAGGATCAGTAGCATGGTGTAGTCTTGACTAGTTGGGCGGAGGCGTGGCTTCAGGAGGAAAGAATCAAAAGGGTAGCCTGGGAAAGGAATAAGTTCGACTTCTGGTATGGAGCATTTCTATTGGCTGATGGTAGTGAGCCTTTAGATGAAAATTAAATTTATTTAGAAGGGTTGGTGATATTATCTTAGTTTAACTTAATTTTCTTCAAGCAAAGCTTCAACTAAAAGATAGGTATTTTTTATGTCTCTTTCTGATGACTTAAGTTTGAGAATTTTAGGGTTTCTTTTAATTAATTTAGAAATATTACTAAAAAGTTCCAGGACTTGTACTAGGTTAGATTCTTTGTTATCTTGGTTCGGAAATCCTCGGAAACTTTTATTATTGGCATTGAAATTTCTATGGGAGGTATTTTCTTCTAGTGTTGGAGGGCCAGAGATATTACCGTTAACAATGTTAGCGAAGGAAACTCCCTGTCTAATATTATTGCTACTGAAGTTTTTCGTGCTTTTGATTTCTTCTAGGTGGGAACCTTGTTTGGGCTTGGGAATTTTGGACACTATGTATAACACGCCGTATGGACATATTCAAGACAGTTAATGCAAATGGATTTTCCTGCCTTTCTTTAATATCATAATCTTTTGCGAGATGGTCCTTTCCATATTGGTTGATTGATTGATTGAATATTAACGTCGCAACTGTTCAGCAACACGAGGGCTTTTGGCAAAGGACCACGTAATTTTGAACCATGGTCAAGTGACGTGGATGACACCTGAGCTGGCACCCCCCTCACACCACACCAATGGAAGGACGTTTCAGCTCTCGACAGATTTAACGTGCATCGCTGCCCTACACGGCGGGTCTTCAGTGGTATTGGGCTCGAACTCGTGACAAGGCAAGCCACGATCCGATACCTATACCACTCGGCTACCGCGACCACCTTTCCATATTGGAGACAGCGTGGTTTAGGCTGTGTGGTAGAAGTTATTTTAACTAAAGCATTCATAGACTCCTCTAATGAGGAATCCCTCTTGTTGTGACTCGAAGAACTATTTTTTCCGATTTCAATATCTTTTATTTTTTTTTTACACGCAAGATAAAATTAGGCTATTTACACTTATGACTTAATAAAACTATATACTTGAAAGAATGAATTATTTGAGCACACGCTCCGTAAACATACAGTATTACACAGTTATTATCTTAGCGAGTAAAACGTAAACTACTTTGAACATTTCATATATAAACTTACTTAACTAAAATTATGTTGCAATATTTAAAGAGAATAAACAAATATTAAGTAATATAAAACAAGAAATGTTGAACTTATTAGGAGTGGCAACATCTCTAATTTAACTTACATGTAACCCAAGTGCTTATTTTATGTACTCATAACCAGGAATATCTATGCAGAATTTGGGCACTATTTATAAGACAATGAGTATATGAAAAGAAAAAAAATTAATTTACATTAGCCCCAGGGCATCTTTTGCAGCAAAAATTAATGTAAGATCGTGTTTATTTTGGACGAAACAATATTTCTAGGAATTGGAAAAAGAGAAAATGTCATTAATTTCTGCTATTTTGAACCCCTTTATTGCATTCAAATCACTTCCCTTTGAGAAAAGCGATGAACATGAAACTTTTGAGTCGAAAGGAAAATTTCCAAATGCTGCCTAAAGAACTCCATCAAGAAAAAGATAAAGTCATAAGTGTAGCACAATACACACGTTATCCTGTTAAAAACACAAAAGCAAGAAGAAATTCAACATGCCGATCATTAAAGGACAGTAAAACTACAATAACTTGAACAAAATATGACTGATTTCTATGCAAATAACATCCCTGTAATGTTAGCAAAAAAAGTGTGTGATTTCTATCCTTTATTATAGTCTTGCTCATTTAAAACATCTTGGTTTGGTTTGATTGATATTTTTTTCTCAAATTATCAAAGAAAAATTGAAAAGTCCTTAAAAGTAGGTAAGTATGCTTTCTCTTAGTTAAATTATTGACTAGAATAATTCTTTTTTGTAGTGTACAGTAAAAATAATAATAAAAAAGATTGGTGTGACTCACAGTCATCCCGTGAACATTAACGTTAGTACTGAGTGCTCATCTGCTCCCGGGTTAAGTGTAATCTAAATCCCGGACGTCCTAGTGTTAAAGAATTCGGCCGCCATATAAAGAGTGTTTTTTTCCAGGTATACAAGTTTAAGTTGGCATTACTTTCCAAGATGGCGACCGATTTAACAGCTGTCAAGTGATTTATTCTCAGTTTGGTTTGGCAATTCATCCAAACGATCAACAAGCAAGGCGTAGATTCGTCGAATGGGCCCAAAACAAGATTGCCGTTGTTCCCGATTTTCATAAGCGAATTTTGTTTAGCGATGAAACGCACTTCTGGTTGAATGGCTACGTCAACAAACAAAACTGCCGCATTTGGAGTGAAGCTAATCCACAAGTGTATGTCGAAACATCGTTACATCCAGAAAAACTGACTGTTTGGTGCGCTTTATGGGCTGGTGGAATCATTAGTCCGTACTTCTTCAAAAACGAGGAAGGCCACAACGTTACAGTCAATGGTGATCGATATAGAGCCATGATTACTAACTTTTTCATTCCTGAATTGAACAATCATGATGTCCAGGAGCTGTGGTTCCAACAAGACGGCGCAACATGTCACACAGCTCGTGCCACAATGGATTTATTGAAAGACACGTTTGGTGACCGCCTAATTTCCCGTTTTGGACATGTGAATTGGCCTCCAAGATCTTGTGATTTAACACCGCTAGACTATTTTCTGTAGGGCTATGTAAAGCCATTGGTCTATGCGGATAAGCCACAAACGCTTGACCATTTGGAAGACAACATTCGCCGTGTTATTGCCGATATACGGACACAAATGTTGGAAAAAGTCATCGAAAATTGGACGTCCATATTGGACTACATCCGATCCAACCGTGGCAGTCCTATGCCAAAAATCATATTTAAAATGTAATGCCACAAGATTATCTTTCGAATAAAAAAACTTCATGTCAATCTAATAATACATCGTTGTTTTATTGCAATTTAAAGTTCTATACCTCTAAAAAAAACACCCTTTATAACGCGCTGCAACTTCATAAAATAATAGCGGAGCGAATAAAAAAGACCCTGCTGTCAAGCTGGTGGTGTCAGCTAATTCCTTTCTGCATGCCGATCTCCCACCCATAAACACGTTGCGCGGGAATTTGCGCAGATGGCCAGGGAAGAACTAAGAGGAGGCCTGCGTCTGAGAATCAGCGCAGTTGATCAGGGAGGAACCAGGAGGAAGCTAGTCCTTGCAACGAATACGCTAGTTTTCAAAAGCCAAGGGTAAGTTGTTTTAAACCTATATTTGATACAGCTTTAATGATAAGACTCGTTGCTTTGTGAACCTTTTGGAAAGCCAATCAGTTTTGGATTATAGAGGGAGCCTTTCCTTCCTATTAAGTTTTAGAAATTACTTGCTGAGAAACATTTCTTTTTGGAGTCAGTGTCTTACACAAAGACCTGTCTCATGAGGGGGAGGATACAGTATGAAAAACACATAGCCATAAGCAGGGCCGGCGCTTGCAGTTTTGCCTCTCCGGGCAAACAGGTGAAATGCCACCCGTTTGTAACAAAAATTATAAGAGATAACCTAAGCCCTTCCCACGCTTAATGGTAAAATAAAACGGGAGCAAAAAAATTGCTATCAATAATGTTGAAGTTCTGATTAGCAAAAAATATTAATTTATTAATTTATGTATTTAGCGCTAAATAATTAAAGTTAGGGTTGCACAGAAAAAAAGAAAAAGTTATTTCAAGTGTATAATTATAAAATACAGATATAAAAAATACTAAAACAAATTACAGAACCAATAAATATTAAAACTTAATTACATATTAAAAATACATTTAAACCGAGAGTTAAACTTAAAAGTGTTTTTTTCTCACTTTTAATTCTGAGAATTTTTTTACAATTTCTTTAACATTAATTTCTTTAGCCAGTTCATGTTCAATTGATATTGTTTTCAAGCCGTTTAGCTCATCCTCGGTAGTTGTGGGGCGTAAAATGTTTTGTAATTAATTTTAATTTGGAGAAACTTCTTTCTCCACTTGCCACACTTATTGGGAGAGTAAGCAATATCCTTAGAAGTTTAAAGGGATTTGGAGCAAAATCCAGGTTCGATATGAATTTTAAAATCTCGATTGGACATTCTTTTTATTTAGCAAAGCCAAAACCCCTGCCAGGTCCAGCGCGTTTATATTTGATGAATTGCCATTAGTTAACACTGTTTCTAGATCTTTACAATACTTTAGTATACGTCATTTTGAAAAGTATCTCTTAAATCACAAATATAAATAATGAATGTACTCAAACAATCATTAATGTTTTGCATTTTAAATGAACTACTATCGCCCTTTATAAGGACTAAAGAAATTATTTTTATATGAAAGGTAAATAATACATTTTTTTTTTATTTGAATAACACAATGTCAATCGAAAATATTTTAAGACGATTACGGTACATTCAAGCTACGAAAACACGCATACTTAAATATGTTAATAAACATGAAAATATTCTATGAAACTGATGACATTTATATTTATGTATGTAAAACGTAAAATAAATAAAATAGAACAAGCACACATACACACAATTTATTTAAATTATAATAAAATAGTGATTTTGCTTACGTTTTAAGCTATTTTCAAGTGGGAATTTATTATGCTTGTGCGCGGTGTCCTTGAATTTCAAATATTTTGACTTTTAAATAACTTAAAAGATCGTAAACATAAATATATTATATATATATTATTAAAATTCAACATATTAATTTTTCATAAGATAAATGAATCTTGGTTCATTTTCTTCATAAACTAGTTAATTTTAAAGTCAATTTCCCTCTTCCTAAGGTTGCCGCCCCGAGCAGGGGCCCGAATTTCCCACCCCTAGCGCCGGCCCTGCCGTAAACGCAAAAAATAATCTTTATAGGGAAAAACTAAAGATCTGTTGGTCAATGGGGTGTGTGTGTGTGGGGGGTGAACCCTTAACCCTCCCCTTGTGTTTGCCGCCGGCTAGTTTTTATCGAATAATGTCTTGAAATAAGGTATCCGACTACGTTCGGAACCGTGATTTTAAAAAAGCGCATAAATGGATAGTTTTCGTGATATTTAGTTTCACTTAGATTAGAATACAAGTATAAAATTGTTTTAAAATTGAACATTTTGACAAAAAAAAAGTTAGTAAAATACAATATTTTGGCAAAAAAATTATCTTAGAATAATTTTTTTTCAAAATTTTCTTCTTTTGCAAAAAATGCTTCTAAAATAATAACATGTTGCTTATATAAAGTAAAGACTACTCCAGAGAGTCTGAACTATTTTTTTTTTTGAAAAATTCACATTCTTTTCAGAGTTACAACTAATTGAAATAATTATTGACGTTTTTTTAAAAAATTTCTCCCCTCTGTTGTCGTAAAACATGGATAAACCCACTTCTAAGTTTTATATTTAAAAAAATTCCATTTGAACCTCTGTACATAGGTCTGAGCTATATACTGGCAAAATATTATTATAATAAAAGCATTTTACACAAAAGGAGAATATTTTGAAAATTGATCATTTTATGTTCCTTTTTTTGTCAAAATATTGTACTTAAATAATTTTTTATTGTAATAACATTCTTAAAACAATTTTATATACATTTTCTAATATAAGTGGCATTGAAAATCATAAATATTATCCATTTATACACTTTTGCAAAATCATGGTTCCGAACGTAGTCGGATATCTTAAAAGAAAAATTTATTCTTACTCGAATTAATCGGATGATTTGTTGGACATAAAAATCCTACTATTGATTTTTTCTCAAGAATTTCTTACTACTCACCTAATCTTTTGATATCTATTTAAGAACATCAACAAAAAAAAGTTTATGAGTAATAAATGTATTGAAACTTAAACCATAAAGTATTATAGATATAAATACACACACGTACATACATGATATATATATAAATAAGTAGCATTAAAACATTGAGCACATGGTAGAAATGTTTGAATTTGTAATAATTAAAACATATAAGTATGGGTGTATGTTTGATTGTATAATTTACAACACATACTCATACTTTCTTTATTTTCTTTATTTTTTTTGTTGTTGTTCCATATTATTCATTTCGTATCAATTTTTTTTTTCAAAAAATTTCCCAAATTCTTTTTATTTTTTAAGAACTTAAAATAGAATAAAAATAAATTTTCTGTAACTGCAAATATTTTCATTTATTAATTTTTAGAAAAAGATTCTGCCGTCATCAATATGGCCAAACTGTGCATTTATTCATTTTACTCGTAATCTTAAGTAACATATGCTGCTGTAGGTTTTTTTTTCCAAATTTAAAAATAACTCAATGACACAAGGAACTCGTTTTCATTCAGAAAAAAACACCACAATTTTCGTTAAAATTTACATAGTTGTTATTCATGCATTTGCTTATAAAATATTTTTTAAAACTTCAAAATACCTCCTGAACAAATATTTGTTTTAACATGTAAATTACACGTTTGTGTGTGGATCATGCATAACTGTATAAGAGACGAAATATAAAACACATTTTATAACAGTAAAAAAATTACCTCAAATAAAAATATGTTAAAATATAATTTAAATTTTGGTGAACTCTTCTAACTGAAGAGAAGTACTCCTATTTGGAGTCCTATTCTTTCCCAATACCCTCAAGAACAAACTTAATTAGATTTTTTAAAAAAAATAACTAATCAAATATGTGTTATTCTTTTCGCTGATCCTAGTTACCATTAGTTAATGAAAAGAAAAAATCAAATAGTTTTCAGAAAGAAATACTACGTTGTATACATTAAATCACAACTCTACTTTTTAAGTTTAATTCTTACCTTAGCACTCTGTTGTGAAAATGTTATGAAGCCAAATTTATAGAACATAAATAAGTTTAAGTTATATATAGGGAATGAGATTAATATTTAAGATAAAATTGAAGAACCCCTTATTCCATAACGAATTTTTAAGGAGCTTTAATTCGATATTCAAGGTCCAATAATTTATTTTCGTCTTATTAAATTTTTCATTGTAGCAAATGTATGATAGTTTACAATCTTGTAAAATCTCATGTCTCTTTTGTTACCTTATTATGTTTTATAACAGGGGATAAGTTGAAATGCATTAGTTCAATTAACGTAATTTTACTTCATTAACAATGTTCAAATATCGTAAAAATGGTTTTGATTTAATATAATGTACAAGGTATGACGGGAAAAAAAACGAGATTGGTCTAATAAAATATTGCACGCACAGAATCAAATCTCCGCGACATTATAGAGTTCAAAGTAGTTCCCTTCAGTATTCACACACTTCTGACTCCAATGCTGCAATCGCTGGTAACACTTCTGGAACGAGGGTTTTGGAAGGCCCTTTATTAGATTATCCGTTTTTGCTTGAACCTCTTCGACTGAGTTAAAATGGGTTCCTTGCAGCATGATTTAACTGTAGGAAATAAAAAAAAGTCGCATGAGGCCAAATCAGGTGAATAAAGAGCATTCCCCATCATATTAATGTATCTGCTGGTCTGAAACTGCTTAACAAATAGGGCTCTGTGAGCGGGTGTATTGTCTTTTTGCAACAGCCATCCATCACTAGATAATTCTGTGGCATGTGTTTCCCTAATTTTTTCAAGAAGTCTTTTTAGTGTTTCAATGCAATTGTTTCGATTAACAGTGAGAGAGTCTGATCACTGATGTGAGTGGAAACCGACTCATATTACGAATTTTGACAATATTTTGGTCTGTAATCGTTTACCTGGGCACCCAGTACTTTCATAATCTTCCACGCTGTCTTTCCCCCCTGAAAACCGCTTATGCTACGAACATATCAGCCGTATCAATGATACGGGGCCCCCAAGCTACAGTGGGCCCAACGTGTGTAACTAAAACCCCACTAACAAGAATTTCATATCTAAAAAAGGATTCCGAAGGAATCTTGATACAGGATCCACTCAGAGCTAGCTACGACATTGCATTCAAACACATGTGCTCTATACAAAGTTTCATCTCCATAAGCCTTCGGTAATAATTGTAATGTTTCGTGGCTGATTTCTTAAATTTCACAAAACATTTGTTGTTGATTCACCATTTTTCCGGCAGAATATATTTGCACGTGTTCAGTCAAAAATGCAGTGCTCCCAGCTGGCGCAATCGCTTTAGACAAAGCTGGTGACATGGATATAGGAGGGGTGTAAGAAAACAGTTGTTAGCATCTACCCTCTTTTTTTCCGGCTACACACTTAGCCTCATTTTTTGTCTCACACCTTGTATATCACACTCGCCATCTGGAATACTCGCCCATCTGAAAATCCCCTGCTGGGCCGCAGGGCCTGGGTTCGAATCCCGGAAAAGGCATGGGTGTTTGTTAATGTATATGCTTTTGTGAGGCATAGGGGTACTCTAAATAACCATCGAGTCGCAAGTCCTCTCGTGAGGTTGGTGGAAGGAAAAGAGATGTAGGAGGTTCCTATAACCTCCAAGGAGTTCTCCCTAAAAATTGTGTGTGGTGAAATCGAACCAAATCGTACTGCCACCAGTATCTTGCTCAAACCTATGCTAAAGACAGGCATTCTTCTAGCATTTGCTGCTACGATCAGACACCGTCAGGTAGTTGGCATTAGCAACAATACATAAAGTATAGTTTTTTCAGTTAATTTCTAGAAATGTTTCTGTTTTTAAATCGAAATAAAAATAAATGCTTTATATGAAGTGGTTTAAATTTATAACATATATTGCCTACCTGATGCCAGCAAAAAACAATTAAGGCATCCAACTACCCTAAAATCACGATTTTTTAAAAATTTGACTAATTTTTCTATGATTTTATTTTACATGCCATCTTATTAGCTTTATGGCAATACTAAGTTTGTTATTTTCCATTCACTGGAATAAAAACTTCAGGTGTTTGAGTAAGAGCAGATGTGTCATATCTTTACACAAGATGTCAACTTTTAAAATTCGCTTTCCTCGAAATGTGTTTTTTTTTTCGAAAAACTCAAACGGAAACAGTAATTGCTCAAAAAGTTTTTCAAATAATTTGCTGAAATTTTTTTTGTGTATATTCTGTATAACCGTAGAGGTGCCTTTCACTTTGAGATTTATCAATCATTGTTTTATTACAAAATTTACAGTTCTTTGCGTGAATATAATCACTGTTTTTTAAGCAATTTCATATAATAACTAAGATAAAGCTCTCTCTAGTTTTTGTAAAAATTAAAATATCTCTAATCCTGAATGTCATTTTAAAAAAGGGATGCAAAGTAATGCATCAAAATTGAAAAATAGAGAATGTGTTCATTTACTATTTGTACATAGCGGGCCCCATTTATGTAATTTTTTGTCAATTTTGACAATTTTTTTTTCCAATTTTAGTAATAATAATTTATTTTTCTCTCCTTAATTTCAGCGTTGCTTCCTTTAAACGTATTAAATAAATCTAAAAGCTTAAAAAATTCTCTCCATATCTCCATTTAAAAAATTGTCGCAAGTAGTCGAATACCTTAATCCAATCTGGGGCATGTCACTTAAAAATTAAATACAGTATTTCTGATTTTCATCTATGTTTATTTTTATTTTTATTTTCCAGCAATAACTATGAGCAGTTCTCAATCCAATATCCCCGAAATGGATACCTCCGGCAAGTTTCCAATTTTCAATGAATTAAAGGGTCTTTTGAAAGAAAAATTAAAAAGGAAAGCAACTCTTGTGATCTGCTATTGTTTTAGATTTTCTTTATTTCTTATCCCACCGTATCTTCGTTATATTGAATATGGTGCAGAATCGGATGACTATTCTACATGGGACCTCTTTTTCGTCTTGCTGTATTTCGTGTTGCAGGTCTTTTTTTGCATTTTGGAAAAGTACAAGTAAGTACTGCGTCTTCTTATGATTAATTGACGGGAGATGTTAAAATAACGTCTCTCATCAAGGTCATTTTCCTGATGAAATTAATTAATTTTATCAAATCCCTGAACTGTTTCAGTGAAATGATGAAATGAACTGGTCAGGATTTGCATCGACAAAGTGCTGTCTAGGGAAGGGAAACACCTGGGGGGCGATCGAGTTGTACTTCCTAATCATACAGGTAGTACGATCGGTCCCCTAAATATCAATCCCATATCATCAAAAAAATGGCACCATAGGATTAACATATTCATTTATATTTTATTGTGTAAGCAACCGAGGAGAAAGATATTGCACATAACAAAAAATACCAGTCTAAATTTATAATTGTTTCTTAATTAGCTACGAATAAATAATTTGTATTCTTACTTCTACGTTTAATAATGCACCCTATTTAATAAATGAACACTTTTATACTCTTGACAATTTTATTTCATCATTTCACTGAAGCAGATCAGGGATTTGTTCAAATCTCTTACTTTTATCAGGGAAATGATCTTGAAGAGATATTATTTTAACACCTTCCGTCAATTGATTATCTCCTTTAGGGATTTGTTGAAATTCTTAATTTTACCATTTTTCTTCGACATGCATATGCTAGTATTTTATAAAAATCAATCAAGCAAAAACATTCAGAAGAACTTAATGAAATTTAAAACACATTTTTCTCATGATTTTAGAAAACATAAAGTTTATTGTGCTTTTGGAAAATAATCTGATATTTTCTTTGTATTGTATCTAAAAATAAATAAATAGAAAATCGTAAACCCCAAACTCACTAATTTTTACTCAGACTGCAATGTACTCCTTACTGAATTCCAAAGCTAACTGATGAGATATGAGATTGTAGCGGTGTGATATCAGCTTACTTACTTACTTACTTACTCCAGAGAATCGAGCTCACCCAAAGGGTTTAGAGCTGCATCCGACCCTCCGAGAAGTATTTTATTATCAAATTAAACGAAAAACATGTACAAAAAAGTCCCTTCCCCAAAATTCTTGAGAATTGGGGGAATACAGAAAAACGCTTAACAATTACAAATTACAATGCAAATACATAAAAAAAAACCTTAAAAACACAGACAAGATTGGCGCCAACACTTCCTGTTGTCGTTAGATTTTTTTTTTTTTTTTTTGAAAAAGCACTGAAAAGATGTTTTTTTTTTTTTTTTTTTTACATTTCCTCCTCCAATTATATTTTTAAGACACTAAAAAGAGAAAGGGGGGAAACAGATAAGTTATTGAATTTTATTAAAGAAACCATTTTTGCTAAAAGAGAGAAAAAAAAAAACAAGAAATTAATCATAAAGTAAACCCAGAATGATGACTAAGGGTTAAAACAGGAAGCTGCAAAAAATTATGGGAGGGGAACAAAAAAGATTTAAAGGAATAGCAAGAACCGAAGAGGGAAAAGGGAAAGTTAAGCCAAATTATCACATATGGATTTGGAAATAGCAAAGCAGGAAATTAATTTATTGTGAATTGCACGATTATTAATAATAGAGTGATTATTAATAATAGAGTTGACCCAAGGATAGAGAGCGTTCGGGCTGGGGTTAACAAGATGGTGATCAGAAGTGAAGGGGCAGTGGAATACGTAATGGTCGGCGTCTCCAGGCGACCCACACAGGCAATTTGGAGAGGGAAGGAGATTGAACATGTGCAAGTAAGCGGGGAAAGGCCCATGATTAGTTACAAAATGGACCAGATATTTAGAAATGGGAAGAATGTTTAATTTAGGATTATTGAAAAAGCGCTTGACCCTTAATCCAGTATTGCAATCATTCCAAGAGGAGGTCCAAGACTCTAGGATAAATTTATTTAAGGAACTGGAGAGGAAGGAGCGAGCTATATGAACTTGTACCAACACCACGCGAAGACGATCGTTTTGGCGTGATGGTTAGCATACTCCAGTCTTTCTCAAACTGTGGGGCGCGACCTCCTGGGGGGCGCGATAAACGTACAAGGGGGGCGCGAGCATATCGAAAATAAAAGATTAAAAAAATTATTTACTGGAATGTGAAGTAAAACAAAATACTTTCTGACATAATAAAAAATACACATTTACACTGATATAATTTATATATCTGCGATATATTACGTCATAAAAAATTAAAGCTTCTACTTCTATTACGGTTTCTTTTCAAACCAAAATGAGAAAAAACAAAACCCAGACCCATAATCGAAAAAAAATTTTAGGAAGATAAAAAATTCATCACTGTTATATTATTGTCATCAGTAGGCAGCAGAATGTAGTTGCTGCGGTTTGACCTTCGAACTTACTTGTACGGTTAGTCTTATGTATTTATTTTTTCATTTAGGGAAGTTGCAAATAAACTATTTCTGCTGCGATTTTTTCCTTGTAAAATATTTTTATGATTTTTGAAAAGCACAGAGAGAGCTCTTTGAAGAATTACTTGGCCAGGATTTATTTCTATGAGAGAGAGAGAGAGAGTAATTCCCAAACATATAAAAAAGCATAATGAAAAATGTTTTACATAATTTTTTTGAACATCCATATTGTAATAAATACACTTTTATTCCGGAGCTGTCACGCCGAGCACAGAGTGCACGAAATCGGTAATTCTGGCAAAACTGTTTAATTGTTACCAACGGCTCTGACACTATCCTCCTGTTTGACAGTCTTGACGTGTGAACTAAAATATATTTGTCACATATCTCCCTCTTTTTTGGGAGTGGCAAACGTTTTTTACAATCTTAAGGTACTTGTTTTGACTGAGTTCCCGGGGTGATAACTTTTTTCCGAAATATATTCTGTGTTCTTGAAAGTAGGTGAGTATATTTTCTCTTAATTAAATTATTCACTGGAATTACGATTTTTATTGTGTACTATAAAAATAATTATAAAAAAAAAGATTGGGGTGTCTCAATAACCCCACTCGACCATTAGTATCGAGTGCATGCCTGCTCTAGGTTTAAAACACGTTGAAGTCTTTTCACTTTAAATATTAAAAATAATACAATTGTTTCTCATCGGAATTTTATATTATTGTTCATTATTCAACATCAACTCTAAATGCTAATTCTGTGAGGCTTAAAATTACAGTTCACTTAAAACTAATTATAATTTGATTAATGATTTTAAAAAAATCATTTTACATTTTTGTAAATATTGTTGCGTTCTTGGCTATATTCTCCTTAAAATTCAGCGATTATATCAATAATGTTTTATTTTCTTATAAATGAACTCGTGCAAATAGCGGGTACTTCAGCCGGAATCTTTTTAATGTATCAGTGCTGCACAGAGTATTTTATAACGAATTAATACTAAATTAAGAACAAGTTTCCATGGGCTTGTCTTACAGAGCAAATTTTTCAAAGGAATGCTAATGATTATAAATTGACCCACTGAGTTCTTTCTAAAAAAAGCTGATATCTATATTTTGTCTTCTAAGCAGCCACCGCATTTTGCAATATGTTTCAATTTAAAAATTAGAGAAAGGAAAATTAACATAATAATTATCCTATTACTTAACATTTTTTTTTGTTTAAAAGCAACATATACAAAATTTAATACTTATGTCATGAATTTGTACGGTATATAATTAAGATTATTGCTTTAGCGCAAAAAAGGTGCATTATTATTGCATTCAGTACATTATTAATGTATAAGGGGGGCGCGATAAAAATTGTAATTGATAAGGGGGGCGCCAGTATTGAAAGTTTGAGAAGCACTGGCGTACTCGCATTTCATTCGTACGTTCGGAACGGAAGGTACCCAGAACGAACCTTCCCTCCGACATTGGTGATCCGGCCGTGATATGAACCTACCTTCGTTGGTGACCCTGGCCGGCAAAGAACCGCACCCTTCACACGCCGCTGTGGTGGCGCCATCTACCCACCGCAACAGCAACCAAACCGTCAAACATTGACGCACAATAAGCCGTTACTTCCCGAAGTCGTCAAACAATGACGCCATTAACTGAGGCAATTCTCAAGTCGTCACATGAGTGACGCAACCCACCAAGTGACGCAACTGCTTAGAAGCTCGCCACAAATATGGTATCGTTCGTTCGCCTATTCGCCTACTCACTGGCATGGGAGTATGTAGCGGTGTGATAGCAGCTATATGAACGTGTACCAACACCACGCGAAGACGATCGTTTTGGAGTGATGATTAGCGTACTCACATTTCATTCGTACGTTCGGAACGGAAGGTACCCAGAACGAACCTTCCCTCAGACAAGATGTTTTTGTGCAGCGCTTGTAGGGTCGGAGGGTGAAAGTAGCTTAGATGAACAAAATTAGGTCCATGTCACAGACAATTCCGATAGTATTTCGAAACCAAATTAATCTTTCTACGAAACATGTGAAGCCCCTTTTCTTTCATTTCACACCCCTCTTAAATCTCGCCCACGTGCTGGTGTTTCCCGTATTTTGTCCATTCCGAGAAGGGAAGTCTTTTCGTGTTAAGCGATTTCCGTTTCGTGTTAAGAGGGGAAATGCATGAAACACATCCTAGCTTGTCGGGACTGTTGTATTATTTCGTGTTAAGCATTTTCAATATATATATTTATTAATGAAAAGAAAATTTTTCTTGAATTACCAAAGAACCCAATGATTATTTGTCTCACCCAAAGAAATCCCTTATTTAGTTTCGATTTTTATAAATACAGTGAGAAAATGGCACCTCTTTTCTTGTAACGCTTCAAATGATTTTTTTCTATTTATAAAGATAAAAACCAAGCAAAATAATTTATGTTTATAGTGGCCGCAGTAACTTAGGGGTTTTGAGCACAAACTCGTGGCAGGAGTGCCACGCTTTCGAGTCAGGGTGCAACTGAAGATTTCCTCTTGTAGAGATAATCGATGCTCGTGTTAAATATGCCTAGGCTCAAACCTCCTCCCGTTGGTGTGGTGTGTTATTTAGAAGGTGGGTACCAGCTCAGGATTCATCCTCAAAATAACGAGGTCCATGACGTTAACCCATTTATGCCGGTGGTTGAAATATAAACTAACTTTCACAACCTCTTTGCAGCCAAATATGTGCTGAAGTGACTAATTGAATGTTTTAAACGAAATTACTATGCCCCTACGAAGCAGATTAAAGTCACGAATACATCTACAAACGCAATCTTGAACTTCTAAACTATAATAAACTTTCATTTGACTGAAGTTCCAAAAATGGAACACTAAGTATAAATGGGTTTTAATATAACCCTGTTTCTCTCATTCTCTCTCATAAGGTGATAAATCTTAAAACTCACATTTTACTTCCTTCTGATGAAACAAGAAACAATATTTTAATTAAAAAGTATAGTGTATATATATAGGAAATAAAGTACGTTATAAGTTAAAACGTATAAAAATGTATAGGACTTCAAGAATTGTAGTTATAAACACTTGTTGTCATTTGCATTTGAGCATTCAACAGTTTTCCAAAATGTAAAGAAAATATCGATGTTGAAATTGCGTTCATAGGTGATCAGAAAATACTACGGATTTCTGTGATTTTCATGTCATTTGATTCTTTGCGTATGAATTTATATATGCTCAACATACCGTGTTCCCGTTAAAATATTTTATAAGACAATGCGTATATTTTGAATGTGCTCTTTACACAACTCTAGATGTTTAAAGTCTAGGAATTATTTAAAACTTCTAGATTCCAAAAGAATGTGATTTCTTTTTACTATTGTGTTTATTGGAATAATTAAATTTAATGAATGAATAGTAACAAACAAAAATAGTTTAACACCCTGTATATAGAAAGGAAAATGGAAAATTGCAAAGAAAATGGCGTTTTATTGTGTCTTTTAATAATGTGTTTCTGTCATATGTGCAAACATATTTATTTTAATTGTAATTATTTAATAAAAAATAACTAAAATAAAATTTTTATTTGTTGACCTAAGTAGGAATTGACTAAATTTTTTATACTACTTGTCTCATTTTAACACGTAAAAAGATAGCTCATTTGACATCACTGCATAGGAGAAAGAGTGCGAAACAAATTTTATACCAGAAAAAATTGGATCAACTCAGATCAAAACGAGTAATGTGATAGACTATGCTTGCACTCTATAAGATAGTGAAGCCAGGATATAAAGTTAATGCTGGAGTTCTTTTATATCTGAAAAAATATTCCAAATTCAGGTTCTATTTTTTCACCACCTTAAAAATTAGAATCTGGTGAAGCTTGCCAGAAGCAATTAATTCATAGTTAGAATCGAACGCTACGAAGACTGTAAACTAAATACTGACAACTTAAACAAGAAACTCTCAGCAGAGCAGGAAAAGATATAAGAGGGGTAGGGTGGCGGTGTTGTCGATGTGTATAGTGCAAAAAACGCTCGATCTGATAAGAAGGGTAGCTGTGTGGCGTTTAAGTGAAGAACCCAGCCTCCCCTGGGCAGCCAATTGGAGTCAATGTTCATTGTACCCAGCATCCAATCAGAGAGCAACCTCTAAACTCTCAGCCAAGCCAAAAAACTCAAAAACTTTCCATCCAGATGAAGGCACCATAGCCACGCCTCCCGGATTCCATCGTTCGACCAATCGCCATCATGCCACTCAGCAGAATGGAAAACACCATTTTTGTCATGCCCAGCATCATAGACTATCACGATATGGGATTGAGGACTGTTTTTACAGTCCGGACGCCCAGAGAATAACGCCTATTCAACATTTAAGTGAAGAGTTTCTTTTTTATCGATCTAAAGCAGTGGTACCCAAAATAGTCCCTACGGACCCCTAGGGATCAATGATATTATTCAGGGGGTCCATGAAAAATTAAAATTGATTTGGGGGTTCCTGAACTACGCCAGCTTCTCAACAACATATAAAGTTTAATATAAAATTTAAAAAATTGATCCATTTTTTTTATGGAAATTTAAATAAATAACAATAATTCACTTGGATATTCCCGACTGAGCGTTGAACCCTTTTGCGAGTGGGTTAACTCAGATCTCAACCACTAATAAATCCATACAAATTCAGAAGCATGTTATTGAAATATCTACAAATGAGCGACTTAAACCAATGTTTGAACAAGGATACCACAAATTTTGGTTACAAAAACCGATATTATGGGTTATTGTAGAGAAATTTTGTTGATTACTTTCCCGTCTTTCAATTGGGTAAAACGTGGATTCAGGGCTGTAAAAAACCTCATTACGAAAAAGAAAAAAGAAACCGTCTGGAAAGTAGTGCTTTGGGGGGTTTGTGGTTGAGATGGACATAAATACACTCATAACATCACATCAAGTTCATACAAGTCATTATGTTTTTTTTTAAATTTTATTTTTAAAAAAAGTTATAATTTCCATAAATAATTCTTCAACAAAATGTTTTTCTTTTTAGATTTGCAATTATTTATACTATGCATTTATGTAGCTTTTTCGCGAGAAAGTTTGGACTTAAGAAAGGGGTCCGTGGGCAAGTTTTGACTGTAAAAAAGAGGTCCTTGGGTTAAAAAAAGTTTGGGAACCACTGATCCAAAGCATGTTTTAAAAAGGTGATCAGTTGTCGTGAATTAAAATCGAGGCTCTGTGCTTCTTAAAAATACAACAAAATGGTATCGAGGATTACCTGTGGTGGAAATGCACTACTATATCTATGAGGGTTTCACGATGGGTAAAAGCATTTCGCTTGGGGCGGAATGAGACTGCGGAGTTGCAAAGTACGGGTCAGCCCATCTGACTTAAAGCTTCAATAAATGAATAGCATTACCGAGGTTCCCCACGTCAACAGTAATTTCGACAGGAATTCAGTCGGGTGCAGATTATGCTGACTGTTAAATACCACTGGGAGGGTATGATTCTTATGCATGCCAAACTGTCAACTCAGGCTACTACTGCCGATTTTTGCAGCACTATCTGCGTCCGGCTATGCGTGCAAAAGTTAAAGTTTATGGCAAGAAAATCTCCCTATCGTGTTGCATGACAATGCTCGTTGTCATATGGCAAACAATGTCCCTCTCCTATCGTGACGGTGCCAGTGGTGGAAAATCTTGGAACACCCTCTCTACTCACCTGATATGAGTCCTTGTGATTTTGATGAGTCCCATAGCAGATGGAACCTCTTCGAGGCCGCGGATTTTATGATGTTTCATCTTTACGCCACGCAGTAGAGCACTCCGACGCTGGCATCATCAATCAGCACCTCGGCAATGGTACCCAACGGCTTCCATACATTTAGGAAAAGGTTATAAGCTTTGCTGGTGATTACATAGAAGGAATATAACGCAATTGTACTTGTAAGCTCATTAAAAATTAATTTATGCCTATGTCGTCATTACTTAATTTACAGTCCTCGTAATTTAACTTGTAATTTGAAGTTATAAACGGTAGTAAAGAAAATACTTTACTGAATAATACCGATTTTCAAAATAGATGTTGTATTACTAAATTTCCTTTAAGGTATCTGTACACATTGAAATGAGTAAATTCTGTCAAAGCATGCATTTTTTTTTTGATTTTTTTATTTTATTGAACAAAGCTATCCTTTGGCTTTACAAAAAATACTTTCTTTTGTTTTTACGCTACCAAGAGGACAAGTTAAAATCAATGCTATAAAATTAGAAAAACCGGAAGGATATTTTTAATCTACCAGAAGGAAGTGAGCATTTAAATTATTCAAATCTATCATGACGAGTCTGATAACTCAAAAAATGTTATAAATGTATTTCTATAAAATTTTCAGAAGCTGAAATTTATATCAATTTGTAGAGAATGTACTAAAATATTTTTTTTATCTTATGCATATTTTTTGAGTTATTGTCTATTTATTTAAATACTGGTCTCATAAAGAATATCACATGTCTTATATATATAATATTTACTCGGTCATCTATAAAATTTTTAAATTTTTAACAAAACTCTAAAATTTTAGTATATTTTGTAGATAAATGCATCTGATTGGTTTTAGTAGTATTTTTACTTACATAAGTGCTTACTTATATATTTTCTCTAATTGCTTTGAAGTTTTTCAAAAATAGTGTTAAAATTTCACTTATAATTGGGATTTTTGTAAAATTTAGATATTCTTTCCCAAACATTGTTTTATATATATAGATAAATATTAGTATTTATTGGTATTGGCTCTTAGAAAAACATTTATAATAATTTAGTAAACTAATTTTTAAAAAAAGTACTCCGAACTTGCTTGGATACCTTAAAGCATTTATTATACGCCATTCTTTTTCTTTTCAGCATTATTGACCATCCGCTGATGATTATAAAAAGTGTAAGCAATTTTCTACTTCAACCACTTGTCCCTTATGCTAAACATGTGGTGGTGACTATATATACAATCATGTCCGTGGTCTTTTTAGTGCAACAAGTAATAGTATGGCCGAAAATTTGGAAGGCTTATTTAAATCCAGATCCCTCTCGGATAGAATCCTCACCTATTCATACGTCTTCAAACGTCTCTTATTTTATTTACAACTCTTCATCTCACACCATTTAAAAAAATTCAGCTATGAGTTTCATTGGATAGATTTCATTTCACAAGCTCTCATAGTGACGAATGCTGTGTTTGGGAAACATCATCTTCTATACAAGAAATTATAAGCTCTCTTCGTATGTAGTAATATGTCAATAAAAATGCTTGTTTCAGATCATTAGTGTCGAATAGTTATTTTGCTAAATTGTGTGGCATTATTGCTTCTGTAATGATGTGTCTCAATTGTCATCGGATTATTTTCACTGCAAAAGAAAATTATAAATACAATATTGTTATCAAAACCCATAGGTCATTTCACTTTATTTGTATAGGATTCCTCTGATGGACAGTTCGTTGCGAACGCGCACCCACGTATGTAAAAGGTTGCACAAAAGGGTGAGTTATATTTGAGTCTCTCAGAAGCCAAGTCTATTTCTTCATATTTTCTGATTTTTGTAAATTTTGATGAAGTAAATAATTTTCTTCTTAGTTATTAAATGATTTACTCGTTTATTCATTTTTTCTTGGTCAAACAGTTCTTTTTTTATTAGCTTCTGAATACATTGTTTTATAATTTCAGAAGCCATTGTGAATAAGTCCACCTTTTTATGAATATTTTTTTTACGCAAACTTTGAAATAAAAACTAAATTATTCTTTTGATATTTCTTGGTAACATTGAAAAACAACAAGCTCATAGTAACTGTAATTGTTACTTCTACTATTAAGAACTGGTCCAGTTTTATGTAGTGCTCTTTTAATTTGAAATATCTTAAAAATTATAATGTAATTAGATTCATGTTCAGGACAGAATTGAAATGTAAAAACTATGTTAAGTTTACTGAAATTGGTTCAGAGTGAAGATATAAAAACTGAATGGATTGAACTTAAATTTTTACTAAATGGGCACAGTTATTTGTCCAATGACGCTGATTTTGCAGTTTTAGAAGCTTACGCGAAAAAAAATATCAGTATATTTATAATCCTAATGACTCTGGTATCACGCAATACAAAATAATAAAAGAAAAAAGCTCTTTCAGCGTTGTCGAAATGAATCGACAAATTTCCTTTTCCTCAAAACCATTGGAAGATGCTATTACCAGCAGAAAATTATCAACACATACGTGGACTTACAGTCCATTAACAAACTAATATAACTAGAAAGATCAAACCCAAGCAGCATTAAGTTCAAATATAATTTTGACGAGGATGATACCTTTCATGTAATTCATATAAAAATAGGTAGGCAAGGATTTTTTAAAAAATATATAATTCAACCAATATTATGTCCCCTAATGATAGAACAATTTTAAAAAACACACACATCCCGAGTTTATTAAAGTGCATACCTACAATTAAACACGACTTTTACAGCACATTGAGAACAACACGCGGAGATCAAAATTCACATTTAAATAACTCGGAAGAAGATGTTTGCTATGATGCATAAACATAAAACTTATGACAACAAATGTTATTGTATTATTTTTGCATCAATTTCTTACCTTTTTCAGCTGCCAAAATATTTAAGTCCTAAATTCCTTAAGATACTGTCATTGTTCTAATAAATACTTATGTTCTTTTTGAATGTTATCTAATAAATACTTATGTTTAAATTTTACTTATATACATCCTGTATATATCTTGTTTCTTTTGCATAGCTTACACTTAGAAAAAAGACTTAATATACTTATCAGATCAAATTAATAAACCAAGAATTTTAAAAATTAATGTATAAAAAACATTAATTTTCTCAATTTTTTTTGTGTGGACTTAACCGCATTGGCTTCTGAACGACTCATTTATAAAACCAACACTTTATTATGATTATCAAATCACTATCTAAATTCCGCCTAAGCTAAGAGAGCTTCCAGACCAAGTACTAATTTAAATTTTTGTAACAATTTATTCATTACTTAGCTTTGACGACTAAATCCACAGCAATGCTAATCGTCCTAAATTGCCGCTTCTGCTCCTTTTACTTGAATTCCTGTGGCTTCAACTGTTATATCCATAAACGCCTTATGACTTCTTGAGGCCCTGGGCCCTTACATGAATTTAGGTCACACATATGACACTTAACAGTTGACAGTACATATAGCATACATTATCAAATACTCGTACAAACAATAACCCGAAACAAATGAATGGGCATGACTTACAATCGCACAAACCGGATCGATCGACAGCCACCTTTTGACTGAAGGAGTAATGATGGTGTATGGTGGTAGACCTAGGCCTATATATAGATGACGGTTATCCCATGTAGCCAGTTGACATACAGTCCGAAATTTCCAGTTTTTCGGAGAATACAACGAAAAAAAAAACGTTTGACTATTGAAATTATTCAAATCAATATCTTATTAAGGCTTAGTCGAGAACGAGACGAGGCCCTTATTCTGGCCGGTGTCCTGGACCCAGGTTCAGTTGGCAAATGCCTTAAGGCGTCCCTGATAATATATCTAATGCTTCAGCTTCAGCATGACAACAATTGCCAACCTCTCTCTACTTACCTTTTTACTCTTACTCTTGGTTCCTTCACAGAAAACGGTTTCACACATGATCATATATCGTCATTAAGTATTTACCTCTAGATGAATAATAAGAATCGTGAGTAGAGCCCGTTACAAGTTGCTGTTTTTTTTAAGGGAATTAACATGATTTTATGAGAAGTAGTCGTATTACGCTGTCTTATAGTTGCCTCGCATTCAAATATTTGGAAGACAGAAAAGACATCTAATAGAATAGTTTCCTGTTAAAAATTTATCGTACAATCTTAGAGTACGAAAAATTTAAAACGTTTTATGGAATAGAATTTTTAAAAAAAACACATTTATTTGATATTCTATACCTTCTCATAAAGATAAAATTGAAAATTGTATTAAAGCCCCACACGTTAAAACGGTAAAATAAACAGATTATTTTGTAGTTTTTTTTAAATTTTCAAAAATACTTATAATGAATTTTGGGTAAATGAACTAAACATGGAAAAAAGTTTGAATTAAATATATTTATGCTATGTACTACTACTATGTTGGGAAGCATTTCTTTTCACACAAACATTGTGACCGCGGTAGCCACGTGATCAAGGCCATGGACTCGTCGTTGACGTTTCTTCAGTTCTAACCTAGTGCCGCAGAAGACGCACAATGCACTTGGGCCCCTGGATGTTAAATCTGTCGAGTTGCTATCGTTCTCGTCACTTGACCGAGGTTCGAAATTAAATTTTATATGTTTACTACTTAGTCCATGTGAAGAACAGGTACTTCAACTAGTATTAAATAAAGAAGACGAGAAAAAAAGACTAGACTTAATATGAGAGTCAATAACAACTATAAGACTGCTTTCACGGTACGGGATTTACAAACGACACACGTCATAATCGCCTTTTTTTACAAACATTAATGATAGTTATACAAGTGCCATGCTGTGAACAGACCACTTTTCTGCTTAGGCAAGAGCGCAAAAGATTTGGGGGCGAAAAAAAAAAGGGGAAATTAAAAAATTCAGCAAACTTACCATCACCTAGCGAGTCATGAGAGAAGCATCTCAGCCCTAAAGAGAGTTCAGACTGAAATGAGATCTGCTACGAAAAAAGAAAAGCTTACCAATTTGATGTCGCTATGCACTTAAAATTATGAAAACTGATTACAATAATGTCATTAATGATTTTGTAACAATTAAAAAGCTTGAAAAAAAACCTTGACTGTACAAGTACAATGACAGTGGCTCAACAAAGAACAGGGATGCCTTAAAGTAAAAGATGAAAAGGCAATAATTGATGAAGATGATAATTAACAAGTTGAAAAAAATTCATACAATAATGTGTATTTTTATTTTTTTCTCTATTCACGAGCAATTTCATTAATTTATTGTAAAGGGTGTTTTTTTGAGAGGTATAGAACTTTAAATTGCAATAAAATAACGATGTATTATTCGATTGACATGAATTTTTTTTATTCGAAAGATAATCTTGTGGCATTACATTTTAAATATGATTTCTGGCATATGACTTTAACGACTGGCTCGGATGTAGTCCAATCTGGATGTCCAATTTTCGATGACTTTTTCCAACATTTGTGTCCGTATATCGGCAATAACACGGCGAATGTTGTCTTCCAAATGGTCAAGCGTTTGTGGCTTATCCGCATAGACCAATGGCTTTACATAGCCCTACAGAAAATAGTCTTGCGGTGTTAAATCACAAGATCTTGGAGGCCAATTCACAGGTCCAAAACGGGAAATTAGGCGGTCACCAAACATGTCTTTCAATAAATCCATTGTGGCACGAGCTGTGTGACATGTTGCGCCGTCTTGTTGGAACCACAGCTCCTGGACATCATGATTGTTCAATTCAGGAATGAAAAAGTTAGTAATCATGGCTCTATACCGATCACCATTGACTGTAACGTTGTGGCCTTCCTCGTTTTTGAAGAAGTACGGACCAATGATTCCACCAGCCCATAAAGCGCACCAAACAGTCAGTTTTTCTGGATGTAACGATGTTTCGACATACACTTGTGGATTAGCTTCACTCCAAATGCGGCAGTTTTGTTTGTTGACGTAGCCATTCAACCAGAAGTGCGCTTCATTGCTAAACAAAATTCGCTTATGAAAATCGGGAACAACGGCAATCTCGTTTTGGGCCCATTCTACGAATCTACGCCTTGCGTGATGATCGTTTTGATGAATTGTCAAACCAAATTGAGAATAAATCACTTGACAGCTGTTAAATCGGTCGCCATCTTGGAAAGTAATGCCAATTTAAACTTCTATACCCGAAAAAAGAACACTCTTTACTAATTTACAAGAGGGTCGGTATGTGGTCCATGATACCATAAAGTGAGAAATTGGCAAGAGTGGACCAACCATGCAACTAACCTTTCCTTACGGCTACCAGTTGCTAATCCAGGACACGGCTGGTCCAGTGGTGGTGGGTAACAGAAAGCTTCTCCAAAGTACAAAAACAAATAAAGAGAAAAAAATAAGAGAGTTAAGGAACCCCCCAACCCCCAACCGAGCCAACACTGGTAAAGAAAGAACTGAAGGGGGGGAAGTGCTCAGTGTGTGGGGCGAGGGTGGCATAATAATTTGCCTAACGTGCCGGGTAGGTTAACAACGATCCTGGAGTATTGGAACACAAGAAAAGGAATTTCTTACACAGAATATATAAATGATAATATATCAAGACAAGATTTGAACTGCTTCAACAATACTTTTTTTTCAGAATTTCTAGGGGCTCTGATTGTGTAGGCTGCGTTAATAAATGGATAGAATACAAATATAAAAAATCATTCAAATGCTCATCACTTTCTAAATAATGAATATAAAAGGATAGGTCTCAAATTAAAGTAAAAGAAAAACTCCAAAATTATTTAAATTACTACGGATTAACACACTTAGTTGTTCACATAATAATAGTTTCAGAATTTTGATTTTGAAAAATACAATTTCCATCCTAACATAAAATGGATATTTAATACCCATTTAAAAATGTGTTTAGATTACATATTTTTATAGCAAATAATTTAATGGACCTAATAGAATGAAGTAATTTAAGAATATGTAAGAATGTGTGTGTTTGTTTTCTGTCTTTAGAATATAATGATACAATTTATTACCATTGAAGATTTTTTTAAAATTTTATTTTAAATTTACTTTTGATTATCATAGTATTCGTAGTTAGAATTAACTTCAAAAGGTGGCTCGGGTAAATTCTTTTCTAAAGACTATGTCTTCGGCAACGAATATTTATTTTTTTGGCAATCATCTACAATAACTTTTTGAAAAGTTGTCGTAAAAAGGAATTATAATGATTTACAAGTCTTGATAATTGGACAAAGGGAAAAGGTTGTGCGTAGAAACTTCATTCTCCAAACATGATGAACTTTAAGATTTAGGAATGCTTTAAATCAGAGGTGGGCAGCTAGCGGCCTGCAACGTTAGTCAATAAATTCGCTTTGAATCGAAATTTCTTCTCCGTGTGCGACCGAAGATTCATCTTTTATTTTTTCCTCTTCGAAAAACAAAGTACCTGAAAGTGTTTTTACAAAGAGATCATCTGCCGAGTTTGGAGGATGATGCCACAAGATTTCCGGATTTTAAGAAAATTGAGCCTAAATTCAATTTGCTCTCTTACCCCAATATTGTTAATATTAATAAATTACCTGAGGAGCTACAGCTGGAACTTATTGACTTACAGTCAGATCACAGGGTGAAGAAAATGTTTAAAGCTATAACATAGACTTTTAGTAATCTTTGTCAGCTGAAAAATTTCCACGTGTAACGGTCTCTTACGTCATTACTGGCTAAACCAAACGTAATCGACAGAATCTCGGGGTAATTAAAATATTTTAATGACATAAAATAACACAGTTACAATGGACAGACACTTAGACTCAATACAGGATAAACATTTAGATGAAACAAGGGAAAATTATATTAATTACATAGTTCAGGATTGGACAGCGAGACGGGTAACGCTCACTCAATCAGTTCCTAACTCTCTCTAACGGTAATACAGTGTTTCTTTCGGTAACACTTCCGTTACAATTACCGCCACCAACGTTTCGGTCTTAGAATTAAACCGTGTGTTACACACGTATGAAGAATATTTGCTGGAGAATTGTTCTTTATATTTTTTTTTTTTTTTGTCAACATATATTTGTGAGCAACGTTTTTCTTGCATAGAGATGAACCAGAATAAATATAGATGCAAATTGGTTGACACAAACTTGCATGCTGCGATTGAAACAAACAAACTCACTCCTCATTTTCTTATAAAAAAAATTGTAGAAAAGTATGAGAGGATACGTTAATCACATTAAACTGATTATAAAATTAAATGTAAATGCAGCTATAGACAATATAAAATTAACACAACACAGTGCATAGATTGAATAAAACTGCCTCTATTTTATTTAACATGCTTATTATTTTTTGTAATAAGAAAAAGAATTTTAAAAATGAGCGGTCCTCCGGTTTTTCCGCTTTCACAATGTGGCCCGTGAGAACAAACAAGTCACCGCACCCCCTGGTTAAAATGTTTTGCTCGTATGCTTTTCAAAAATACTCGTATCTTCTGAAAATCTTTTAATTTAATAATGCTATGCCATTTACTGTTTATGATAAATAACGGTATTAAGAAGGTATATCGTTGGCTTATTCTTTGAAAATAACGATAAAAAGATGTTACCACTAGATCAGTGATCTTCAACCATTATGCCGCGGCAGTTTATGCGCCGCCAAATTCTTGAAGTAAGCACACAAATTTTTGTTAAGAGGTCTCAGGGGTGTTAAATTTCTCTAGAGGTCTGAAAATATAAACAATTTTCAAACAGGTATAATTCTTTTAAATTTAAATTAAATAATTCGATTATTTTACACATTATTTGTAAAGGAATGGGGCTTCAGAAAAGTATAAAATGTTTAAAATATAATCATAATTTTAAAAATTATAAGCATATGATGAAAATAAGAAATTTTTCCTATAAGAAATATTCATTAAGTTTTACGTCGCAAATGCTATTTTCTAAAATAGTAGCTTGAATTACTTGCTATAAGTTTATTTATAAAGTTAAATCTATTCTTATTACACTGTAGCTACTTTTATATAAATAGAATAATAACTTACACGTTTTAATTAATAAAAAAAATACATTTTTAAAAAAATATTTAAAACATTGCAATATTTTACAAATATTTTGAAACACAAAAGATATATAATACTAAAATTAGATAGGGTTTAAAAAGTATGAGATGCATTTTATAATTCTATAACGTTTTATACATCAGTGGCTACTATTTTAGAAAATAGCGTGCGCAACACACAAAATACTTAATATTTATTATAGAATTTTCATATGCTTATGACTTTTAAAATTATTGTTATATTCTAAACATTTTACACTTTTATGAAACCCCATTCTTTTTAAATAATGTGTAAAGGATTTGAATCATTTAATTTAAATTTAAAAGAATTATACCTGTTTGGAAATCGTTTATTTTTCAGACCTCTAGAGAAATTTAATACCCCTGAGACCTTAAATTTTTAATTATATGAGGGAAAAAAAATTCGGAAACGAATCATTCGACCTTTTTATAGAAATGAACTAAGAGTGTTCGTGGTATATACAACTTATCCTTTCATGGATAGGTGGATAGAAACAAATTCGATTGGAATCGCAATCCATTTGTGATAATGGATATATTTGTACAAGAATTGACTTTGAGTAAAGAGGAAAAACTAATTTTGCTCTTTGTTATAATCGAGGTGTATTTTCAAAACTTTTGAAAGAGTCAATTAATTCATTTTGAATTACAAAAATTAGAGGTGATTATTTCATAATAACCAAACAATGACCTACATCTTATTTGCGTGAATTCGGATTTTGAGTATCAACAAATATAAAAATGAAAAAAAAAAGATCGAGACTTTCGAATGTAGATAACGGAATGAGAGTGGCATTTTTCTTTTTACGACCCAATGTAGATGAAATTATCAAAAATCATCAATCTCCCATTTTGCATCAAATTTATTCTTATAATTAATTTGCAATTAATTACTCGATAAACATTTTCTTCTCTTTGTCGTACATATTATTTTATTCAACATTGGAAATTACTGTGGTAAACTATTTTATATAACATATTACAGATCAAAAGAAAAATTATTTTGAACTTATTCTTGTGTTAGTCTGTCGCCAAATTTTTAAATATTTAAAAGTGTACCGCAACAACAACGACAAAAAAAGGTTAGAAGCACTACTATAGATCAATAATAACATTTTACTTCATGAGAAACTACAATAAATGAAAGCATAATATATCAAACAAATATAATTTCTCGTTGTGCGTATGTATAAGGAAAAAAGTGAAAAAATATATAGTACATTAACACTGGTGTCAAAAAATGAAAATAAAATCATATCTTTCAAAATCAGTATATATTATGCACTAATCACATTCCTTTTCATTCTATAAGAAACAGGTGCAGAGGCGGATTAAGTGGTTGGCAGTCGTCAGGGGCCTCAAACGCCTGCAAGGACCCCAAGATTGATGTACTTCAGTGAAAGTTATATGTGCTACAGAAAGATCTTGTACCGATAATTTAGTTTTTCAACTCTTGAGCCCATGAGCTTCAAACCTTTCACCACCAGTGGCCCCCAACTAGCTTAACACGTCTCTGTTTATGCGAAATAAATGGTTAAATCAGAAAGATGCTGCAGCTTCTTCAATGGATCCTCGGAATCTGAAAATCAGCTTTTATTCCCTCGTTATTCACTATTTATAAGACAATGAAACAAATAACATTATCAAATTCGTTACTAAAGTATGTTTAAAAGCTGTAAAATCAACAACAATAAAAAAGAAAAATATTTGTTTTAAATTTCTTTGTAAAAAACAAGTGACTTCCCTCAATATGTTACGAAATGAGTTAGGCTCCCCTTTCTGTATTGCTTTAAAAGCAGCAAAATTCATCAGACATACGTTAGATTTCTTGCAAATAAAGTATATTAAATGCACAAGAAAAGGTTAAAATTTCAAAGTGAAATAGTGTACTTTCCTTGCTTATAAAAAAAAGGTAGATTGACTTTTAAAAAAAAATTAAAATTTGTTCAATGACTGGATTGTTGCAAAAAACGTTAAATAAATAAAAAATAATAATGTTTCGCTTTTTTTCTTTCTTTAGGCATACGATAAATATTATCCCAGAACTAATAAAATATGTTTTGATAGAAAAAAAATTCAAATGTGCTTTCAATACAAATTTCAAATTGATGCTTTTGAGAGAAGTTAGATTTGAATAATATACGAACATATCTCCAAATCTGATTGTCATATTATTGTACAAAAAATTCTAAAAGTTGAAACTAAATCTCAATCTTAAATCAATTAATTGATATATTTAATCATAAAGCTGATATCAAGGATTTCAAAGAAAGAAAAAAAATTAACCCAGCACCAGACGCTCGGGGCATACAGTCACCCCAGGTTCACGAAATCCTCAATTCAGGGAAAACCGTTTATTTTCCACCAATGGCCTTGAAAGTATCCTCCTACATGACAGTCTTCATGAGAACTAAAATGTATTTGTCCCAGATATCCTTCTTTTTTGGGAGTGGCAAACGTTTTCTTATAATTTTAAGGCACTTGGGGTGATCGATTTCGCTGCGCGACCACTTTTGCTCCAAAATATTTTTTATAAACATGCTACATTTTTAGTGGTTTTAATTGCTGTGTTGTTCGACTTATTATGGTTTATAAATGTAAATGAGCAGAATATAAAAAAAGAAATGCGCCTTTGTTGCGATCTCTATCGAAGTTCATTGAAACTGAAGGAAGAACCTGCTAAAGGAAGACCTGCTGTCAAGGAAGAACCTGCTAAAATAATGCAAACTAATCATGATAGCGAAAGTAAATTTGAGTAAAACGATGAACTTGAAACGTCCAAAAAAAATCCAAAGAAAGTCCAAAGAAAAATTTTCTACCTAAAGAACTCCATCAAGAAAAATCTAAAGCACACTTCAACCTGCCAAACACACACCAGCAAGAAAAAATTTAACACGTTATTTGTCAGTCATCAAAGGACAATAAAACTGCAATAACGTGAAGAAAAAAAATAGGACAGTTTTCCTTGTAAATAATATTCCTGTAATGCTAGTGAAAAATATCTGTGATGTGTGTCCTTTATTAAAGTCACGCACATTTGAAACTTCTTGGTTCAGTTTGATTGATATTTTTTCTAAAATTATCAAAGAAAAAAATTGAAAATTCCTTAAAAGTAGAAAAAAAATATACTCTATATTCTTCAAATTTTTCACAGGTGATTCTCGATTTTTACCGTGTACAAACGCAATAATTATTAAAAAAGGATTGGAAGGTTACTCAGCCACCCCAACCGACATTAACGTTAGTATCGAGTGCACACCTGCTCTCGGGTTAAGAGAACTTTAATTGAAAGTTATCAATTTACAAAATTATTGCTGTACCGTAAAAAAAAATGCCGACTGATGAAACTCAATATTATGTACACTAAGATGGATCTCAATGTGGAAAAAAGTAATATTATTGATCATAGTCTACTTATATGAAGAAAAAATGTTCTGTGGTATGGAGGTTAGGAGAAACATAATTTCAAAATTTAACATCCCTAGATAAAGGGATGGAATTTTTGAAAATAGAAAAAATACTTAATTTTGGTTAGATGACTTTCAACTCCATTTTTTCCCCTCAGTATACCAGTTGATTCAAAAATTGTGAGACTATTTTCAGAGTATCATATGTTGTTATTGAATAAAGTCATTTACATAAAGTTTTTAGCGTGGTTTCTTTTAGCCTAGTACACTTTGCGTAAATGTTTAGGTCAAGCCAAAAGAGATTTTTCGAACATTTTGGGGGAGAATTTTCCTTTGATTGCTTTTTAAAGCCCTTCAGGTGCTCTTATCATACATCTGTTTTTAATTGTTCTTTTAAGTATCCCCATAAAAAACATTAGCAAGGAGGAGAGTCGGGGGGGTGGGGCATGAGCCCTGCATGCTAGGTTGGAACTGTACAAGGGCATGGTGGCTCAATCGTGGTCTGGAGTGGTTTTTCGAGGCATTGGGATTTTTGGTGTGTGTACCAGCCTCCCTCAATGGAATTCGATACGTAGAGTTGCTGGGTCATCACATCCATCTGTTTATACGGTTCTGTTATACGCACGGTAATGGAGTTTTCCTGCAAGACAACTGGCTGATCAAGGTTGGCTACTGGCTGGTTGGATGAGCATTCCTCTGACTTTTCTGTCATACATTAGCCAGCTAGAAGGCCTGACTTAAATCCTATTGAGCATCTTTGGGATGTTTTGAACAAGGCGTGAAAGGCTATCACACAGCACCAACATACCTTACTGAATTTGTACAGATTTAGCCAATATTTGGCAAGTCACTCCCGTGGAACGTTTCCAGAAACATGTTGAATCTATGCCTCGTCGTGTGGCAGCCGTTATCAAGGTCAGAGGAGGCCCAACTCGTTACTAGGTGTTGTTCCTTATTCAATGACACTTCAGTGTATATATGTACACACATGTATATATCTCACTTCCTTACATTCTTCATTTTAATTATATGCACATATGTTTATGTGTTTGTGTGTGTAAGAGAGAGAGAGAGAGTGCACATCAATATACACATACATATGCTTGCATACATACAAATATTATGAAAGAGTAATGTTTAAAAAAAATCTTATGAATCAGGAATTACATTTAGAGAATTATTTAAAGCTAACACAATAGGTGCATTTATAATGATAATAGACACCAAACCAAAATTGTTATGCTTTCTGAAGCTGACACAGACTTAAGACTGCGATGTACGGTTAAGCGTGCTTTATTGAATCCTACCTTCCTCTGCAGCAGTATAATATCCAGTATACATAATATTACAAGGAAAAAAATGAATGGAAAAGTGCAAAAATATCGAATAAGTATAAGTTAAAATATCGAAGTTCCTGTAATCTTATATCTTACTTACAACTTCGATCTAAGCGGGGCTCCCCCTCTCGCCACACTTTCTACAAAGACGAATGGCTTGATTCTTTCGAATCCTAGTAGAAGCATGAAAATGAAACGTGTAATATTTTTTTTAAAAAAAATAGGCTTAAAGAGATAGAGAAATACTACACTAAAATTAAACTTAAAATGTAGAAAAAGAAATTTTTTTTATAGAACTAATTAAAAGTATAAATATCATTAGCAATATTGCAATGAATTTAAAAATAAAAATTTATTTTTGTAAGCGAATCAGAATAGCAAAGAACAAATAGTTCTATTAATTACATTACTTAAATATACTTTGAGCCTAAAATGAAAATTAAAACAAAAATTTAAAATAACAAAGTTAAGTATACAGGTATTAAAAAAAAGTTACATTAAATAACTTAAATACAAGAAGACAAAATATAATTAAGAAGACTTACCTTGCAGCAGCACCAGATATACTTGAACAAAATTGCCATACAATGACAAAAGAGCTAGTATAAATTAGAGATTATGTGATATAAATTTTCCGACTAAATCCCGTTTTAAAGGTTTGACCAATATTTCTCTCTTCCCAATCAGCTACCTGTCATATTATATATCCATTTGTTTAAATTAATTCATGGATAGAATTAACTATTGTTAAAATACTACCAAAATTCACAAAGCCTGTGATCGGGTCTTCTGAACAAATTACCTATGACTTTAAGTGGGAATATTAAACTAGAGTTTTCAAAAGACAAATCAAAACCTTTAGTCGATTTTTTAAAATTAAAATTCAGCTTAATTATGTCAAAAGATCCAAATGAAAGCAAGACGAAGTACGGAACAACGCTTGGTGGAGTTATTTCTAGATATTTAAATAATTTTGAATCTAAGGTATTTATAACCTATTTTAGTTACCATAAACCTATTGTGTTCCCTTCTTAGAATACAATTAAATCACAAATAGAATTACATATTTCGCAAAAAAAAAATATTACTTTATGAGTACAGACATATGAATAATTCTATATGACAATACTAATATCTCCTTGCTTTATGTTCACATCCCTGAAATAACATTACAAAATTTGAAATTATCACTTCTATAGTGTGGTCATAAGCACACACTTTATGTTTCTTTCCTCAAAGTAAATTCTTTTTTTTTTTTTCTTTTTCTTTCTTTCTTTTCTGTTCTTTTTCTTTTGCAGAAAATCTTTAAAATTAAAATTTTATTTCACTGCATATGCACTAAAATACGTTTATTTTAAGAGATGAGCGAATTTAACAAAGTTAATTGACGTGAGAGTAAATGTAAATGAATTAAAATACGTCGCGTATTATGAGGGACAGTAAGAATTATCATCATTATAAAGATAAAACAAATGTTTCTATTTAAGCTGGTGAAAGATCATAATAATATTACATTTTGCCTTAGTTATATATATATATATATATATATATATATATATATATATATATAAACTTTTTTTGCATTAAATTTTAAAAAGAACATTATAACAAGTTTTTAATGGTATAATTTAAATTCGCCATGAGTGAGAAAGAAAATTTATATTAGAGCATTTTACATGAAGCTTACGCACGTGGCAAGATAAGTATTTTTAATTCAAGTTCATAAACGAGTAAACTTCCTTATGCACCTGATTATCATTTACTATGAACTGTGGTGCATGATTTTCTATGGATACAAGACAAATAGTCTTCTAGATAGAAGAACATAATACAGATTCAAATTTAAAATGTAAGAGAAACGCTTTAAAATTTTAAGGTTTTTTTTATATATATATTTCTTAAAGTTTTTCAAAATAGCTAAAATCTGAAACACTGGTTTCTAATATAAAATTCGCACAATAGATGGCGCCATGACACAAAGCTCCTAATTTTAATCATCTCTCGATAAGAATAACAAAACGATAGTACCCGTTATTTTTCCTAGAGATTTTATCGAGTAACGAGGAAAATTTTATAAACGTGATGTTTCCCAGAATAGGTTTCGGCAACTTTCTTTTAATCAAGAACATGGTGGAATCAAAATGTATTCAACTTCAGACGCATACATTCCTTGCTTTAAAGTCCTTTATGTATTTGTTGTTAAGGTTTCATTTTATCCAGGAATATTTCTTACACATTTGAAGAGTTACATTTATTCATGGCCAGATTTTACGAATAAGTACAATTCTGAATCAATTCCAGTATATGTTATTATGATGAATATACAGTATATAAGTTTTTATATACCGTAAAATCCGGCGTATAACTCTTGACACAAAAAATTAGATCGAGACGTACGGGTGCGCGTTATACGCCGAGTATAAAAATGAAGGCTTTCAAAATAAAAAAGTAGATGAGCATAGAAAAGTATTAGACTTATATAAATCGAAATGCTGTTTATTTTAAAGAAACTTCATTCTTTATGAACTTAAAGAGTTGTAGTTCTGGAAGTATACTGGGTTTTTTTTCAAAAGTCTGGGTTAAGCTACTATACTAAAATGGTATGGAATAGTTTAAAAAATAGCAATTGATCTTTTGTACAAGATATGTTAATCGTTTTATCAGGTATAAAATATACCTGGTTTTTAATTTTTGTATCAATAAATTTTTTGTTTAAATAAATCATGATTTGTATACATAATTTCTTCAAATATGATTAAAAAGGGAAATAAACAGCTCATGAACACAAATATAGTTTGCTAAATCAAATAATTTCATGATATCGAATTGTGCATGGAAAATAGGCAACATTTAATTACAGTAATTCCTCGACTTATGTTACTCCGACTTAGCGAACCCGGAGTTACGATTTCAAAATCTCGTCGATGCATCTTTTGTTTGAGCCCGCTACACAACTCCATTACTCACTCTTAAAATTGGTAATGCGATTGAAGAAGTTGTCAGTCTTGCAAGGCAAATAAATTTAGAACGAACATACTGATGACGTTCAAGAGAACTGCTGGATTCCCACAAGCTGAATGGGAATTGACAATGGATGATCTCATAGAAATATATGTGCAAAAGCAAGATATTTAAGAACTTGCGTCTTTAGACCCAGTTAATTCATTCAGAAGATCGAATGCCGGTTGGGAATTTTATAAAAGGCTTCAGTTTAATTGAAAAAGGATTGCAAATTTTAGAAATTCCAGCGAAAACCGTATTTTTTCCCCCAATTTCAACAATATAAGGAATAAAACATTTTATTAGCATACTACAAGGAAATTTTGCGGGAGAAAATAAAACCTTTGACCCGGCAGATTTTGTTAGATTTTGAGAAACCTGCATCACTAATAACTTCGGCTTGCGATTTTGTGTTATCTAAAAAAAGTTTTTTTATCAAACATTTTTTTTTTGTAAATTTTATTTTCTTTCGTCTCCTCCCCAACTGAAAAAACAGTCGGAACTCAAAATAACGAAATCGCTAAATCCCGGAAATAAGTTTGTTATATGGAAAATTCGTTATATAGAGGTTCATCTTTTAATTTACTATATAAACCACATAAAACAAATTTAAATTCTTAAAATCTATAGATTAAAAAAAGTTGTGGCGGTGTGATATCTATATGAACTAGTACCAACATCACGTGAAGACGATCGTTTTGGCGTGATCGGTAAAGTACTCGCATTTCGTCGCGGAACGGAAGGTACCCAGAACGGACCTTCATTGGTGACCCTGGCCGTGATCTGAAACGCACCCTTCTCGCGCCACTGTCGTGGCGCCATCTATCCACCGCAAAAGCAACCAAACCGTCAAACATTGACGCAAATAAGCCGTTGTTTCTCAAAGCCGTCTAACACAAATGACGCAATTCTCAAGCCATCCCGCACGATTACGCAACCCACCAAATGACGCAACTGCTTACATGCTCGCCACGCATATGGTATCGTTCGTTCGCCTATTCGCTGAAACACTGGCAGAGGAGTATGTGGCGGTGGGATATCTATATGAACTAGTACCAACATCACGTGAAGACGATTGTTTTGGCGTGATCGGTAAAGTACCCGCATTCGTTCGGAACGGAGGGTACCCAGAAAGAACATTCCTTCCTTCAAAGTAATTATTTATACTTTTTAAAATTATTATATATTTATTTTATATATTTTACCCACCAAGAAAGAAAGAAAAACTGCAAGGAAAACAAGAAAAAGAATGCCGAAGAATTCACTGTACTTTTAATATTAAGAAAATAATTCTATACAAAAATTAATGAATTTTAAGGACATTTAATAATTTAAAGCATGCAAGAAATATTAAACCTATATTATTTTCTAATTAGAACACGGGGACACGGGACAACTCCACTGAGGGTGAAAGAAGATATCGAAGGTTCTTCTAGTGAACAATGGGGGTTAAAAATTGCACTTCTTGGATGAAACGTCCAGAACTCTATTGCTATCCGGGAGTTAGGATCTAATAAAACAAGTTCAAGAGTTAGGATCACCATAAAAAGCGTTAAAAAGAGAATTACTTGATTTTTTTAAAAATACTTTTCAAAAAAGGGGGAACAAAAATTGAATCACAAAAAAGCTCGTTATATAGAAAATGCTTTTTGCTATAGGGAGGTTATTTTACGAAGAAAATCGTGAAATGTTCAAGGTTACAGGAAAAAGTTTGCTATACAGAAAAATTCGCAATATAGAGTCTCGTTATACAGAGGTTCGACTGTAATTTATCTGTATGTATATACGGAATTATATCCCGACTTCCGTGAATTCGACTTACGCGGTTATCACTCAGTCCCTTCTATCACGTAAGTTCGGGTTATTATTGTCCTTCATGTAAAATGCTTTCATTTGTTTATGTAATAAACATTCATTCTGTATAAAAGGTTTCTACCCCCAATTGTGTTCCTATATTTTTTATACAAACATTTCCAAAAAAATATTTAAAGCTTTTTTTTAATATTAGTAACTTTTGGAAAAAAAATTCTAATACTTAAGTAGAAGTAATATGGATAACTAATAAAAGTATTACTTTATTAATATATGTAATACATATTATGCATATAATTATAAATCATACAATATATAATGCATTTTAAAAAACCGGGGTATTTATAACTTATTTCATCATCTCTTTCTGTAATTTATGGTTCCCCAATTATGGCTTCAGGATTTGGCATTTATCATTACTTAGGTATTTTCTTTTTACTTTTTATTGTTTCATTAGGAAATTAAATGAATATGTACGAAAACATTGTGGAATGAAAAATTCTTGATTCAGTAAAAATAGCTTAATTTTCATTGGATATTAAAATCATTAATTTAATTTTTTTTTAAATTTTACTTTGTTTTCATCTTTGCTTATGGTGCTTCCTAAAATGTAAATAAAAGAAAAATTTAATTTTGAAAAAGAACCTTTAAGATTTAATTCATTTGAAGATAAAATAAAAGTTAAATTTAAATATCTTAAATTTTTTACTTGCAAAGTACATTTCGTGAGAAAGGAAATTATGAATCCCTTATAATTTAAGACCAAAGATTAGAGATAATTTTTTTTTTATAAAAGAATTGAAAAATGCATTTGAATACCCGTTTATATTCAACCCTAGAATGCTATCATTTGAAAAGCTTACGGGAATGATAACCATTCGTCTCCCAGATGGCATGAGTTTTAGCAAGCTTAAAACTCATTTTAAAATTTAATAACAAAAAAATTATACGACATGCAGATGATTTCATGACATCCAATCTTCACATGAGCAAGAAAGTAAAATTTATTTATTTTCGAAGCAATCTTTATGCATTTTAGCGGGATGCTCTCCGCACATTGCTCTAGAACGTGATAAATAAAATTTTCGTGTCTCTCTCATTCTACATAACTTACATGGGCACAAGGGGCAGATTTCACTGTTTTTAGTTTCCAATTGTTCAAGTAGTTCAATGTTATGCTCTAATTTCAAAAGCTCACAGATACATTTATACGTTTCTTCAACCATGGCGCAAAGAGATCTTCAATTAGCTTTATCGCAAATTTTCTTCAAAATAATGCTTTTTTAGATTTGCGACCCATATTATGTACTAATGCGACGCTGGTTTAACTTAAAAGATTAATCAATTCACTAAACCCAACTTTAATTACCCAGGTTCTACAATTACGTCGCATCATAGCTTAAGTTAAGAATTAAACACTAGATCCTTTAAAGACAATTAAACAGTACACTAAATTAAAAGGCCGTTCTTTAAATTAACAATTAATTTATTTTATGATTGATAAGATTAATTTTATGCAAAAGTACAAGTGGTTACAACAAAATTCTACTTAGCTTTAAAGGAGGGGTGAAGGAAAGGAGTGAACATGTCGCCGCTCGGAGCCCCGCGGAGTCCAGTTCCAGGGCTGGGTCTAATTGGAGATGTTGGCTCAGAGTCTCAAGTGTTGTCTAATCGGGGTGCATCCCGTTTTTATTCGGCGCCTTATTGCACCGATATGCTGGAGCGGATTCTTTACTTTGACCGCTTAATTTTCTCTCATTGGTCCAGAGTCAGCGTATGGTTACTGTGCCACGGTCAATGACATTTTTAAGCGCGGGAAATTCTAATGACACACCCCGATATTCCGATATTTTATGGGTACAATGCCCCTTCTAAGCGTGGGAACGTGTCACCCTTTGCTAGGGTTCGCTCTCAGAGGTGGGGTAAGAAAGACGCATTCCACCAAATTCCGTTTCTTGTAAACAGCAAGAACAGGGCAAATGTAAAAATTGCAGTTGTAACTTTGGGGACCGGCGACCTCCCCTCAGTACCTATATAACATATGTATTCACTAAACTGATATTTATCATGCTATCTGTGATTTTGAACTTCAATAAAATTTACATTTTCTGACTCATCCTCAGAAATAAAATTAAAACCATCAATTAACTCTTTTAATAATTCTCAGATAGCCGCAGGTTGACTCCAAAAATTTTTCTTCGGGAAAACGTTTTGACATCTTCTCGAAAGCGGAGAAAAAAAATGAGACAGATACTCAATTCCAAACGAATTCGTCCCTCACACTAATATTGCTCTGAAAATACTATTAGCGAAAAAAATTTGAGAAAAAAAAATATCATTATCTGTAGTAGCCAAGGTCATATGAATGTACTCAGTTTCACGTTACATTGCCTGTTTTTTTTTTTGGGGGGGGGGAGAATACAAGGTTATTTGTTATAGCCGTAGTCTTCTGGACAAATGGTTAGCATTCTAGGGTTATCCTCTCTGAAGGATTCGTCGTAAAAGAAACCGTAATACCTATAAGATCTGAAACTCTATTACGAGAGAAAGTCACAAAAGATAATTGAAATTTTTTTTAACATGGCAATCTCTTGGAAACTATTTTTATTTTTCCACGTAATCTCCAGAAACATTGATGCACTTATCCCACGGTTTTATCAGAACCAGCAGAAAATTCTTTGGATTACTGTGTCATCCACAGTAGGACTTCATGTTGAACGGTGTCGTCATCTGGAAATTGTTTGCCTCCAAAATGTTGTTTCTGTGAACCAAATAGATGAAAGCAAATGCCCACTCAATTCTTTTTTATGACCCTCGGCTAGTTGGTGAGAACCCAACATGCTTACACTTTTCGGAAATTCAAACGATCGCGCATTATGCGGTAGCTAAGCCATGAGAACCTTCTATTGTCATCGCGGTACTATCGATTGCCACACTTCGATCTGCCCGAATCAATTCTTCCACCTGTTGCTCATTTGATTTTGTTGTAGTCTAAACTGGACTGCCAATTCGATCTTCATAAACAATTTTAGAACGTTTTTGCGAAAATTTCTTCACCCAATTGTGCACTTCTTTAAGTGATAAACACTTTTCTCCAAGAATAGGTAATATTTTTTTATGAATATTTCTTTATTCAAGTCCTTTCCCCCACAAAAATCGGACCACACACGTTACTCATTTATCGTGCAATCATTCAGCACTATCGCCATTTTTGAAACAGCACTATGTATGTGTGTGGGAATGATACCTAAATATGAATTGAATATCATATAACTGTACGTGGCAGTCACCTGTCACCGATATTTGATGGTATCTTTTTTACAATTTTAACCCTTTATCAACCGCATTATGATTTACTGCAGTTTTTTCATGCAATATATTTTTTGAATCACCACATTAAAAATTAAGGGATATATCTACATAAACAAAATACTAAGCTTTGAAAATTTTAATCCTTTAGAGCTAATTAATTAATTAAAGATATTCAAGTGTAAAATTAATTATACACGCTGTTCACTTAAAATAGATAGTCAAATCGTTTTCTAAGGTCTTCATTTACATACAATAAAACAAGACACTTTAATTTTGACATTAACTATTTTTTCGGGACAAAAATGATAATCTTCGCAATCCGCTGAAAACGCCGTCAGATGAAAATGCAATTCCTGCTATAAAACTATTCGCCTTCCTCGTTAAAATACTCATCATAGAACCCGTGCTGCCATATATCTTCGAAGAGTGGATTACAAAAATTATTCCGGTTAAGTATCGTCAGAATATTCGTAAAAATGGTTATTCTACGTAATTTTAAAGTGAGTGGTACTTATACCGTCAGTAGATAGGTTGAATTCTGCCACATATATGCATTTATGACATACTTAAAGACTTGTCCTTCTATTTATTAGAAATGTACACGAATACTGGATACTTATATGAATTCAAAGAGACATTTTCTAGATCTAATAAATAACATGTGGATTGATTGTGTAATTACCGTTGCGTTTCGAAGCAATGCGATGGCTATTCGCGACGCGAACCTCGCAACTTCAAACCATGGTCAAGTGACGAAAACAACATTGAGGTGACATTTTACTCTGCAGACCACCATATCATATGAACTTATGAAAATTGATCTCCAATACATTTCATGTGCAGGAGCATGTTACAATTCGAGGCATTAATGCCAACAGAGTTAAAACAATGACTCTGACAATGTTGACAATGTTGTTGTTACTGATGCCACCTGATAGTCAAAGACCAGATAGAGGCCCACGAAATTCATCATGGAAAAGGACTAAGAGATGCCTGTCGTTAGCCGTAGCTTTGATCAGATATTAAGATGAAATATGCTTCTGTGGCTGAAAATTATATGTTAACAAACAATGAATTTTTCATTAACTTTCTAATGATGTATTTATTTCGTATTAACATATACTACATGGAAGTTGAATGTCTTTTTAGTTAAACTTTCTCTAGGATTGTACTACAAATCTAAAAAAAATCATGATTTTATCAACTCCTGTACAATTGAATAAAAATATCAAATAGTTCTAATGTTACATTATTTCTTATTTCTAAAAATTCAGTATTTAGTTATAAATACATTGCAGCTTTTAATATTATTTATCAACCATTATAACCACATTTTGAGGATCACATTGCTCATTTTGTAAATCCAGTATTTTAATTTTTCTCCGAGAAGCGGTTTCCACGGAATTCGAAAGAAATTTTTCAGTCGATTTTGAATTTTTATGTTGATTGATAGCATATTTCCTTCTGCCATTTTTTTAAATTTTTGACATAATTACTTATTTAAAAAAATTAAGTATTTTAAAAATATTATGAATATTTTATTAAATATAAGTAAAAAATAAATATTTCTTACGAAAACTAATGTAAAATTAAGTAGTCGTATGCTACAAGAAACTTCAGAGAATAGACGAACGTGGTTCAAAACATTGCCATAAACTGAAATTTAAAGTAAGAAATTTTTTTACACAGCTTGAAACAATAGCTCACGAATAAACATGGTTAAAAATAGCGGGGTTTTTCATTCAAATAAAAAAAAATCAAAAGTTTATATAGATCAAACACAGAAGAAACTACACATTTAAAGTTCAAAGGGGCGGGGGGTGTCAAAAGGCGCGTGGTCATTTGCTTATGTTTTTATGTTTCATATTTTAGGGCTATGTTATCAACAATCATATAAGTAAAAAAAAAAATTAGATTCAGAAAAATATGTACTATTTTTTAAAACTAAAATTGAAAATCGATTTTTTCCAAGTATATGATGTCCTTGTTCTCTTAAATGCATGTATATATGCATATCTACGTGAATAAAATATTCACTAATATACATAATTTGAGATAAAATATATTTTTTCTAAATATCGCTGTGCACGAAATTCTTTTAATACGAAAAAATATTTCAGTCACCTCAGCTTCATGTTAAGCGATTTTAACTGTACGCTAAAGGGTTTTTTTGCAAGGAAAAAAAACTCATATTTCTCTATGTCTCACACTTAATTACATACACATAAAATTTAAGAGCAAAATTTCCATTCTTTTCGAGCTATCTCAAACTGACACCTTTCGATTTGCGGTGACACTTAAAACGCGGAGAATGAAATTCGGTTGTCAGTGGAAAAGTCTTCGAAACCGACGAGACGCGTAAAAATGACTGTTTTGGAATGCATAATTTTCTTGCCTGCCCTGTCAGTTCATCAAACGCTGCAAAATGACCTGTCATATCCGAAGTAGAAGAGAGAATTTTGGAATGAATCTTTTTGGGATGGAACCCTCCCTCAGGTGAGAGAATAAATATAATCGTTGAGTAATTTCCAACTTCCCGCACATTTAAGCAAGCGTTCCATTTTCCGTTTTTGAAAATCGTTTGATTTAAAGCGGTTTTGAGCAATTTTTATGTTCATTTTCTATCCACTACTTTAGGAGAGGGCTGAAGCTTTGAGTAGTCATGTTCCAGATGGAAAACGTGCTTTTTTCTAAAGATTTCGTCATAAACAGGTAAATTTGTGGTTGGAATTGACCAAGTCAAAAAAGGATATGGGAAGTATTATTATTATGAATGCTAGAAAACTAAAGAGTATTAATTTGAATGTTTGTTTTGATAATAAGATTATTTTATGATTTTGTGTGTTGTTGAAAAAGAAATTATAAATTAATCTTTTTTTTTTTGAGTTTTTCCTGTATTGTAAAACTGGAAGATTCGTGCGTAATGCGAATGAACAAAATAAAAGAAGATGCAACATACACTCATGGACAAAAAAATTAGCGCACGAAGAAGGAGTCGTCAAAATGAAAGGAAATTTTACATACCTAATAAAAGGTGTTTTTTTAGAGCTATAGAACTTTAAATTGCAATAAAACAACGATGTATTATTCGATTGACATGATTTTTTTATTCGAAAGATAATCTTGTGGCATTACATATTAAATATGATTTCTGGCATAGGACTGCCACGGCTGGCTCGGATGTAGTCCAATCTGGACGTCCAATTTTCGATGACATTTTCCAACATTTGTGGCCGTATATCGGCAATAACACGGTGAATGTTGTCTTCCAAATGGTCAAGCGTTTGTGGCTTATCCGCATAGACCAATGACTTTACATAGCCCCACAAAAAATAGTCTAGCGGTGTTAAATCACAAGATCTTGGAGGCCAATTCACAGGTCCAAAACGTGAAATTAGGCGGTCACCAAACATGTCTTTCAATAAATCCATTGTGGCACGAGCTGTGTGACATGTTGTGCCGTCTTGTTGGAACCACAGCTCCTGGACATCATGATTGTTCAATTCAGGAATGAAAAAGTTAGTAATCATGGCTCTATACCAAACACCATTGACTGTAACGATGTGGCCTTCATCGTTTTTGAAGAAGGATTCCACCAGCCCATAAAGCGCACCAAACAGACATTTTTTCTGGATGTAACGGTGTTTCGACATACACTTGTGGATTAGCTTCACTCCAAATGCGGCAATTTTGTTTGTTGACGTAGCCATTCAACCAGAAGTGCGCTTCATCGCTGAACAAAATTCGCTTATGAAAATCGACCATTATTTTCAAAATAAAATTGCTGAATTTGAAAGCGTTGTTCAGGCGTGAGTCTATTCATGATGAATTGCCAAACCAAGCTGAGAATAAATCACTTGACAGCTGTTAAATCGGTCACCATCTTGGAAAGTAATGCCAACTTAAACTTCTATACCTGGAAAAAAAACACTATGTATATACTTTGATGTAAGTAAACAATTAGAAAATCAATAGAAAAAGGATAATTTATTTCAGAGAAAAAGGCAAAAGAACGGTGGATTTAATACCCTGTTTACCTTCCTCTAGCGCGAATGCACGATGCGATACGATCGAGCAATGAGGTATACAAATTCTGTATGATGTTTCGAGACATTTCACTCCATATTTGCTGTAACCTTGCCTCTAGTTCGTTCAAACTCGTGGGATGCCCGCCATCCCAAATGATCCCAGATATGCTCGATTGGAGATAAATCTGGGGGTCGGACAGGCAAAGGAAGGGTAGTAACAGTACGGAGACAGTCTTGAAACATCCTAGCCGTGTAAGGTCAGGCATTGTCTTGTAGAAAAAAATGTTTTTGGGAGCCGTTGCATGAGTGGCAACACATGTAGTTGCAGGATGATCATTGATATACCACTGGGCTGCCATGGTACCACTTATCAATACTAGGGGTGACCGTGTATTGCAGGCAATGTCACCCCATACCATCACTCCAGCTGTGGTTAGCGGTGTGTTGCTGCAAATCAAAGGCAGGATTGGGTAGTTCACCACGGGGTCATCACACACGAACACGATTGTTATAACTTCTGAGATTGAATCTGGATTCGTCGCTAAAGATGACCTGGTTCAATTCTGCTGCAGTCCAGTTTCCTCGTGTGCAGCATCACTCCAAACGGAAGCACCGATGGGTGGGCGTCAAGGGCAGCACACGTAATGGGCGCCGCGATCCCAAATGTCCTTTAGCCAGGCAACTTTGTATGCTTCGAGAAGACACTGGAGCTCCTAGTGAAGGTGCTACCTGTGCCTGGATGGCAGCCGATGAAGCAGTTGGCTATACGCGTAAATTTCTTATGATTTTGCGGTCTTCTGGATGACTGGTCTGTCGAGGGCGTCCTGGGCATTGTCTTTGTGTAAATGACATCTCTCGGATCCACTGGTCCCAACACCTCCTCACAACACAGTCAGAGTGGCCTAAATGACGAGCTACTCGCCAAGCTGACCACCCAGCATCCATCGCGCCGATGATTCTACCCCTCTCAAACTGCGACAGCTGTTCATATTGTATTCGAAAATGGCGTAATGGCATGTCTACCTCAGATCTTGCATTGTAAACGATTCAGCACACTCAAACAAGCTTTGGTTATCTGTTTTATATTCCACGGAGAACGACGTTAAATGCCCTCTACCAGTTAGACTTAATGCGCAATCACGCTGCATTTCTAATCACTTGCATATCTCCCCAACATGTACCTTCATGCCAAGTTTCGTTCGAGCCCCGCAATTATTTCTTGGTGCGCAAATTTTTTTGTCCATGAGTGTACTTGATGAGTGAATATTAACGTCGCACTGTTCAGCTACACGAGGGCGTTTGGTGGCAAACCTCGAAATTTTGAACCATGGTCAAGTGACGATGACGACACCTGAGCTGGCACGCTATATCCTAAATACCACATCTCCCCACCGTGAGGACGTTAGAGCTGTCGACAGATTTAACAGGCATCGCTCCCTTACAATCGAGTCTTTACCTCGAGACACGATACCTTGATCCCTGAGATACCGCAACCCTGCAATACTCTTGTTACTTTTTTGCAAAATGAATCCACGAAAGTCACGACAGTTTAAAGCCAGGATCAGCAACCTATGGCACGCGGAACAAATCTCAGTAGCACTCTTTGCACTACTCTACAAATTTGTCAATTTTTGAATGGAAGGAAGTCCATAAATTGGTAGTGAACCTTATTGGACAAACATCTTTAGCATTGTGGATATTTACAGAATTACGAAAAAATCTGAGAAAAACACTTATAGCTAGTTAGTAATTTATGGAATGCCATTCCTAGAGACATTTGATTATTTGAAGTCAAAAAATTGCATGTACTCTGCTTTCTACTTTTGTGTGTGTCTGTGTGGCTCTACGTATATATATATATATGTAAAAAATCTTTCCTCATATGAAAAAAAATTTCGAATTCGAAAATAAATAGTTTAACAACAGAATGCTCAGAATCGTGTCAAATTGAAAGTCCCAAATCATAATCCTGATTTTGAGACATGAAAGTAGAGAGGTGCCAGCACTAGGTTTGTATTAAAACATTTATAGACTTTTTTATTTAACTATAATATAGCGAAATACTTCTATTTTATGTGTGTGTGTTGTCCATCTCTCTTTTAATAAATAAGATTAAAAATACATGACAAATGTATAATGTTTTTTTCTTCTTTTTTTTGCATTTGTTATGGTTTGTTATGCATTTGTTATGCATTTGTTATGCATTTGTTATACTTTATGGCGTTTATTTTCCTGTTAAAAAATAGCTTTATAAAAGACGCAAAACTAATATATAATAAAATTGTAAATCTCTCTATAGTATTGACCTCTATTCTGTACCTCTTCATGCATTACCGTGTGAATTGAATAGTTTACAAAGTATCCTGCTGTGTGGAACCTGAATCCTATTGGTAGATAAGTTTGGAACGCCACAGCTAAAACTTTGCCAATCCCTGCTTTAAGGTATCCGAACACGTTCCATACTTCTTTAAAAAATAGCATAATTAAACATAAATACTTATTTAGGAATCAATACCACCAATAAATACTATTGTTTAACTATATACATGTATATATATATATATATATATATATATATATATATATATATATATATATTGTTGTTTTTCTAATGCCACCTGTCTGACGTAGTCAGATCGAGGCCCACGAAATTCATCGTGGCAAGGGGCTAAAAGTACGCCTATCGTTGGCCTTGAGACCCATACAGGTGACAGTACGATTTAGCTCCGCGAAATTCCCCAAAGGGACGATGGATGGCGACACCACCTATCTCTACATCAACAGTTTCTGCATTGAACTGAAGGGGAGGGAAAAATTCTCCAGTCCCTGTGCTCGTCACTCAGCCCACAAGACTTCGGACCCACTGATTTAACGAGCACGTACTTCGTGTGTACTCGGGCGGTATTTGGTGGCATCGGGCATCGAACCTAGGCCTTCCCCGGTGTGTTCAATGCTCTAACCACTAGGCTACCCACGGCCCTGATGTATATATATATATATATATATATATATATATATATATATATATATATATTTAATAATATTTTAAAAAATCTTCTACATTTTAAAGAAATACACTTATAAGTGAATTATTAGCAGTATTTTTTAAAAACTTCAAAGCAATTTTTTTTTCTTACTCCAGAGAATCGAGCTCACCCAAAGGGTTTAGAGCTGCATCCGACCCTCCGAGAAGTATTTTATTATCAAATTAAACGAAAAACATGTACAAAAAAGTCCCTTCCCCAAAATTCTTGAGAATTGGGGGAATACAGAAAAAACGCTTAACAATTACAAATTACAATGCAAATACATAAAAAAAACACTTAACAAACACAGACAAGATTGGCGCCAACACTTCCTGTTGTCGTTAGATTTTTTTTTTTTTTTTTTTTTAAAAAGCACTGAAAAGATGATTTTTTTTTTTTTTTTCCAAATCCTCCAAATATATTTTTAAGACACTAAAAAGAGAAAGAGGGAAGAAAGGGGGAACAGATAAGTTTTTGAATTTTATTAAAGAAACCATTTTTTGCTAAAAGAGAGAAAAAAAAACAAACAAGAAATTAATCATAAAGTAAACCCAGAATGATGACTAAGGGTTAAAACAGGAAGCTGCAAAAAATTATGGGAGGGGAACAAAAAAGGTTTAAAGTAATAGCAAGAACCGAAGAGGGAAAAGGGAAAGTTAAGCCAAATTATCACATATGGATTTGGAAATAGCAAAGCAGGAAATTAATTTATTGTGAATTGCACGATTATTAATAATAGAGTTGACCCAAGGATAGAGAGCGTTCGGGCTGGGGTTAACAAGATGGTGATCAGAAGTGAAGGGGCAGTGGAATACGTAATGGTCGGCGTCTCCAGGCGACCCACACAGGCAATTTGGAGAGGGAAGGAGATTGAACCTGTGCAAGTAAGCGGGGAAAGGCCCATGATTAGTTAGACCCAGATATTTAGAAATGGGAAGAATGTTTAATTTAGGATTATTGAAAAAGCGCTTGACCCTTAATCCAGTATTGCAATCATTCCAAGAGAAGGTCAAGACTCTAGGATAAATTTATTTAAGGAACTGGAGAGGAAGGAGCGAGGGCGGGAACCGAAAACACTTCGCCATCATATACAGCCTGTTTTGCATAAAAATCGGCGTAATCATTATAAAGGTTATTGTTATGAGCTTTGACCCAGTAAAGATTGTAGTAGCTTCTGAATTGAAACAATTTGCATTTAATGGAATTGAGATAACTGGATTTATTTGTAAGATTATTAAGAAAGAGAATAGAGGAGAGACTGTCAGTATAAATATGAATTTTAGTATTATGATGAACTGCCCAACAGACAGAGAGACCGATGGCAGAGAACTCTGCCTGAAAGACCGAGTTAAAATCTTGAATTTTAAAGAGATATGTTTTAAAGGGAGACCCCCGAAAAAAATACACACGGCGAAACCAACATTGGAATCGATTTTGGATCCGTCAGTATACACTTCCCACTCAGATGGGCCCTCGAAAGTATTAATGGGAAAGGAAAGAAAATCGGGAAGGATCTGATGAAGAGAAATAAAAGAGTCCAATTTCGTAGCTGGGATAAGGCCTGGAAGGAGATCGTTCCTGTTGTTCCAAAGTTGGAATTTAAAGTAGAGAGAGCGAATAACAATATGAATGGGGGGAATGCCTGATAGGATATTAAGAGCGTCAGTAGGGGAGGTTTTATAGGCTTTAGTGATTTTTAATAAATAAATCCTCTGAATAGATTTAAGCTTTTGGACCTGGATAGAGGTCAGGGATCCACCCCACACTCCTGCTCCGTAGGAGATGATTGGTTGAACAACCGAAGTATACCAAAGTTTCATTAGGGAAATATGCTGGTGATTGAAATTTTTGGAAACACGATAAAAGTTGGAAGAAATCCAGAGAATCTTATCCTTGATAGAATTTATATGGGGAGTCCAAGATAAGCGATTGTCAATGTTGACACCCAAGTATTTGTATGACTTAGATATATGTATGGAATTGGAACCAATTTTAAAAATGGGATTCCTCCTGAAGGTCGTGCTCCCTCGAAAACCACGGCATTGAATAAAGGGACATCTGAAAACAACTGAAACGGTTTTAGCAGTTGCTATTGACAAATTGAGCTCGGAAAGCTTAGAATTTACTAAACTAAGAATTTTATTAGTATTATCTTCAAGTTTCTTACGTGAAAGGCGAAAAGAGACAATTGCGAGATCGTCCGCAAAGGCTTGGAGAAGAAACAGTTCAGAGTTAAGAGAAAGGATAGAATTAAAATAAATATTCCAAAGAGTTGGTGAAAGAACGGACCCTTGTGGACAGCCTTTAAAAATTTGTTTTTTAATGGTAAAAGTATTATTAGTCCAGATAATTACCCTGTTAGTGAGGTAAGAGTGAATGAATTTCTGAAAGTGAAGAGGAATACGGTATGAATGAAAAATATGGAAGAGAGTCGACCAATCAACGTTGTCAAAAGCAGATTTGATATCAATAAACGTAGAAGCAGTATGTTTATTCACCCTGGTATTTTTAATGTGATGCACTAATTTGTCCACGGCCTCAATGCAGCTGCGGTTTTCCCTGGAGGAAAAAGTAATACACTTATATTATTTACTAAAACAAAGTAAATACATTTATCTAGAGCAGGAATACTGAACCTTTTATTCGGCCGGCCCGCATGCACATGATAGTTATTTTACCTCGGGCAGCAACATGCGGATAATGGAAAAAGCAGACTTTCAGACCAAACCTTCATTGGCAAACAAGATTGATCAAAATATTTAAACTCTTTTTTGGCTCTTATTCAATTCCTACTATTAGGTCACGCTCTCTCTCTATTTTTTTTATTTATTTATTTTGGTGGAGTTTTCAATCGCGTTAATAAAATAAATTCTAAAGCGCTCCATAGAGCTGAAATTTTATATACATGATTATTTTGGATAACAATACAATGATTTAATTATAATTAATAACAATTAATTGATTAAAACTAATTATTTAAAGAATTACAAATACACCCACGGTGGCATCATTTTTGGTGACTTAGCGACCCTTTTGGCGACTTGTGTCAAAACTTGAGAAGATTTTTTCTCACATTTTAAAGCGTTCAGTTGAACTGAAATTTTATAGACATGATTGTTTTGGATAACAATACGATACTTTAATGATAATTAATAGAAATTAATTACCACTTAATGTTGTGATTCTGTCATATGCTTATACATATTTATATTAATTGTAACTATTTAATAAAAAGCTTGCTTACATTCTACTATAGAAAAACAATTGATAGCAAAATTGATACATTTGATTGCCTAATTGATAGAATTTCCTGTTAAATTTTGTGTACTTTGTTCTTCTCAATAACTGAATTTCTTATTGCAATGGGCCATGACATGGCCACTCAAAAAAAAGCCTGGCGCTGGCATGTGGCCTGCGGGCCGCAGGTCGAGTATCAATAATCTAGAGAATGTACTAAAATTTTATTGTTTTCTTTAAATTTAAGAATTTTAGTGTTAATAGAGTATATATTGTAAAAAAAATATAACATTTTTTATAAGACCATTATTTAAATAACAGACCATAACTCAAAATATATTCGTACAATAAGAATTATTTTAGTACATTCTCTAGAAAATAATATAAGTATCAGACTCAAGGTTTTAATAAAAATAGGTTTGTAATATTTTGAGCTATAAAACCCACACAATGATAGATTTTGAACAACTTAAATGCCCACTCCTGGTGTATTAAAGACCCACGACCGGTTTTTCTAATTTTGTAAAATTGATTGTAACTAATTTTTTAGGCAACGTAGAAACAAAATAAAGAATGTTTTGTAAAGCCAAAAGATAGCCTATTCACTAATATAAATAATAAAAAAATATGTGTTTTGACCGTATTTGGCCATTTCAATGTGTTCGTATATTTTAAAGAAAATATTTGTATAGACTTAATAGACCAATATATTTTAACTGTATAAACATGATTTGACCAGTATCTTTTGAAAATAAATTTTTCATTTATTTAGTTCTTATTCTCTCTCGGTACATATTTTTACTAATTATACAAAGTTTGGGGGTATCCCCTATCCACCCAAAGGTGGACAAACTCCTATTGTACAAATTATACAACTGTTTATACTCATTGTTCAAATTGTAAAATTGCAATTTACATGTATTACGTAGTTCTGTTTTACCTGAAGGAAAAAGTAAGAAAACAGTAACGAATCTGTGTGAAGAGAATTCAAATTTACAATGTACGAGTCATGTTCCCTCTTCGGATAAACTCTAACATCAACCTTTCTTTCATTATAGCTTTCTTTTACCCAATGATAGCAACTACTTCATTACATGATGGTTTATTATAAACTCTAGAATGATCTTTAGAGCTTGTATAAAAGCACGGACTATACTCTTTATCTTGATTTTTATATTGAACTTTATATGAAGTTCAATATTTTCATGCATATGAACTTTTTTTTTATATAATAGGCTATAAAATTTGGAATTCTTCATCACGTTTTGATATTTTTTCAACTTCATGCAAGGCTTCACCATCATCATAAAAGTAATTATTGTTTTTTGTGTATAAAATAAATAAATACACTCATTATATATCCGTGAAAAAAAACTGTTTTGTTTAAATAGAGAGAGAGAAAATAAGAGCAACAGTTTATCGAGTCCAGAATATTTCATTCATTTCCATGCATCATGCTAAAAATTATGATTATGACGAGTTAAGCTTAGAACTTTAATATTTAAATTCTATTTAACTCTAATAAAGCCGGCTGTGTGGCAGTGTTTGTCGCTGGCTTCAAAGTTGCGGGTTCGACCCCGGCTCATGTCGTTGGATTTTTATGATGCAGAAAATCGACAGCGACCATGTCATATGATAATAAGGCCCGTAAATATCTGTTTGTGGTTTGGGTGCTATCGGCAAAATGAAATATTGTTGTACAGGTTCACATCGTCAGAGCTCATGTGCTTCCCTCTAAGAAGAAAACTGGGCGTCAGAACTGCTTGCGGCGATTGGTATTCGCCTATATGATGTCTTGTTTTAAAAGAGATACAGCTTCCGGGAAATGTACTACATCTGCAATGGTAAAACGTCAATCTGTAGCCCATTAGAAATAAAAAGAAATATCACTAAAAAAATAAATAAACTGCTTCTTAATGGTCATGTTTTTTAAAGAAATTTTGGGGAGAAGGAAATCCAGATTTATTCTGTTATGTAAAAATGCATACTGAACGTAAGTAAAATAATGTTTAAACTAAAAATTGTAGGTTTTGAAAGGAATTTGAAAGACATTCATCATCATTTATGACGCTACTACCTAGAATGGACCAAGGGTTTCTGAACAAGACTTTTCCAATCACCTGTATTGGTTTTCAAACTCCTATTCATATTTGAAATTTATTATTTAATATAACTCAGTGTTTCTCAAACTGTAGGGCGTGCCCCCTAGGGGGCGTGATAACCCTGAAAGGGAGGCGCGAGTATATATAATAGTTGAAAATAAAAGATTATTTAAAAAATTATTAATTTACTGAATTGAAGCACAGCAAAATACATTCTGACATAATAAAAAAATAAAATACACATTTACACTGATATAATATACTAATAAATGCATCAGTATTGCACAATGTGTTTCATAATTAATTTATCAGTACTGAGTTAAGAATTTGTTTAATAATTACCAGCAAACCTATGGGCATGTCATAAAATTATATACACAATTTAATACTTATCTTGATAATTTGTACGGTTTATAATTAAGGTCGTATTGTAGTCGTACGTCGAAGTATATTATTATTATTGAATTAAATACATTGTGTAATTGTATGGAGGCGCGATGAAAATTATGATTGAAAATTGGGGTGCAAGCATAGAAAATTTGAGTAGCACCGACATAACAGACAAGAATGCAATCTAAAGTAATCGATTTTTTTTTGACAAAATCATTGAGAAACACTCTTTGATGGATACATTTCTTAAAATAATATTGTTATAAGAAAGATAACAACACAAACAAACAAAAAAAACAATAAAGAATTTGCAGTACGTTCGAGGGGAAGTCAAAAAGTAAAGGAACTACTGTAATTTTTCTTTTCACGGTTTGGCGACAGCACTAGTATCCAGAGCTAAATGAGGGGTAGTCAGTAACAATGTGTCACTCGTCTTCCCTCATAGTCGTTGGAGCGTTACAATACCGCTGAACACGGCAGTTCTATTGTCAATATGCACCAAGGAGGAAAGAAGGACAGTGGTTCGCTTTTTGTCTGTGGAAGGTGTAAAACCTGTGGAAAATATTGTCACATGCAAGTACAGTATGGCAGGGCTTCTCAAACTTTCAATGTTTAGGACCCAATATTCAATCATAATTTTCATCGAACTCCCTCCATACAATAACTATGTATTGAATTTAATAATACTATACCTGAATACTGAAGCTACAATATGACTTTAGCCTCTTAAGCGCCACTGGCGTATATAAATGTCCCACTCTGCCAAAGCGTTAAATGCCCCGGATGTATATATATGTACTTCCGAACTACGATAATCCCTGTGCACTGTTATCCATAAAATTATCCCGAAGGCTTTGGAATGTAATAAAATGAGTTTGACAATGTTTTGATTATTTACTTATTTCAGAGAAGGTCTTATATATTTCTTTCTTTCCATCCCTCCCCTTCAATACATCCCATACACGCAACTACGTGGAAAACGATGCCATTGGAGAGTGAATAATCGACAGTTTCGGGATTAATTATATAAACAGTACAAATGATCAAAATAAGTGTTGATTTTTGTAAAACGTTTATGTATTACACACCCGTGAGATCGCTGGTAAATATTGAACTTGTTCTTAACTTAATATTGCTAAATTAATTATAAAATATATTGTGCGGTACCGATATATTTATGAGGGTATTATATGAGGACATATGTGTATTTTATATTTCATTATGTTAGAATGTATTTTGTTTGCTTACTTTAATTGAATTAATAATTTTTGCTAAAATGATCTTTTGTTTTCGACTTTTCAACATACTCGCCCCCTCCCTCGTACGGCTATACTGCCCCATAGGGGGGCGCCCCACAGTTTGAGAAACACTGCAATATTGATACAGCTGTTTATGGCGAAGCAAGACCTACGTTTTGAATGGCAAGAACTTCTTTATATGGCTCTAAAAGATTGAGAAGTTCAACGACGTCAACCACAAATGACAATGTGCAAGTCGTTGAGCGTATAGTGATGGAAGGTATGGCTAATATCCTACTCAGATATCACACCTTCCGCAAGCAAAAATCGAATCACTGTCCTCCTTTCCTTCTTGATACAGATCAACAATTGAACTGTCATATTAACTGCAACACTCGAGTTACTACTACGCGAGCGACACGTTGTATAGATGCCCAATACCCTTCATTCAGCTCTGCATACTAGCGCAGTTGAAAAATCTTGGAAAGACAAATTTCAAAAATCACATTACATCTTGGCTTTTACTCATATTTAAAATGTAGTCCTATAATTTTTCAATTTTTTTACTATCTATCTCTTAAAAACAAGTAATATGAAAAGAAACATTTTAAGTCAATTCCTACTTAGATCAACTAAGAAAAAATTTCTTAGCTACTTTTTATTAAATAGTTACAATTAATATAAATATGTACATACATATGACAGAATCACAACATTAAGTGGAAATGAATTTTTATTATGATTGAAGTATCGTATTGTCATCCAAAACAATCGCGTACATAAAATTTCAGTTCAACTGAATGCTTTAAGGGGTCACAGGGTGTTAAAAATGTTTCGAGAGCACAAAATACAAACAATTTTCGACTAGAAATTATTATTTGAGGTTAAAATGAAATAATTTGATTCTTTTACACATTTCTTATAAAGGAATAAAGTTTCCAAAAAGTATAAAATATCTAAAATATATTCATAATTTTAAAAATAATAAGCACATAAAGTAAGAAAATTTTTTGTAAGAAACAAATAGTAAGTTTTACGACGCGCATGATATTTCCTGCAATAATAATTCTATTTACTAGCAATAAGTTGATTTATAAAATCAAATATATCCTTATTGCATGCTGGCCTATCTTATATAAATAGAATAAAAAATAATATTTTTAAAAATAAAAAAGTACATTTTTTAAAAAAAATTTTAAAAAAAATTCAATTTTTGTTGAAATATTTCAAAAAATTAAAAATTTATAATACTATAAATAGCCAGGATTTGAAGATTATGATAGAATTTATAATTTTGTAAAGTTTTATACATCAAAATATGATAGTTTTTGAAACGAAATACGCGTAATTGAAAAAAAAAACACAAACTGAGAAAAAAAGGCTTTAAAGTTTTAAATTGAATTTGAGAAAATAAATCTTAAAACTTACATGCTAAAATGCTCCAGGATCATAAGATATACCTTCCTGTTCCTGAAACAGCTCAATCTTCACTCTTTTTAATTTTCTTGGCTCTGCGAGCTTCAAAAGATGATGCTAAGCGCATCTGTCTTGACGTAAAGATTCGACGATTGTCACGTTCAGCCAGGGACACACAAACATTTCTGTTAATTTTTAAGCCAAATTTCTCTAAAATAGTAATAAGTATTTGATTTCCATCATTAAAAACGCTGGTTGCTAGATTTGCAGTAACTTTTTTTATCTGAAGACTGGAACCAATCGTCTTAGGACAAAACTTCCAACTTAATGAATTTAAACTTTCATTAGGATTCTGTGTCTTACCTCCTAAACATTTCTTCAGGAGTGCCGAATGAGATAAGTCTGCAAATACAGACTTAATTATATCTCGAACAGCTTTAGCAACAGACGGTTTGTGTTTATAATTTTGCAAATTATTATTAATTGCGGCATTATACTTAAACCATGTATTTGAATTTGTAGGACAAAACCAGTGCATCGGTTCATCATCAGTGCTGCAATAATGACCCCAAACAGCCCAAATGGCTTTCCGCATTTCCTTTACACTAGTAGAATTGCATCGAATAGCATTTCCATAGTAATGCGCAAGTTTATCAATTAAACTATCAGTTAACCTACCTTTACCGTCTATAGATTTACCATCAGATAATTTCTTTTTACTATATACTAATTTAAGCTTTCTAAGTCTTGTACCCATTCTCTTTTGCACATGGCCTACACATTCTATTTTCTGAATAAGATGGCCATTACCGTATATGGCTGGTTTTCAGAAAGGACATTGAATGTTTTTGTTTCGCCATCTCCTATGTAGTTCGAATATTTCAGGTTGTGAAGCTTTTCTGATCGATTAAAAATCCTCAACATCCCGTCAACCTCCATCTTACCATCAGAGCCAGAATAAATTTTTTCTACATGAAATCTTATGAGCTCCTTGCCATTTATTGTACTTGATACCAAACGTTACCCCTTTATAACTGTCGCATCCTTTGCAAAATGAGGACAACACTTCCCTATCCAAAACCTTACCTGTTTCGGCCCCTAATATAGTTCATACTCCAATCAACGATGAATGTCCTCTCGTCTTCAAGGTACCATCACCACTTACCATTAAAAGATTATCAAATGACGAAAAATTTTCTTTGACAGCTGCCCTTTTCATGCTTTCTTCAGCGACTTCCTTCATAACACGTGAAAGTTTATTATTAATAACATCATGTGATTTTTGTTCAACAGGATTAGGAAGACTCATTACAGCACAAAAAGTTTTTAATGACTCTAAACCTTGGCCTATGCATCTCATTGCTAAAATAGATCTTTTGTTAATTTCTAGAGCATTATTTTTATTCCCGGTGTTTTCACAGCTTCAAAAAGTAAAAACACTCCCACAGTTTTTACAACGTATTTCAAAATTCGAACATAAACCACGAGTGGACTTTTCATTAATTGTTAATGGTTTATGACATTTTAAACAACGTGATACTGACAAAATAGAGCTAAAGGTTGAAATAAAATCAAAAATACGATATCCTTTGAAGAGAGAGAGAGAGAGAGAGAGTTTTCACTTACCTTAACAAGATTTGACTTTAATGAAGTCTGAATTCCTGCGATTTTATTACTGGAAGCACACTTACCTGTATCTCTCATTTCTGCAACATATGTATGACGACATACCTTCATGAATTGGTTCCCTCTAAATCTCTCTCTTCTTTTCTTAGGACGTTTACCTGAAGGTCTATGTGTATTTTCCATTTCAATCTACAGAATCTTGTTTTCAATTTTGATAAACGGTTTTAAACAACGCTGTTTTGAATTTCGATAAGTCATTTCAAACAACGTGCTAGCATTACCAAAACAGAATGAAAACACATTAAAAAAGTGTTTGTTGAGTTGCAAGCTTCCTTCTCATTAACCCAAGTGTTTAAAATATTTCATGAGGCTTTTTAAAAACAGAAAAATAAAACGTATGCGGGAATCAAGAAGAAGTGGGTGTGGCATATGGCCATTTAAACATTGTTATTACTAAATTGCTGTTTGGAATTTTTCGAATAACTTTCGAAGTTTTTGTAGTACTATCACGTGGTTCCTATCAAAATGTTCAAAAGAAAATGAGGAACAACACATATATTTTTTTTTCGAAAATTCCAAAAAATTCAAGATTAACACCCCCTGTGACTTCTTAAAACGTGAGAAAAAAACATTTTCAAGTTTTGACACAAGTCGCCAGAATGGTCACTTAGTCGTCAAAAATGATGCCAACGTAGCTCTATTTGTAATTCTTTAAATACACTCATGTCCATAAATTAAGGATAATGAAGTTCAGGCTAAGAAAAAGACAGAAGCAAGACAAGTTTGACTTATTTGTAAAGTCTATTTATTAAACAAAAGGTAAAGAGCAAAAAAGATGCTATATGTTTGACATAATTAATAAAAATTGCGATTTTTACTCCCTGGAGCAAATTTCAAAAAAAGAACCTATTTACAAAAAACAGTATAACAAGGTTAGTAGGATGATTAATACGGAGTATGTCTCTCGGACGATGCAATACAGGCCTTACAACGCCTAGGCATACTGAATATCAAATTATCAATCTGATCTTCGGGAATATTACACCACTCATCAAGCAATGCCCTCCGAAGTTTCGGTAGACCGGTGGGAGGTGGTTGACGGGCTGAAATTCGTCGGCCAAGCATATCCCATACATGCTCTATTGGATTCAAGTCCGGTGAATATGCTGGCCAACCCGATTGAATACCTGTGGGTGATATCCTCCGATTGAAGGCATTCGTCTACAATGTTTGCACGGTGAGGATGGGCGTTGTCATCCATAAACAGAAATTCAGCACCCATGGAACCCCGAAACAAACGTACATGTTGTTCCAGAATGACACCCCGATAGATGTAGCCTGTCATCGTTACACTCTGAACATGCAGGTCAGTTCTGGAACCAAGAATAATTCCTCACTAAACGCGCGCGAGCCATCCTGCACCACCGTAACGGTGTCGTTCAATGGTGTTCTCTTGGTGGTAACGGGTATCTGGCGCTCTGCATATTAAAGTTTGGTGAGAATCAGACTGCAAACTAAACCTGGACACGTCGGAAAACATCACAGAAGACCACTGTTGTGGTGTCCACAATGTCTCTACTCCAGGTTAATCACAGGCGACAGTGAGTAGCGGTAAGTGGAACACATCTGACAGGCCTACGAGCATACAGACCAATGTGCCCTAAGCGTATGTACACGGTCTGCCTTGAAACTGTCGTACCGGTATCTGAAGAGCTCTGACGAGACAGGTCTGATGATGTGCTCCGTCTGTTTCTTTTGGCATTAACTGCCAAATACCGGTCCTCATTCGTCGTTGTATCTCGGGGGTGACCTGTGCTGTAACATCTACTCACATTACCATCATCTTGGAATCGTTGCAAAAGCCTGGAGATGACACTCTGGGCGATTCCTCGGATACTTCCAGCTGGGTACGTCCACATTCCAATCGTTCCAATAATTCTACCACGTAAAAAATCATCGAAATGCTTCCTTTGCGCCATAACTATGCGGTTATTGCACTGAAAGTCTTTTAAAGCGTTTGTGATCAATTTTACTTCTTTGCCACCATTCCTTATATACCCCTCTCTTACAGTCTCGTCATTGTGACGTACTATCCGCGCCATCTGGTGGTTTCCTGCAATTTGCATACTCTTCTTCAAGATGTATGTGATATTTCTACGGGTGAAATTTTTATTTTAGAGTTCAATTTCTGCGTGATTCTGAATTATCCTTAATTTATGGACATAAGTGTAATTGGTTTTAATCAATTCCTTTTTATTAATTATAATTAAGTGATTGTATTGTTATCCAAAATATATTCATGTTTATAAAATTCCAGCTTAATTGAGCGCTTTAAAATATATTTTATTAATGATTGGAAATTCCACCAAGATAAATAAATAATTAATTACATAGATAAATAGTGAGAGCTAATATTGGGGATTAAAAATGGCTTAGTGAGGGACTCAAATATCCTTTAGGGCTTTCAAAGTTTTAGCTAAACCTTTCTATAAGTTAAAGCTTTAATTTGTATAAATCACAAAAAAGGTTTATGATGTCTCTCTGTCATAAAATTCTTTTGATGTTTTTAGTATCTGAATTTTTCCTTCAGTTTTTCTCTAGATTTAATAATAGTCAATCTCTTTAACATTTATTCATATAAAATCCTCAACTGCTGTCGCAAGTAAGATTTGCTACAGAAATTCACACATTTTTCATTTTTTAACTCTCAAAAATCTCTCATCAAATTATATATAAGTGGATTATCACAAGAAATAATTTAAAAAAAAAACCGTTTTAAAAAAGAGTTACATTTTTATAAATACCAAAGAACAAAAAAATAGCATTATGTTTCCAGGTATTAGCATTAAATATCACAGATTAGTGCATAACTAGTTATTTGCATTGCACAATCAAAGCCATGATTTTTTAAGCACTCTTTCTTTGGAGAGATTTAAAACACATTATTATAAAACATTTATTAATTTGAAACAATATCTACATAAATAGTATTTTGATTTTACCTTTTTATTGTTCCTTCTCAATTAGAACAAAAATTAAGTTTCATCCTAAGCGAAAAATGGAGGCTTAGAATAATTTTTTTATGCACATATGCACTAAAATCTTATATTTTCCAGAGTAGAAAACTAATAAGACCACTTTATGGATAAAGGTCTACAGCAAACACAATTACTGTAAACCAGTGCTTCTCAAACTTTCACAATTTGCGACCCAATATTGAATCATAATTTTCATCTCGTCCCCTCCCATACTATAACAATGTATTTAATTCAATAACGCTATACTTCGACCCCAAATCAACAACACGACTTCAACCTCTTTACCTCTTAAGCGTATATAAACGTCTCTCTCAACCCAAACAATAATTTCCCCGGACGTATATATGCGACTTTCGGAATTACGATCCTTTTGTGTGAACCTCTATCCATACAATTATTCCGAAGGCTTTGGAATATAACAGAAGTTACTTGACATTGTTTGCGAAGGATTTACTAATTTCATAGTATTTGATTATTTATTCAATTTCGTGTCCCTTCCCCTTTACCCACAATATATCACATAAGCGAGCCTACGTGGAAAACGGTGGCACTGGAGAATGATTTGGATAACTTAAAACCGGCAGCAAAGGAATTAATTATAAACCTTATAAATTTTTTTTTTATCAAGATAAATATTAATTTTGGGATACAATTTTTTGTATGACAAGACCATGGGGGGTCACTGGTAATTTTTAAACTTGTTCTTAATTTAGTATCGTTATGATTAATTATAAAATACGAGGTGAAGTACCGATACATTTATAAGTGTACATTTGCATTTTTTATTATCTCACAGTGTATTTTGTTTCAATTTAATTTTAGTCAATTTGATAATTTTTTAAAAATCTTTTATTTTCGATATGTTTTGCTCCCCTTGTTGGATTATCACGCCCAAAGTTTGAGAAGCGCTGCTATAAACTGTAATGAAAGGTACAGCACATAATTACACGATTATGCTTATATTTACTCATAATAAAATGGTTTATTTTTCGCCCTAGTCTAGTTATTGCATTCATTAGAATGTGACATTTTTAATAAAGATTTTATAAATCTACATATTTAGAATAAGTTATTGTAAGAAACAAAATACATGCGAATTTACAAAGAAGGAACGGTATGGAATATTTAAACTCTATAATAATAAAGCAAACGGTGAACCAAGAAGGATTTGTACGATTGTTATGAAATTTCGTATGCAAAGACATTTGTACCGAGCATGCAAATGACTTAAATTTGGTGTACAATGAATTAAATGGTGGGAACTACACACACACACACACACAGCACATTGGAACTACTCACTCAGAAAGTGTCTATAAGAAGAGATTCTCAATCTGATGGTCACAATTTATGTTGCATTGCGACTTAGGATAACTTTCAACGACTGAAAAAATGTCTCGCCGCAGGATTCAAGCTCATTACAAGTAACTGGCAGAGTTTGAAAGAGGTCATATCATTGGATTGAAAAAGGCAGATTGGGTAAATCGGATAATAGTTCGTCATATGGGTCGTAGCGATGTGGCCCTTAGAAGATAAGCAGATAGAGTCTACTATATTAAGAAATATTCAAAGTAATATTAACTCTTCACATATGAATGCATCAATGATTCAAATTAATTCTTTTTTTACGACCAAGACGTAACAATGCCAATTTTTATTGATATTTTTAAGAGGTCTAGCTTGTGACAACATATAGCGCTACTACTGTTATTGTATTAGAATCATGGGATATTATAAAAAAAAGGAACAGATAAAAGTAACGATACGTCCTTCATTCTGTATTCACCAACACAATGATTGTTTTAAATGAGGATGGTTAAGAAAATACATTATTTTATATGTGTTCCTGTTTTTATGTGTGATTAACTTTTTTGCATAGCTCTAGTTAGTGACGACAGCATGTTGTGATTGTTATAATAAAATGGTTTCAACATATTTTACATTTACAATGCTCATTTTACGATCCAAAGTAGAAAGAAAAAAAAAAAATTAAAGTTTATTCTTAATATACATTCATCTATGCTGACGAGAAATGTTACTTTATTTTCTTTAAGTACAGAAAGTGGTCCTGAATTCATGATACAAATTTAAAGGGTAGGTACCGGTCATTGTAGCAATCATTTATTGTGTAAGAATGCATGGATAAGTAAGTGACGCGGTGAAGCACAAACACAAAAAAATATGTTTATTTAAGCGTCGTTAACAAGTGAAATGTTTACAATAACTATTCATAACTGATCAGCTCATGAGCTATGCATCCAAGCTGCATCACACATTGCTGTACCACCCACTGACATTCATAGAAGATAGTCTGCCTGATTCAAAGCTTGTACTTTCTGAAAACGGAAGTGTAAGTGGTTTTCTTTTAACACATTACAAACGGTCTGATGACTCACACGTAGTGAGCAACAACTCTTGTAAATACTTGACCTTGGTCTATCAACTACAACGTTCAAAATGCTTTCTGCCATGGTTGTACTTCGTACAAATCTTCGTCAACCAACATCATGTCTGGTGATGTAGAACGAACGTGTTTTACGAAGTTAATGTAACCGCTGAAACATTCTTTGATTCGGCATTCGACGACCAGGAAACTGCGCGTGAAACATTAGTAGCGCAACTCTGTCATTACGATTTGCACGGCCGTACATGTAATGCATGTTTGAATTTTCGGCATACGTAGTCTCCCACTGTAGACATCATCACAATTGTGAATGACGCTTTCCCTTACTGAGATGCATCATGTTGAACGGTGGCTAGGCATCCACTGCCCCCAACCGGCAAAGCAACAAACCAAAAACTCCATTTCTCTTTTCTTTTATTTCCCCTGTTTGTGCCTTACCGCATCCCTTGCGCCCATACATTCCAATACAAAAAGTGATTGTTACAATGTCCTGTATCTCCCCTTAAAGTTTTTACCATGAATTCGGGACCATCCTGTATATATTCCGGGTTCTAAATCGTGACTAGCTAGTCATTAATGTTTAGTAGTGAGTCGTGCGTCTTTAAGTGATTATTCAAGTTAGAACTACCTTCCTCAGAAGTGGAAATAATAGAAAAGCTGATCTGAAGAGTACTGTAGCAGTTCATGTGAGAGCTGGCAAGTGATCTGCAAGCAGATCAAGAGATGAGTGTACATTTGATAACCTTATAAGCTTAGATTAAGAAACTAACTAGGATTACTCCCGAAGTTATAAGAATAATTTATAAGGTGATCAGCCATAAATAAAAAGTAATTACTTTTATAACAATATCTCATTCTACAATGATTCAAACCACATCTGCCACTTCCAGGTTGCGACATACATACCAATAAATTCCCAAGAATATAACAACAATAAAAATCTTAGTTTAAAATAGTGCTGCTCTATTTATTGTATTAATAAATTCATTAATTTAAAAAAATTAAAAGCATATATTTTATTAATACTTTTTTCTCTTGACTACGCATGCATTGTTTTAATATTAATTTTCCGATACTAAAACGTTTACTACTTTCATTAAAATTTTAATTCGCAATATAAATGTAAATGATTTTCAATAATAGTTACACCACTAATTCTCTTTCCTGCTTGGATTCTCTAAGGTGTATTTTTCGTCAAGCAACATAATCGTCGAGATCCAAGAAAAAAAAGACAAAATGCGACAAAAAAAGCCTAAAAGATAAAAACATATCTATAAATTTTGCATTTCTTCGCGGACACAAGCGCATTCTTGGAAATGAGCGGTCGATTGGCTTGCAAAGGCTGACACCAAGCGCGAAATTGGCATTGCCTTTAATATATTCCTTAATCACTTTACAAGAACATAATAGTGAAAGAATGGGACCAAGAATAGATCATTTCAAATAAAGGGAGATTAATAAAGAAATTTTTTCCAACAAATATAAGAGACTATTCTGCCATCATTTTTATACTTATTGCAAAATAACCTAGGTGGCCATGGTAATTTTAAGAGTCACTTGGGCAAATTTAATTTAGTTCTGCTATCTTCTTGTGATTGTGATATTGGTGGCGAAGAAAATATAGAGCACGTGCTCATCCCGTGTTCCAAGTTTGAAAGAGAACGAAATATCTTAAGGTTGGCTTTCAAGGAAATTAATATAAATTAGCCTCCAAATTTTCAGCAATTTATTTGCCCCAGAAGTGCTTTAAAAAGTTCTGTGAATTTGCGGTAAATCCTTTTTGTAATCCATCATAACCTCAAACGATTTTTTTCCTTCTTTCGTTTGCGATGTGTGCTTAATACTTGCTTCTGTGAGCCCCGAACAGTGGCGTAACTAACACCCCCGCGCTGCGGGGGGGGGGACAAGGCTTCTAGGAGGCCCAAAGCTAGACTGACGCCATTAACGTAGAATTTCACAAAATTAGCTTTACATTTTTTTAGTCCAATTTTTAAACGATTTTCAACTTGGCGATCTAACATCATTCAAAATCAAAACTTTGATCGCTTATTAGATATCTTAGATCCAATAACCAAATCAAAAAACATTTTAATTTGCTGTAATTCCCGCGATGAAAGAGATACTTTTCTTTATTGGGTTTTCTTTCCAAACCTGAATTACTAATAGATAAAAAGAAAGTCAGACGCAAAATTGGATAAAATGCTAGAAAGATAAAACTTCATGTTAGTGGTAGGGAGAAAAAAAGACACATTATATACTTTTTACTGAAGTAGCAAAGTAACTTATTGACGTCCTCAGCTTCCCTCCCCCCATGTATTTCATTTTCATTTAGCGAACTCGTAAATAACGTACATCTGTTATGCTTTTTTCATGAAAAATAGTATTGCGATACTTGAAAACGCATAGAGAGCATTTTAAATGATTACATTGTCTAGATTTATGATTTAGAAACCCATATGCCCACAGAAATTTCCGTAAATTTATGAGTAATCAAATAAAGCATAATGAGAACTGTTTCACAAAATTGTTTTTAGAACATATATATTTTTATATTCAATGTACTTTAATATAGGGAGTGTTCCTTCGCTGTTAAAACATTTTGATCTCATTTTTCTCTCTTATAATATTAGAACTGTTTTTTGTAAACGGAATTAATTATTCTCGTTCTTATATTGTTATTTTGTTAATAAGGCAAGAAGAAACGCGGCCCTAAAATGAATGGAGTTAAAAAAAACTGAGTGGTTCTCAAAAACGAAAAATTCGAAAGGAAAAGGAGTATAATATTAATAGCAGATATGCAAAATTGGATAACTTTTTAATATCCGCAAGTTCATCATCTTGTGCAAGTGCTAGTAGTAGTAATGCCAGGGAACTTGATGAACAAGGTCAAGCTCATCCCGGGATTCATAAACGAATAATTTGGTGATACCCTTTTTCTATCATAAGGATCTGAAATCAAGGATCTGTTTGTGTTTTTCTTAGTGTATCGTTTTTATTTAAGTTACCAGGTTATCAGTCGACTGTTGTTAGATTTTCCATTTTTTAAATACTATAAATACTCTCTAATGGTAAACGTTATTTACTTTGTTTATTCAGACACAGATTGATTTTATATTCAGTTATACGTTTAATATTTAAATATTTTTACGTGATGTCTAAAGGTGCATTATGTTATGGTTTTGCAATTATATATATATATATATATATATCCGGTTTGGGGTCCAAGATCTGGCCTTGGAAGGGGCCCAATTATTTTCCGTTACGCCACTGGCCTCGAATGATACTTTGTAGTGGACGGTGATTTTAAAAATGTTTTCAATAAAATAATAATAATAATTATATGCTATTTAGTTTTTGAGAAATATATCAAAGATTGCCTTGAAAAGGCATTTCTCAGTTTAAGATCAAGCTCTGTGCCAACGACTGCGCCATTATACAAATTGTTCGATAAGCGAACCGCTACACTCAACTGCACAGGGGTATTAAAATATCAAACAAATTGTGCATCTAACTTCAAGAGCATTCATAAGAAATCATGAGTACCGGAGATGATGACAAAGAAATAAAAGTTGTAGTTTCAGGAGCGGAAAATTCCATGAACGAATGATTCAGCAAATAAATTAGGGAAGTCAGATAACTCAATATAGCTGAAAATTACCCGGTGTTTCCTAATTCCTCTGTCAACATAAAGATTATTATTAAAATCAAAAACCCGCTTTATTAGTGGATCTTAACTCTAACAAGTAATATACATAAAAAATTCCTAATTTGAATGAATGGATGAATAGAAAGTATTTTATAAACGATTGAAAATTTGAACAAGATAAATATATATATATATATACATATAAATTGTAACGTAGCCACTCCCAGCAGCGGTCGAAATCT